>VZZY01017705.1:0-42059 GCA_013400335.1 Eurystomus gularis
AACAAATCTAACCCCCAACATACTGTTATTTAAAATTAAAAAAAAAAAAGGAAAAGATTGCCCACTGCTGAAGAAGTGCAAAAGAAGGATGTTTATCACCTTTAAAAATATTTCTGCTAGAGTGAGAGGGAGTATAAGATTCCATTTCAAATTATGCTAATCTTAATAGACTGCGCAAACAAGCTACTTGCTCCAGGAAAGCTCCAGTGAAATAGCATTGTGTCAGAAAGGACACAATATTCACGGGCAAGCATAAGTGAGCAGTTTTCTCCTTGCCTCTGACAATCTGTTGTCATCCAAGATTTATGGAAATAAATGCCTTTAGCGACTGTTTCCATTATTAGATGATCTAAACAGTTAGGATTTAGGTGTATATAAGTACAAAGGTGTACATAAAGATCAGCAGCAGATACTCTGATTTGTTACAAAATGCAGCTACCTACCTTGAGCTTTCAGTACTGATACATAACTCTCAGGCAACAGTGCTGGCATGGTCTTTGGTTAGAAAACTTCCCAGTTACAATTCTGCTTCTAAGACTATTTACAAATTGCTAGCAAGAGCTGGAAAGAATCTCAGCTACTCTTTTGAAAGGGTGCAAGATAATTGCACACTCATTCAGCCACATTCAGTGTGACCACGTGAAACAGCAGTTAACTGGAAGTTGTGCACAGAGTGTAAATAATGTCATCACTTGTATGTATTTTTAAAAAAACTGCTTCTGTGAGAACTAGTATTAGCCCAGGGCTGTTTGAATTGACTATACAAAGACGAAGGGCAGAAGCAGAGCATGCGCACACACAGGGCCCTGCTGTCACACCCAGCCAGGGGCTGAGGGGCCATGGGAGGCAGCGGTTCAGAAGCTGGGAGCAATTGGAGCAATGTTGCCATCACTCAGGGCTATGGCTGCTCAGTTTTGTTCTCCTTCAGCCAAAAAATACATGGCTTAAACCAGCACAGCTGTGAGACGCTCCCAGTTATAAGTAGCAAGCCAATCTGAAGAAGCTCAGAGCATAACTCAGACTCCCAAAGCCAAAGCTCTGCTCATTTCTTTCTGCTCATTTTGTCTCTTCCTACTCACTTTCTACTCCCAAAGTTACTTTCTCAAAGTCCAAATTTTCTACTCACAAATGCTCTTTACTACTTTAATTGCTTCCATCACATTGTCTCTTTATCTCTGCTCACAGATGCTTTCTTACTAACAAATGCTTTCTGCTCAAGCTGGTCCCACCTTGTCTCTTACTGCTCACCTTGATTTTCTTGCAACCTTGNGCTGCCATCAGATGCCTGATCACACAGGCCAATACTGAACTCAGCAACAGCCCCTCACAAATCTTCTTGCAGACACTCCTGCCATCGGTTCCTGTGGGCCCAGCTCCTCCACTGCCCACTGTGGTGCCAGCATCGCCTGCTGGACACAACAGACAGAGATGGCTCCTCAGTGGCCCTTCATGTGCAAGGACACACTGAGAGAGCTCAGCAAGATGCAACCAGCCCCAACAGAAGCCACACCCAACAGGAAGCTCTTCCAACCGATCGGCTTCTGGTTAATATAATCCTGGCCTTACCCACCCCCCCCAGCCATGACCACCTGGGTGAGGGCAGAGACACAAAGACACAGATGGGCCAGGTTCTGCCTCTGGAACATGAAGCCAGTAGGAACAACAAAACATTCTGCTGGGTTGTGACTCATCCACAGATCAACTCCAACTCAGGGCCCACAATTTGGGCCCCAGCACTTCAAGTATGTAGGAAAACGTTGTTTATTCCACAATCTTAATTACACAATTTCCAATTTGGTTTGATACAAGCAAAGTTAGCAGAAAAGTTATAATAGGAAGTGCACAAGAAGTTTTGAGACTAATATGAGATTAGTCATGTCACTCTAGGTAGAAAAGCTTCTGCAATCAAAATTCTCTCTTATAAACAATTCAATCTTGCTAAATTATTCCAATTACATATTACTCATCTTTGAACAGTCAGCCAGTGCGTGCTGCACTATATTAAGCCATTCATAGTTACAGGTTGGTTTAAGATTAATAGGACAAAAAAATCAGCTATCATTAGTTAGTGTAACAGGAATGAGATTATTGGATTTTCTTACTATAACAACGTGTCTCGTCAGGTGAATGCCACAATCTCCACGTGCAATTCTCGAATTTAATTTTCAAGCCAGAGAAGACTAACTGAGCAGTAATATTAATAGGTTTTTAGGCGAAAGACCTTACAGACTAAGAGTGTTTAGATGAACCCCTTAGAAGCCTTTAACATAAAGTGAGTTCCTCCCAGGATTTCCCTCCATCTGCCATAACTCAGTTTTGCTTCAGTCAGGCCAAAAAAATCTAGAAGCTAGTCTCTTTCAGCTGAATAGTGAGAATAAGAAGTCTAATTTCCATACAGTAACACTGTTGGGGTTTTTTCCTCCCTCATGCCTCCTGCCCTCCCTGGTTCAGACTTCAGCTTTACCACAGCTGCTGCAGCAGCCGGGAGCACTTCCAGAGCTGCGTAGTTCTCGCTGCTAATGTGGAAGTGCTTCCTGATGAAGAACAAGTGATAACTGAGCAATTCAAATCATACACAATCACTTCAATATCTATCACTCCCCCACTGTATTAAGAAGGCACCACAGCCACAAATCTTGTCTCCATTAAAAGAGGGTATTTTTTCTTCTAAAGCCATTCTTGATCCTTCTCCAGAAAAGCACTAGCAGCTGCTCTTTCCTAACAGCTTTTGAAGGCAAGATGAGAAAGTTGTGCATTATTTTCAGATTATATATTTACCATGAACATTTAAAAGAGAAATGCAGCACTGGTCTCAAGGCACTTACACCACACTTCTACCTTAAAGATGTCTAATATTATTTTGAGTGATTTATGCACTGTACAATGTCAATAGAGAATCACCTGTAGTGTGCATGGAGGGTTATTAGGCTGGTGACAACACTGCAATTATTTAATCAATTTTGCATTTTCTGAACCAAGTTTTTCTGCTAAATAACAAATAACTACAGTGAAAAAAATACAGCTGTAACAGTAAAAATTTTGACCATCCCTGTGGAGGTTTACCTGCTGTGGCACAGAGAAAACCACTAAGTGCCACCTTTGTGTGCAGGTGAGGCAACTGGAGCCACAGGTGTGAAAGGTGACAGTAAACTCAAAACCAGAAACCACTCAATTCACATTTTAGTGTCTACAAGCCACAAGCCCTCATAACACTCATTTTTACCTTTGCTTCTAAATATTTCTTACATAGCTGGAAGTTAAGTATAGTTTAATCTGTAAAAGCTTTCTTTTAGATGCTTACATACATTATATTGATGAGGGACTAGATAGGAAATGGAATAAAAAATTTAGAAAATGATAGTTATATTATACCGTGCTGCTTATGAGATTGCTGGATGTAAATCGAGGCGACTCTTAGATTATTTTCAGCATTGTTTTTTCCTCTAAAAATCCTCAGCATTGTGCAATTTACCATCTATATTATTGAGTCAATAAAACAAAGTGCCATCTGTTGTGATTTATATTACATTCCTGAGGATGACTGAGAGTAATAGAGGTATAGTCAACACTGGAGAAAAATATAGCTCGAGCTCTGGTTGGAATAGTATATCCTACCGAAGTTTCAGATAGCACTCAAAGTGTATCCTTCTGCAATGGAACTTTTTTTTTTTTCCAAATCACTATTTTTATTTCTGGAGGATTTGGCATGGCTCAATCTCCTCCTTTGGTACACTCTGACACTTACCTAGTTAAGACTTCTCAGAATATTTTATATTCATAGTACCTTCTTCTGTATTTCAGACATACTCCAAAACATTTCTTCCTAAGACATTGATAAAAAGGCTGAAAAATAACTATTTCTGTCAGTGACTTTCTGGCGGAAGGTCATTTTGACCATTATTTTTTGTTTCTTTTGTCTTGGATAAAGGAGGCAGATATCTACGGACCTTACAAGCTTTGCAGCAACTCCAGAATGTTGATGCAAATACAGGAAGAAGCAACAAATTCAGGGGACAGAATACCTTAAAAGTGCTAAGAACTAACATCAGAACTTTGCTGGTTTGATTTTGGACATGGTGATGATATGCTCATGGCATTGGTGCAAGTGCAAGACAGCAAAAATATGCAGGACAGAATAAAAAAAAAATCAGTCTTCCAGTCCAATAGACAATCCTCCTACTGCCTTGGGCAGTCAGTGTGACTGCAGTGCATGCGCGTCAGCCTGGGCTTACAGGGAACTGCAGCCTTGAGCTAGTCCCTGTACCATTTACTATTTATCTTCAAGAGTCAGATTTTGGTAACAGTTCTTTTCAAACTCCTTGAGTTCTGCATCTCCCTTGGCAGGTCCCAAAGTCCATCTGGGGAGCAGCTGCACTAGAAGCACCATCACAGGTGTCATGCTCTCTGAAGTTAACTTTTTACAAGCAATACATAAGATGATGGATCTATGTGCTGCGTTTAAAAAATGAAGGCCTCATTTAAATGAAAATGTACTTTTAAAATTTTGTAAATGGAAAAATATTGAAAATCTACCAAAAAAAGTGCTTTTGTTGTAGATAAAATGGTCTTATTTTTTAATTTTCCATCCACAGTTAGAAAAATTAGATTTCATAAATGAAGCTTCAATAAGCTGAGCAGATCTTTTGTGACCTTTACAAACAAATTGGTGAGTTGTTCAAAAGCATTAATTATCCTCGGTCACACCATAAATAGAAAGGAACAGATGAAGACAGTGTCCCTTCGGGCACTGACTGCAGAGCAAAGCGCAGGGCTGATGTTATTTTCCACAGAAAGGAAAAGACACAGTGATAGTACCAAAAATATATTTCAAACTTTCTCCTTGGTTTAAAAGACTCTAGACTTTGTAGCATGGCAAAAATAGAACAAATATATTGATTCGACTGCCTAATCCTCTCTGGTGCTCAACTTCTGATTCCTGCACAAAGGAAACTACCTTGCCAGGCAAGTTCTGGGCACCTTCCGCAGACTGAACACTTTCTTATCAAGTTCTGTGGAGCAGAAAATGCAAATCCATTCTGCTGGCTGGGATATTTTAAGTGGTGCATGAGGAAAAGGAAGAGAATAAAATTAACTTTATTATCATAGCCCTTGAAAGGCTAAAATGACATAGAGCAGGCTTTAAAATGTTCTGTAGGTTAATTACGAACATTGAGTCTTTCACTTTTCCATACCTATATTTTAAATGGGTTTTTTGTTTGTTTTCACTGCATTTATTAAGGTTAGTCTGGCAAGCAATGCATTCCACAGGAAAGCTAATACTTTTACACTTGCAAGTGTCCAAATTCACATCAGTCCAGAGGCTTTTCCAGGAATCCCATGGAAAAGGCAGACTTTTTCATGTGTCACATGGACAACATGTCTGCAGTAGACTTCACATAGTTCCTTCCTTCTCCTCTCCATCAAGTTTAAAGCTAGTGCTGACTGTCTTTAGTCAAAGACTGATTAGTAACATTTCAGATCTGCTCTTTCCCCATATTAATGCAGGCTATATTTGCAGTTCTGACCTGACTGAATGATTGAGAACTATACTTTGCAAATAATTTGTCAGCTCTAGTATGGTATTTCAGATATTTATCACTGAGAGAGTCTTCCTTCCAAATGTAAAAGCTTAGCTATTAAACCTAGATATAGATGTTCCCTAATAATGGAAATAAATAGTTTTTATTTGAAAATATCAGCATTTGTTGAAACTGCAAAATTAAGGTTTCGTTTGGAACTGGTCCAGGCAAAATAAATCTTTACAACTGAAGGACAATATGACAGCAGAGGTAAATCTAATTATCAGGGAACAAGTAGTTCCTTTTCTGGAAATTACAAAATTGTAGATCTCATATGAGTTCTTATTGGTCTGCACTTCTCAATACAAGACCTACATTTGGAATTAAATATTATACAGGAAAGAGAGGAAAGGGGAAAATAGCTAATCTGTATCATCTAAAAGATAGAAGTAAAAGACATTATTGACAAAAAACCTAGCAGAACTATAGAACTATACTTGAAATTTACATTTTATTTTACTAGTTTATCCTTGATTATGTACAAACTTCCAGAGGCTAGTGAATCATTACAGAGTGTTTTAATTAAAAACCTCTGCACTGCCTGAGTGCATGAAGCCCTATGTAACACAATATCTATATTGGTAGAGCCAATATAGTTTGACCTACCATATCTGTATAAGGTAGATGGAATTGCAACCAAAAAGCACATTAGAGCAACAGAGCTCAATAAATATTGGATTCCAAGTCCAGTCCTGTTCCCTTCGTGCACCAAGTAGTCTAACAAAACTGAAATTTAACTGGCTGAAAACCAAATAAAATCTAGCATTCTAGAGGAGAATATTTTACAAATATAAATCCACTCCACTGAAGACTGAACTACTATCTTCATGACTATTTGGATATTTTTCCTCTAATCACTCTGCGTTTTAATTCCTGCAGGCAGGATTATAATAGCAAAGTGCTGATCAATATAATGCATTTATTCAGATCTGTTGGTGATTAAGTAATATGAGTATTTTGGCGCTCAGAATAATTTAGATTATTAACATCTTACATTATGTTGTCATAAAATCATGTCTCCTTGTGATGCCTATGAATTCAGCATTTCAGTTTCAAGACATTCTTAACATACAGAAGGAACATCAGGCATATGTTTATTGAAATTACTGATAAGGCAGTAGGAATACACCTTTCACATTTCACGCTTCTGTTACCTTGGTGAGTTGACAAAACCAGTGAACCTATGCTTTGTACTTTTCATCTGAAAGTTTGAAAAGAAACATGCTAGTATATTTTTAATAGAGGACTTGGCCCATTTCCAATTGCTACATAAATAAACACACTGGTTCATTAACACCTCATGGTAACTCCAGGAAAAGGAAACACTGATGGATAACTTGATTTCAACTAAACCCATGGATGGTCACATACAGACTGTGTTAGGGACCGAATCAGAAAAGCTGTTCTGCCTAAGTGTTAGCCAAGAGCTATGCCTCAACAAAAGAGAACTGGGTTTCCTTGCCATTTGACACACCTATAAGAGAGTCAAGTTAAAACACCTCATGGATGCATCAAAAGTCATTTTTTTTACAGTTATTTGAGAACAAGCCCCATTTCGGTCATACTTTCTGGAAATATTTAATAAGAGAACAATTTGATTGGATAACACTCAAACTAGTACAAATCCAAATGAAGAGAAGTGACCTCCTTTCACCTTTACATTGGGCCCCGAGGAAGGATTACAATGTTCTAGCACCAATATGCTATGAGCAACTGTTTTTTCCTCCTGCTAAAAGAGTCCTGCATTTTTCAGTTGAATTGAATGCTTTCAAAGGTCGTGGCTTAGATACCAGAAGCAAACTTCATTGTCTCTTACTTTTTAACTCCTGAGGAAATCTACTACTCTCCAAATCCCCTCTCTTCTCTCTCCCCAGCATACTTAACTATTTGTCCTAACTGCATGTTAGAGGACTGACCGGCCATTCCTGTACTGCTAAAACTCAGACTCCATGTGCAGTTCAGAGCAGAGCAACGCCTAATCATCAGCTTCTTGTACACCAATAAATAATGGTACTTCTTTTATCTCCTGTCCTATCTCCTCCTATTTACTCATACCTACCATAGATTATGTTCATAAAGACTCAGCCATCAACTGATTAAGATTCATTCACAACCGTTCACCTTAACAGATCCAGACACATTGTTCTTTGAGGGCTTCTTAAGTGACGCCAGATTCATCCTTGGCATCATTCCACTGGCTTTGCTAAAGCCACAGTATGGTTTACAGTTTAGCTGAATTGAAAAGCTTATTACTAACAAGTGGTGAAGAAAACTGTCTGGCTCACACACACATGGTATGAAGGTTTGCATTATGAGGAAATTCTGTATGTCTTGTTCGCCTTAGGAAAAACAGACACTTTACAAGAGTCGTAGCATTTTCTTCATCAAATAAACATGGAAATTACCTGTCTTGCCACTTTTATTTTTGCTTAAGTGCTACATAGATGCTGCTGTAAAAACAGAGGTGTAAATTTATCTAATTAAAACTTTTGTACTTCCAGAGTACTTGTGCTAAGCAACAGTTTTTCAAGTAGCTTTAAATACTTCCTAATCTAGTTAATCCAGCCTAGTATCTTCTTGATAATAGTTTGCTTTTGTGGAATGTTGTGAAAAGAATTAATTAAGATAATGCAGCATTAAATCTCTAATTACCACACTTTGGTGTAGAAGAAGCATCCAGAGAAATCCTACATTCTCAGAAGACTCAGACCAGAAATAACACCCAGATACTCTGAAATGTAGTGTATTTTTCTAGCCAAGACTTTCCACCTTGTAATTTCATACTTCTATAAATTTCTGCCTTTTGGATGATGGTGTACAACATTGCAAAGCAGCTGCTTTTCCTAGGGCAAATCAGTTCCACCTGAAGACTTTCCTTTTTTTTTTTTTCCTATAACATTTGCTGTTCTATTAACAAGGACAGAAAACCCCTTCACTATAAAAAGTCTGCATAGGGGAATGAAAAAAGCATTTAAGCATTTTTGAAGGGTACATTAAACAAAAGAGATACATAGAGTAGTTTTGTGGAAAGAAAAAGTGTTTACTTGCTTTTCTATATTCATTTTTCATTCTCTTTTACACCAGAGAGCTTTGATCATGACAGATGGAATCCAGTCAGCTCAGCAAAAGAAGTAAGGCATTAATGAACAGCAAATCCAGAAGAAATTCTTCTGGCTTTAAAGAGGATATTATAGTTGTTGGCAGTGAATGCTTTCATATTGGTCATTCTTACTTTTTTGTTAAAAGTAACTACTTTGGATATATGCTAAATCAATCAGATCACTGGTAATTACTCAGCAGAAAGTTATCAAGGCGCTCCTGCCCCTGGACTGGCTGGCACTAGCCACTGAGAAGAAAGGTCAAGCTTAAATTGACTTACCTCCTGGGGAAAAAAAGGGAATGGAAAGGGAGATGAAATGCTGGTAAACAAGTTTTCCTCAACAGTCCCTGTATAACACCACTATTGCTTGGAGAAGCAAGCCCAGATGCTGCCTTTTTTCCCTTCAGCAACCACTGCTACCACCCCAGAGGAAACTGTGGAATATTTTATGTGTTTTGATAAAAGAATGAAACCAATTAATGAGGCCTAGGGGAATGTGTAGATTTTTCCCTCTAATGACTCACCCCTTCTCTGGACAGACTTGTGCACATTGATTTTTTTTCTGTGCAATCAATTTCATTTGAAATTGCCTCTAGCAGTTATTTTGTCGCTATAGGACCTTCCACAGTTTCTCTGACCCACAGCAATGTGCAGTTCATTGGACTATTTATTCAGCTTCTGGTGTTAAACCTGTAACACTGAAATAATCTCAGACCAAACATTTTCATTTCTCCTGCTTTCTTTTCCTGGCCCCTTGCACGCAAGCACTGTAAAACCCTCCCAGGCCTTACTACCCTCTTTTTACTCAGTTTATTTACTGAGTTCTTCCTTACTTCTCTTTTTCCCTTAATACATTAGGGGTATAATTAAAACTGCTGCTTTAGCCTCTTCATACCACTGACTTCCTTCAACAACACTTTTTACTCTTGTAGTTTTTAATCTGTTCAGTCAAAAACTGCTTCAGAGATCCCTTTGTTGGTTCTCCTACCTGCACTGGATCTTCATTCTCCAAAACCTTTCCCAGTCTACCCTACCTTATTTTCAACTCATATTCCCAAATTACACGCTCCTACCTCTGATCTGCTGATTGCTCCTATTCAGTTGTTCAGCAAGCTTTGCAGTTCACCTCTGCAGCCTGGTGTTTTCCTTTCTTTTGCTCATCATGAGCAGGAAGAATTCAAACAAAATTCTACAATGGAATATCATTAAACATTTACTTAAAATTCTACAATGTGTCTTTAAAAAACAGCCAATCGATCTATATACTTGCTGCTGTTGTTTTCAGATCACTGCCTACTATGTTCATCTTTCCTGGTCATTCTCTGCTGTCTCCTGCCTTCAAGAAGTTGGGCACAGCTATGAGTTTGTCTGCACAGCACCCAGGAGTCATGTCTGAACCTTTTGAAGCCACCAGAAAACTAGCAAATCATAAGCACTGGTACTATTGGTTGGTAAGTGTGTATGAGCTGGGGACAGCCATATTCTCTTTCTCCCTAAAACAAAGACTTGTTCGTGTTCAGAAAGTTTCCTGACACGCATTATCTGTTTTTAAAAATGGTATTTGTTTTCATCTAAACAAAACCTGCCTTTTTAATTCAAAACCCAATGTTTTTGCTCAATGTCTTTGCAGAAACAATTCGATCAGTTCCAATAATCCTGTACAAAATTACAGCCTTAAATACATAATATAGACATAATTACGAAACAAAAGATTGTGCTGTAATAAGACCAGCTGAAGCACTTGTCAAGTGGAAACAAAAGCTTAACATCTATTTCATGGCACTTAAAGCTACTGCAGCCTTCATAACACTATGACTGTTTATCATTACTCTTCTCATTCATGAGATCTTTCTCTAAGCTAAGAAAATTGGTAAACCTCAGACTATTGGGAAATAACGTAATTTAAAAAGCCATGTGTGCAGCTTTTGATATACTATTTAGTGGGACAGAATAACCCTGTTATTACATCTTTGTACCAAATAAATTAATATTAAACAAGACCTGATTTTGAACATAAACTCAACCCAGTTTCTCCTTTTGCCTTTATGATAAAGTCTAGAAACAGTTGATGGTGTTTGAACTCTTGTTCAGACCTGCAAATTATGCACATAAATGTATATTTCACTTCCAAGCAGGGAGACAAATCAGTTAAATGCTTAGTAGAAAACACAGAGTTATTGACAACATTAGTGTTTGCTGGGGCCTTTTACACAAGCATGGGAAGAAGCCAGAGTAATAAGCAGCAATATTTACAGACAGAATATGTACCGTATTGAACTGGTAATATTTCAGCCTTGACTTATTTCCTGTACTGAGGAAAAGAAAGCATGATTCTCCCTTCCTCCCTTGAAGTTGTCAGCACTCTATTGACTTGAGAATCTTTTAAAATCAGCAATCAAATGGCTAGTCTATGACAAAACAAGGAAACATCTGTCAAAATAATAACTGCAATACCTACTCTTGGAAATGAATTAGCAGACTTCTGGAAACCTATTGAGCCCATTATTCCTTGCTGTTCTGCATTCTTCTAAAGGATCATAGTAAGCAAGATTAATCAAAATTTCAGGGTTTGCAGTGGATATACTAACTGAAGATAGGCCACTTGCTTGCACAGAGCTAGGTACAGAGTTCTGACATGCTACTGAGGCAAAACGCTTCATGCAACTGTCAGAGTGGCCAAAAAAACCCCTGATGGACAAGAATCAACAGTTGCAAGTTGCAGCAAGGAAAATTTCTGTTAAATCATTCAAAACAATTCTTTACAGTGAGGGTGAAACACTGGGATACATTGCTAACTGAGGCTGTGCAATCTCCAGCCTGGAAGATATTCAAAACTCAACTGGACAAGGCCTTGAACAATCGGCTTTAATCTGGAAATAAGCCCTGCTTTCAGAGGTGGGTTGGACTAGACACCTTCCAAGATGCCTTATGATCTGAATGCCTTATAATCTGGTTGTGTCTGTTATTGACTAAAGGAACCACCTCCTCTGTTTGATTTATGATACTCTTTTATATGCTTTAGAATGAAATTTGTCTTTCAAATCACTTCTTATTGTCTATTCACTCAGCCAGTGACAGACTACAGACCCATCTTCCTTTTCTGCAGTTCTGTTACCTCTTAGATGCTTCCCATTTGTGTGTGTTTATAAGCAATGTTTTTAAACTATTGTGACAGATGGCTTGATTTCTGTCATTTACACAAGTGAACAGAAGCTGAGTACATCTTACTGGACTAACAGAGATAAGGTTATCACAAGAAAGGTGAATATATACTGACAGTGCTAGGGGCTATCCACACGCTGAACAAGCCCACAAGTATTACAGACCTTGCATTCGCACAAGGACTGTCTCAACTGTCTCCAATAAGACCAGCCTCAGGAGTATAATTTAGTCTCGTTCATCTATTTATTCTATACATTCTTCGCTGACATTCTTGACAAGTATGGGAACTAATACCAACTGTAGTGCAGTGCTGCTTTTCTGATTATAATTTAGTTGCCTTCAATATCCTCCTAAGTGAAGGAGTTGTATCCTTCACAGTAACAGGACACTGTATGAGCAGCCAGTTCTGTAGCTCCTGAGATCCCTGGCTAGAAGGCACTCATTTGCATTGCTAATTTTATTTCAACTTGAAGCCAGTCCTGCAGCATTGTCCTCTGTACCTTTTCAAAAGAAACTGTCTGTGTGACTCTGAAAGTAGCTGCATGGCAACTCCTCACACCTTGTGCTCTCAATAATTGTTTTGAAAATGTCACTGTGTGCACAGTGCCACAAGTGAAGGACGCCGATTTCCCCTTGCTTGGCTTAGACAGGAGGCCGTTATTGCTAATACATGTCTCTCCATTCTCAAGCTTTTTATGACATCATTTTAAATTTTGTTCTGCAAGACTAAACACTTGACATTGCAAGGGTCTGGGCCACTACTTACACCTGGGCAGTGGAAGGTGGTAGCTAAAAGTAAAGCCATAGCACAGTAACAGTAGGAACGTCTTGATCATATAGCTCAGCCAGTGGTTTTCAAGAAAATATTTCTTGCCTTTCATACACGAAATGCCCTAGTACCTCAAAATTATTAGAAGGTGGCAATTGCAGATGTTTATGTGGCAGGAAAATGAGAATAAAAATAATTCTTCTCATAAATATGTTACTAGAGGGGTATTAGAGATGAAAGCAGGAAGGCTGGCCTCTCAGAAGGGTTTGGGAAAAGGAGAGCAGGAATGAAAAGAAAGAATGAGAAAAGTGCCTTCTTGACCTACAGAGAGATGACCTGACATTGTTAGCCCCCATTTACCACTTGAAAACAGTGAACGCTACACAGCTTTATCCCGGCTATTTCCTTTCAGACACACATTCCATTTTTCAACCATTACCTTTGCACTGAAGAAACAGGAACTGAAATGCCCTGTTCTTGCCCATCTGCACAAAATGCTGTCACGTTATTCCTATTCCATTACTACACACAAACCCATCAAGATTTCCCCTTGCAAAGCTCTCCTTAGGCTGGCACCCTGGCACAATGCTGCCTGTGGAAAGGTCCTGCAGGGCAGAGGGCACTAGAAACCAACACCATGTGAGACAGGACCTTTAACCATTGCTAGAAGTAGCGGTGAGATTTCAAATGTCATATTGGCCGAAAAAGAAGGCAGCAGTGTGATGAGCAATGACTGCTGCTAGCATCCCACAAAGCAAGTATAACCTGACTGGGAGAGTCAGCAGGATTGCTTGTCAGCAGCCTGCAGTGAAAAATCTGTCATCGTCCTAGCTGATAAGCAGAGTCACTGTCTGTCTGCTGAATTTAACAATGAAGAGGTTTGTTTTTCGCTTTTTAAAATGGTTAGCTTTCACATCCTGTGCTAGCAAGAACTCATTTTTCTTAACATCTGGCTTTAAAAAAAACAAATGAGAAAAGATTTCAACCTTGACAATTTATTACAACACGTAAAGGATGAAAATGCCTCTCCTTGAACAGTCCCTTCCATTGATTGTCAGCCTAGTCGTTTGAAACTCTTGCAGCTTACATTACCTTAGTGAGCTTAATCGTTTCAGCATATTTAATTTTTCTGTGAATAGGAAACAAGATCTGACAGCCATCAAAACCACCAGGATATCTGCATATCCAATAAAGAACTGAAAAAACAGCTTTGTTCATTGTGGAGGGCTGATATTCTGGGGTATCACACAGTGCTGCCACAGTACCTCTGCATAGCCCCTTGTCTGGCTGAATTGTGCAGCCATTCACTGAATTATCATCCTTCAACTGCCATATCCCACTTCAGAGCCTTGCGGAAAATTTAATTGCTGTCTCTGCCCACTGAGGACTCAACATCAATGAAAATGCAAAAGCAAATACTAAAGAATAAAAGGGCAAGTCAGCTAAAGCTGACTCATAGATACAGGAAAGGGAATGCTAATCCTTCCTTAGGAGTTGTCAGCGTATCTTCCTTTTTGCCAGTGGCAATATTTTAGGCCCTTCTTCACAAGGGTGCTCTGAGTATGAAAATCCTTATGCTGTTATCAATTTCTTTGACATTAACTGAATGCCTATTTGAGCAGTTTCTTGCAAGAATTAGACATTGAACCACAGTGACAGGGGCATGAGATCCTCTGGCTCACTGCACACCGTTGATCTAACACAGAATAGGCACCGCAAAGGTTTCTGGAAACATCGTAAGATAACTACTATTTTTAACCTGGTTATATCTGCTACTCTATGTAGTTACCAACACAGGTAATAAAAGTGTAAGATGAGGGCCTTGGTACTTCTTTAAAATACGTAGTCTATTTAAATGTAATTATAACTTGGATTTATGAAGCTATACAACCAGCTTCTGCACAACCTTGGGATAAAAAGTGATACCAATTAGACTGATTAGTGCCAAAATACAGAGATGAATGGTTATGGCTGCCATGCCATCCTCAAAAGGTACCAGCTACAGAAATATGCAGGGGTAGGTTGGTGGGTGCCTTCTCTCTTTAGAGAAGCTGGCAGATAGTAATTTTGGTGTTCTTGCATGTGAATTTCCTCACTTGATAGATAACAGAACTGCTTCCTTTAATGTAGGAAGCAGCAACTTTTGTGCTGAATTTAACACTATGTCATCTTTTCCCAGTGCCCATTGAGGTACGCAGCTATCCAGGGCAGCCGTAGGTCACTGCAGGCAGTGTAGGGTTAAGAGACTTGGCAGAGCTAGGTCTAGAGAAAAATCAAGTAAATCCAGCTGCTCTACTTCTAACATTTAAAATGAAAATACCAGTATTGTGTTATTGTAGCAACACTTAAACTCCTCATTATTTTCAGAGAACTCTAAGTGCAGTTTTTCCAGTCAGGTCATTCCAGTAACATTAATGTCAGCATTTCTATTTGAATAGCCTCCTATTTTAGAGGTTTTATAACTCACCTACCTATAAAAATATACTTCAGACTCAGGAAGTACAGTCTACTTTTCTTACGAATTACTTATGAATATAGCACAAATTTTATTTCAACTCAGTTCAACATTAATTCACAAAGGTGAGGTACAAAAGCAGAAGTCTTTAAGATGGCACTGAAACAGTATCAGCTGTATAGAGTGAAAAACAAGCTATGGAAAAGAGGAATGAAAAGGAAAGTAATATCAAATTAGGAATGGAATAGACATAAAAAATAATTGAAAAGGTAAAAGCTAGTAAATGAAATGTTGTTTTCTACATCTTCAAAAGTGTTTTTCTCCAACCGTTAACCACTCTCCCCAGTATCCCCATGCAGGAGATCATTATTCCCTGAGGTAGGAGAGAGAGAGAACTCTCTCTGTGTTAGGAACAGCATGAGACATTCAGCATTCTGTTGGCAAAGTGGTTGGTTCTCAGCCCTCACTGGGCACTAAAGGAAGCGTTCACAGAGCTCAGGGCAAACTGCAAGTGAAAGAGGCTTTCCAGAAAGAGCCAACATCGATTCCTCCTGCCTGATGGGCAATTAGTCTCCTAACTTCAGCTTTCTATTTGGCAAAGATTTAAACCCACTGATTGTTAATTTACAGGTGACTGAGGAAGCCCTAATAATAACAAATCATTTTATGGAACACAAAATCATGTTGAGAAAAGTCTTTGTATCAATTTGCTTTCCTAGTAAAATAAACATACATATGATAAGTGTAATATAAATATAAAAATATAATAAAAGAAATAGCAAGTATTTTAACTGACATTAGAAACTGTCGTACTGTTCTACTGCTTCCACCTGAAAATACATTCAATCTAAAGTAGCACCAAATTTTCTAAAATCTGTCCATTTGTTATGTAGTATATACCAGATTGCGAGAAAAAATAATTTTGCTTGTCATCACATGGAAGACAGTCTCTCTGCATTGTTCCACTGTCTGCACTAGGTTAGTAAAATATGTTGTCCTGAAAATGGAGGCCTCAGATTGCAAAACGATGTGGAAAGCCTCACACAGAGGCAGGATACTGAGTCCTATGTATCTAATACCATACATTTAGCCACATTTCAGAACCATGTATATTCTCATTGACTGTCTAATTAGGCAAGTATCATAGGGGTCTTTCAAAAAACAAAAAATGAAGGAAATTCAATGAGAAAAACTGCCACCAGCTTGCTTTTTGTTTCTCCTAGAAGCTTGGAGGGTGAGTGTGCATATTGACAAGGACTATATGTTAAATATGTAATGCCATTTAAAAGCAAACTTTAGTCTCTGATTCTAGTTCCTTCCTTGTGTGTGAATGAAAGTTAAATCTCTGCAAGTCTTTGAAGAATTTCCTCTTCTCCTTTTAAACTGTTTTTCAGTCAATGGGAATTTGGCAAATTAGTCAATAGATCACATTGGAAAAGTCCTCATTATGTAAAGGGCATGATAAGCGTAGAAATATATTATAAAGATGATAAATATTTCACACTGAAGTTGTCAAGGAAAACAGTTTTAAGTAAAACTCCTTATGTCTAGATATGAAGAGATCCTAAGCTTATTGGAGGTGTTTCAGGGTATTGTGTTGTCTAAGGCTGTGCTGTAAAAGTTGTCCAAATAGATGGTGATGTGGTCTCACTGGCATTAAAAATAATCTACAAACATCTATCTAACAAACATTAATCTACAAATAACTGCTTTGTGGGTGATTTGCTGCTTTAGGACAACATGTATTCTTTCCCTGAACATGAAAACAGAAATCAATGAGCAGTTCCTTCACCGTATGGTTCCCTCCATCCTCAGCCAGTGCCACTGCACCCCGAGAGTCAGGCTAAGGTATCATTTGGAGCAGGGGATAAGGAACAAACTCCACTGCCTGACAAAATAATGAATTGAAAACTAAATTTGGATGGTTTTGGTTTTAAACTTACTGTAGTCATTGTCATCTGCAGCCCCTTAGGGAGACTTATTTCATAGAGTTTAGCATTTTGCACAGCGTCCATTAAGCAAGGTGATTTCAGCAACAATTTCTTTCACAGCAAGTTCCCTACCCAGGAGATCATCAGTACAGACTTAACACACAACTTGTTTAAATACACACCCTTGATAGTTCTGTATTTTCCTAACCTTTATGATTCAGTAAATCTAGAAAGGAAGTGGCAAAACAGCATTGTCAGCCTTTGCCCATTTCTTTTTCTTTTTCCTTTTTTTTTTCTTTTTCATTTTCATTTTCTTTTTCTTTCTTTTCTGTTTTCATTTTCTTTTCTTGTCAGTTGAAACTATGCTAGTTGTACCTATATAATCTGAAGGGAAGCAAACAAGTTATATTTCTGCACCAGGAGACTGTTCAGTGTGATACCAGCACGTCTAGAAAGGCTCTCCCTCAATGCTGATATGGAGAAGGAATTCCAGTTCATCTAACTGGCTAATCTAACCACAAGGAAGGAATCGCAAACTGCTACCCCAAACTTCTTTTTCTGGTTCAAAACTCAAAAAGATCTCATATCCATGGCCGAGCATCTTTAAAGCTATCATTAAGAAGCTAATAAGCATTGATGTGGTCCAGCCAACACTGAACTGTTATTTATCTGAATGTATGGTCCCTCTACACTTCAGCTCTCGGGAGTTCTCTAAGGCATGCTATCAAGCTCAGGATACAGACTGAAGGTTTTGTAAGCTTAGTGCTTGTCACTTTATTTTCAAAACGTTTATACTTGGGGCATGGTGATCAGGCAAGTCACACATTGGTTTATTGTCCAAAACAAAATAGTATATTTATAATACTACCTGTACATGAGCATGAAATATATTAGTAATTACTATTTCTGTTTCAAGACATTAGATTCTAGTGTGTTACATTCATCAAGAGCCTTCGTTCACCCTGTTCTCTGGGGAAGAGACAGCAAAATGATGGCAGGAAACTCCAAATGAGCAAAGCTGGTTGGCACTGTTTCTCATTACAATTTTGTTAAATACAGCAGAACAGTGTGGCCATAGGTACACTTCAGTAGAAAGCTACAGCACCAGCACAAGCTTTTTCTCTTTTTGAAGCGATTATTACAGTATCAGCGTAGCTCCGTTTCTTTTACTTACTTGAGGAAAGCAGCAGAGAGAAACTTCCCAGGTTTTGATACAGGAGTTTGGAGATAAACATGGCTATAAATCAAAATGAGGGGTTTTATTAAAAGAAACTGAGGTGTAAATGAATGTCATGGTCTGAAATATCCCTTTTATAACCTCTGTCATAGAGAGTGTCATACTGAAAGCAGATCCTCATTTGCTTGTGGTACTCTCTGGTAGATTTCTGTGAGGTATCAGTATGTGACTCTGTAAATAGTCTTTTCAATGTGCAAGTACAGTGAGGAAAAGCAAATTCACTGCATATGTACAACATATCATGGTCTTAGTAAGGCTTTCCCAGGGGAACTGCATGTAAATTTGGCGACCTAGTAATTTATGTTAAATTTTAAACATTTATTTCATTGCAGGCACCTGAAGAAGAGATCACACAGTACCTTTCTTGTGGGAAGCATAAATCTTGAGAACTTTATACCTTTCCTGTGAAATTTCCAGACAAGTTGTAGATGAAAAAAAGATAAGCACCAACTTTTTCCAAAAAAACCCATCTAGTTCTTTGCAACGTACAACATAAATAACATTTAAAGAATATGAATGTCCTTGATTGTGCATACTAGCTATGAAATCCAGCACAACCACTCAGGGGAGTCACTGCTAGTGAAATTAATTGGGTATGTATCTGAAGCCAAACAGAGTATTAGTCCAAACTTAGATGGTCCCAGGTTTCCCCTAAAAATAATATAAAGTGGTAAAGGCAGTCACAAATGAAGCGTTTGTAAGCTACAAACGTATGTTTTACAGAAATTTTGTTTCTATAACATAAATTTTTATAGAAATTATATTCATGTTTTAAGTAAAATGTCTTAGAAGTTTCAATTTCAGTAAGTAATTTTAGCTATTTAAGTGAAAATAACAGACTTGGGATTATAAGGGAGTTAAATTCAATATCTCAAGTATCAAGTATAGTGTGTGTAGGAAGTTAATGTGAAGTGATTTAGAACAGATCAGTGTGCTAAGCATTGTATGAGTTATGCTGTAAATACAGTCCAAAGCATTTATATACTACAAACTGGCTTAAGAAAGTGCTAAATAAAGGTGCCTGAGAAATATACACTTAATTTGGACTGGTTGTGCAGGAAGCTGCAGACTAGTGGGTACCAGTGAAAAGAAAGAATTATTCACATGAAGAGAAGGACAGACAGAAAAGTTTGAATTTAAGGTTCCTGAATTGTCTTTTCTTCTTGAGCTTGTCAGGATGAAAAGGTTGCTGAACTGTCTGGCCTTTTGGCATTTCCCTAGTTGGTACAGACCCTTTAGAACAGTTCTACTTCTCTTTTTTCCCCACACATGCCATCAGAGGCATGTTTCAGAGAAAAGTCAAAGCACTTCTACACTCTGTGCTCAGCACAGAGAGGACAGCCAAAATAAAAGCAGCTCTCTGGAAAGCATTTTGAAAACTGACAGTTCAAAGAGAGTCAGGAAGTTAAAAGCTGCAGAGTCGTAAATTAATCATTTTTCATCCAGCACATAAGTGCTACGTTTTTACTGTGTTTCTTCTTTTGATGTCAGCAGTCAACCATATCTGCTAGGCACAGCAGCACATGAGTTCATACTCCATGATAGTAATCTGACACTATTCATTTTGAATCCTACTACACATTTTACAAATGTACAAATTTCACAGCTTCTTTGTGTTTCCATTTTGTTTGAACAACTGTGGTGAAAATAAAATACTAAGTTGTATTTCCCTCCCCTCCACAAAATACTGATCTTAATTTTAAATTTTCTTCCTGTTTATGTTAGCATTTGTGTTCCTAATTCTTCAAACATTCAGGCCTGTCATGTTGCAGAACTCAAGGCACACGTTTCCTCTGGGGCCAACTACTCTCCACAAATGTAATCACTTTAGTAGCATGTGAGAAGATTCAGTATTATTTTTATGCTCGGTGTTAGAAACAGAGAAGAAAAATAACATTTTTTCAAGAGGAAAAAAGTGGCAATGCCTGGGATGATTTTATGCATATTCTACTAATTGAGGTCAAGTGACTGGAATCTGTGTCTGATGTCATGCAGAACAGGGATGTGTTGTGGTTTAGAGTTATCACAGAATGGCAGGGGTTGGAAGGGATCTCTGGAGATCATCTCATCCAACCTCCCGCTAAAGCAGGGTCCCCCAGAGCAGGTTGCACAGGATCATGTCCAGGCGGGTTTTGAATCTCTCCAGAGAAAGAGACTCCACAACCTCTCTGGGCAGCCTGGCCCACTGCTCTGTCACCCTCAAAGCAAAGAAGTTCTTCCTTATATTTAGGTAGAACTTCCTGCACTGTAGTTTGTGCCTGTTGCCCCTTGTCCTATCACTGGGCACCACTGAAAAGAGTCTGGCCACATCCTCTTGCCCCCTGCCCTTTAGATATTGATAAGTACTGATAAGATCCTCTCTCAGCCTTCTCTTCTCCAGGCTAAACAGCCCCAGGGCTCTCAGCCTTTCCTTATAAGAGAGATGCTCCAGTCCCCTATAATCATCTTCACAGCCTCTACTGGACTCCCTATATTGCAGTGGGGTGGATTTCTAGAGCACCTGGAGATCTCAGTGGCTGCCTGGGGAGCTAAGAGAGCTTAGTAACTTCAAAAATCAAGAGGGTTGGGTTCTATAGGATCATATCAGCAAGTCATTTCATTCATATGAGTGTGTGCAGTAATACTGTAGTGACTGTTGTACATTACTGTCTGAATCTGTGTCTTGAGTTAGTACATCTATGTTTGAAGTCTCTGTTAGAATGTTATTTGTTTTATGGAGTCTGTAAACAGAAACCTAGCTGGCATGCGGCATGTCTAATAGAAGCATTAGAAAATATCTATTCATTAATAATATGCATACAAAGAATTATTTCTGCATTTGGCAAGTCTAATCTTTAACTGTGGAAAAGTCTGACTTCCTTCCCACATAGTTATAATTCACTCTCATACATCAGACAGCCATGGCATCAGTCTCATTCTTACTCCAAACACAAAATACACACATACTTCTCATGATATAAGCTACTGCTTCTGAACCTCTCCATGTGTAGTCACATATAGTAGTCATTAGCTTATCTGCTTAATTTCGCAAACTGGACAAGCCAGCACATGACATATAAACATAAAGAGATATTTGCATTTAAACACTTTCTATAGTAAAGAATATAATGGAATTACAGCTCCATTTCCCAGAAAAATCAATTTATAGATCCTGGAGTAATTATCTCCTCTGTGTAGGCTAGAGAGATTAACAGTTCATCAGAAAAAGAGAGTTTGATTAAAATTTTCTTAAACTCTTCTTAAAAAGCCAAGTTGCCAATTAACTAAAACTAAGTTCAGCACATTATTTAAAAAAAAAAAAAAAAAAGGAAAAGTGTTATGGTAATCTGTGTCTACAAGTGATTAAAAGTTGATTAAAAGTATCCCCCCAGATTGTGCTGCTGCAACCTATTTAGGTAGAACTTTAAGACCTAGAACACTCAATAAAGCATAAAGACTGAATCATTTCCATATGTAATGAACCTTGCTCGACGATAGAGAGGTCAGCAGGAATCAATGCAGAACCTTTAACACGGAAATTGCAGGCTTCTCCCATTAAAGTCAAAACAAAGCCCATGCTGTTACAGTCACCTCAGCCAGATTATAGAAGGAGACCCAGAACTGCTGACAGACCACAAGAGTTCAAAACTCATGAGTTTTTAAAATGCAAAATGATGGAATTTAAAAAGTGCTAATCCATGTAACTTTTTAATTCATCTGTGTGCACAGACAGAATTCCTGTCTTGTTTTCAGTCATTCTTTGAAAAACAGGACATCCAACAATTTGCTTTGCCCTTGTTATTGGGGTTTTAAAGGTGTGCTAAATGTTATAAGAGTGACAACAATCAGCATGGAATTTGTGTAGGCGTTTCTTTACATCCAAACAGAGTCTAACTCATTTTGATATAAACCCAGATACATTCCTAAACCACCTATGCAGTACATACAAATCCAGATATTTTTCTGGTGGCATGCACAAAAATGAACTGTTCAATGCAGTAAAATAGCAAAGAATGGAGGCAAGATTCCCCTCTAGATCCCGTCATGCTAAGTGAGTAACAAAATTGCCTGCAGAGCAAATCCTTTACCTGGCTTAACTGTCCTTTTCACCAGAGTTTGAATCTCCTGCTACCTGTACACCTTTCACATTCTCATATTTTTCCCGTGTTTGTCTTCTGAAAAAGGATCCAAGCAAATGGCCACCTCCAAGCAAGTATGAGCAGTAGTTGTAGTGAAGGGCTGGAAAGGAAGCCAAGAAAGAATTTAAGCCATAGATAAGGACAGCAACAAATTCCTAGTTGCCCCGTGTACGTGAAAGGTCATAATGAGGGCTCATATATCCTGTAGCTTAATTTCACCTAGTGGTTATGACCAAGAGCTTGTCACTGTTGCAGACATGACTTGGTTTGTTTTGAAAATAGATTTACAAAACCATCAGATGTATCACAGGTCTGATAAGTGGTGTAACTCTTAGAGTTCCCAGACCATGGTACTGGTAGATCCTGAAGGGAGCTCCACTACACTTAGTCCTCTGTATGATAGGTTCTCCTCTCAAACCTTTTTATTCCTGGATGTGTCACTACTCCAAACACCACTGAAATGCAGAGGTAGCTGGAAACAGCAGAGTTATTTCAAGTTCCTGTAGCAGCAGAGAGCTAAAACTTCCCACAGAGATACTTGGACACCTCTAACACTCAGCACAAAGTAGCGGCAAACTCGCTATCATGGGAGGTGGCAGTTGTGAATCTAGTGCTAAGCTATATTATGAAAAAAACCCGGTCATCATCTATATTTGCATGGGCCACATAATACACAGTCTTTCATGCTGTGAAGAGAAACTATTAGTTTCATTTTTCAGACTAAGGCACAGAAACTAAGTCCCCATGGGACTTAGTGGCAGTTAGGCACCTACATCTCTTTGAGGTAATGAAATACTTCAGTGACTCTGTGCAAGGTCACACTGGGGCAGACTGGGACAAGTGTCCACGCCCTGACCCCAGTTTCTGAAGTTAATGGCACACTCTGTGTTTATACGGGTTCATCTTCCAGTGAAGTTCTCTTTATAAAAGACTCATTGGTAGTAAAGATTATTACAGCCATTTGAAAGGGTACTTCAGAACGTCTTTTGTCAAGTCATATACACAGATCTTCTGTTATATTCCATAACTTATCCCCCCCTTAACCTTTCTGAATTACAAATGGAACCACTTACGAAATAAGACTTTCAGATATGAAAACCTGCAACAGTAAATCCAAGCAAGGACTGTGCCCTTACTGCAATAAGGGCACTGCAGACTCTGTCCATATCTGTAGCTAAACAGAATCTGTATTAATACTTGCCTATGCCATGCCCGTATTTTTCAGGACTCCAACTTTAGTGATATTATATGATTGTATTATACCATAACCAGTTCTCTGTCTACTTCAAAGGCTTGTGTATGCATTTAATTTTATTTCTACACACATCAGGGAACATTTTCTTCTAAATATCCTTCTCATGATTTTGCCTCTAGTCACACTTGAAGGAAAAGCATCTTTATAGATACATAGTTGATTAATTGTATTAGTCTTTTAGCCAGGCAAATTAAAACATTTGATGAACTTATATTTTATAGTAAATTCTGTGTTTCTGCTTCAAGAACTAAAATGAATCACATAACAGCAGAACTGTTTTAACAGACGGTACAAAAATATATTAATCTCAGGCAGAATAACATTTACAGGCTTCTAATGCACTATTTGTTGTTTTTCTGCACCCCTCTGTATGTCAGTTTAAAAGCCAGTATTCATTTCTCTTCAGTATATTAACATATGGCAATTCCATTTCTGTAAGTGCAGCTGCATAAATAATTCATCTGGCATTAAAATGTAAGCTGTCCCAGAAGAACTGTGTATTTTATTAAGACTTTATACACAAATAGAAATGTAGCAGAGAAAGACATCTCATTCTCACTCAAAGGCTGGAAAAATAGCCATAGTCACAAGACACATCTGGTCAAGTATTGTTTGGCTATAGGCATCTTCAAGAAGGTTTTGTTTCAGTGTATTAGAGAGGCAGCATGTTATCTAATACGTTAAACATTATGAGTGTCTCATAGAAAAAAGGTTAATGAATACAAATGGGAATTTTCCTAACAAAAGCACAAAACCCATCCCTGAACAAAATCTGAATAGAATTAATAAAAGAACAGAGAACTATTCTTATAATTTCATAGATTGAAGAAAGTTTCATTTATCTTCCTTTACAGAATATCCACACAAGATGAAGAGATGTTTACCATAATTGCAAATTGACTTGTTCAGTAAAGGGTTGTGCTCTGCAGAGGAGTGAAGGAATAGGGCAGAAACTCCCCTATAAGGAGGAAAGCAGCAGCAACGCCTGTGTCTTTTCAGTACAGCTCAGACAGTTTGCAAACACTGACACTAAGGGTAGGAAACAGAAGAACATTTTATAGCTAGGTAGGTACTATTGCCTCATTAGCTTGCATAAAAGTGACAACTTCAAAAAATAGCAGAGTGTAAAAAATTACATCATTTTGCCAAAAATATTTTCTTGCTGTTTATTGCAGGGTGTGTTCAGTCAAAAAATGTCTCTCTAGTCATATTAACCCTCCTCACAGCTATTTCTTACTGTAGGGAGTAGATACCATTTAGAAACCTTGGTAATATCACTAGTAATTTAACTTTCAAAAAGCCTCTTAAGTACGCCACATTTCCAGACCTATGTTCTCTGGTCTGCCTTGAAAATACCACTAAAAGGATATGCTTTGGGAAGTCTACACTTTTGTGTGTGTGTTTTATTGCGTAATTTGGACTGCTACAAAAATTCTCTGTGCAGTTTGTCCTGATGTCGGAAACTGCAGGCAGGACACAGAAATAAATGCAGTCTTAGCTGGCAAATTTCTCTTCTTTGGAAGATAATATTCCGTGTGAATTGCACTGAAACAATTTATGTGTTCCTTACAAACAGTTTAGTATGTGAGCTGAAGGAATCACATGAATCACACTAATGGCTGCAACCACAAGTTTCCAAAGCAATGCTAGCGACACTTTTCATATGTTAAGTATAGTTCTCGATATAAATATTTTCCATAAATAGGTAGGGGACTGCTGATACAATTTCTGTCAATGCATCAGTTCTAATATTCACTCAGAAGAATGAAATCATCTTGTGCAAAGACTGGGAAGTTTCTAATCTAGCCTAGCAAGCATTCCTTGACTTTGCCATTCAGAGAAAGACAAGCTATTCTAATTCATTCTGCATACTAGCATTTTCAATGGTACTTAAATATTTTGGTCTTCTAGGCCAATTAATTTGTCAGATAGATAGTCACTCATCTGCAGCTGCAGGTATATACATAATGTGGCTGAGAGCTAGATATTTTCTTCTCCGTATATATCACATCCTGAATAACAAGGCTCTGCAGGATTAGAGCTTATGAGCTCTCTCAGTGAAATCTTGCTCTGGCAGCCAGTCTCTACAGCACAGTACACACAGATCCTTCCCCTGAGACAGCAGATACCAGCCTTATCGGCAAACTATGAAGCTACTTCGAATAACATAATGCTGCAGCAGTGTTTCTCCACCTTCGCCATTTGACATTGTGTGGTTACCTCCTTGTAGCCTCTCTTTGCACTGATTCTTCGCCCTTGATTCACTCATTGCTCATTGTAGCAATATCTGCATTGGTATGTGATTCCTTTAGCTCACATATTAACTGTTCATAAGGAACATATCAACAGCAGAAGATGGAGGTATCATAAAAGGTATTTTCCAGAAGAGACGAGGTCTTTGTGGGGGACCCTCCATTGAAGAGCCTAATGACATTTCAATTGATAATAATACGGCTGCTGATCCATTTTTAAAACTGTGCCCTAAGCTGATTCAGCAACAAACAAAAAAAGCTGAGCCAAGATGGACTTGAGGTGCCAAGTTCTTGATCTCTGATTCTGCTAAGTGTATCTAGTAATTTGATGTCCTAATTACAGCTCTTTTTCTTTTTTTTTTTAATAAGCTCTCCTCTGCCTATTAAAAGGGAAAGGCGAGGCAAACACTGGGAAAAGGGGGAATGTATCTACAAAGAATGAAAATTGCTCAGGTTCATTCGCATCTTTAAGTCACTTCAGAATTTACTGGGAAATTAAAGAAGGCAAAGCAAACATTTAGCACAAGAATATGCTTAGTCTGTCCTGAAAAGAGTGGAACAAAGCAGGATCAAGACTTCTTACAAAGGAGCTCAATTGCACTATTTGATAATTGTGCTATAAAGAAATATAAATAAGTGGTAATTATCCCTGGGAATGATGCAGCATCTATTTTATGGTTTGCAAGCTGTAATCGTATATAATCATACAACCTATGATCCTCACTTTGTGTTCCTCCTGCCTTCCACTATGAAACAGAAGTGACAGCTCTTAGGAGAGCATACAACGTGTGCTGAAACTACATATTATCTCAAACACAACGGTCCCAGGCATTCCTCTGGTCCCCTCTGCCCCAGGCAGTGCTCTGCAGGCAGGGGCAGGCACTGGTACGCTGGCTCTTCTCATGCTCCAGGGCTCCCAGCCAGTGCTGGCCGTGCTGGCCTGACAGCGTGCCTGTGTTAGTATGTGCCTAAATGGTTTCCCAGCCAGAAGTCTGTCACACTTCACAGGCTCAGAACCTAAGTAAATCTAACATGTGACTGTCTGCTTGACACTGTAAACATGTCTTCTGCCACCTTTACTCCTCATGTCCTGAAAGGCTTAAATAGGTGCATTGCTCAAAAGCTTCTGTGTACACCAGGGTATGATGCCTTGCTGCATAGCAGGAGGAGGTAAGTGTTTAAAGTCGACTCTTCCATGCTGCTAAGGAACCTCTTTGCTGTACCTTTACTTAAACATAAGCTCCAAGCTTTCAATTTGCAGTTTGGATTTGTAGAGCAGTGCACATGCCATCTGAAGAAGCATCACGTCACAGTATTTTTAGCTGAACAAAGCCGTGCTACAAGCAGTGACCTGGAAGATGCAAAACTGAGCGAGTAAAAAAAACAAACCACTGCTCCTCAGTTAAAGAAGCTTTGAAACCTTCCTACTGTTTGCATGGGCACCACCACCTGAGCCTCATAAAGTCATAGTAAAGGTTTGGGCTAAGGAAAGAGAAAAAGAAAAAAGGACAAAACAGGGTTATATTAGCTAGCTTTACATGTGGTCTTCACTGGAAGATCCTCACCTGACTTCCACTTACTGTGCTTTTCAGTAGAGTGAATTAGCCGACATAAGAGTGTGAGCCACAGTTCCTGTCACTGGCTGCTGCGGTGCAGACAGAGACAGGGGGTGGTGTTTATTTTTACTAGGCTATGGATTATGTAACCAGAATAAAAATGTAGAGTTGTTTTTGCTTAAGTGAAAGGATACGTTTGGTGGAAAGGAGAACAAAAAATTACGGTCCCTAAAGCTATACACACAATCAACAGTCATCTAAAACAATAGGAAAGAGGATCCTAAAAAAATCCCATCCATGGGTTCGAATTCCAATTTGGCTGCAAAACCAGGATTCAGTCTAATTCTAGGGTTGACTAATGAAGGTAGAACTGCATGCTGATGCACATGGAAAAGGGAGCTTGAATGCAAAGTCCAAGAACTGTCCAGCTGGTGCTAAAACTCACTGCTCTGCCAATTTTTAGTGTGAACACGGGATATGCCTGGCTCAACACAGTTCACTGCACTGTTAGCAGAGAACAAGTGATGGCAAGTGATTGGTTTTAACACAGCCTGGGTGTGAGCATGAACTGTTGCACGGTAACACTGTGTGGCTGCTAGGCACAAACACAGGAACTGCATCAAGCCCTGCCATACACAGCTGATGTCAAGCAGGAAGTGCTATTTCCACTATAAATCCATCTATATTCAGACATTTTAAAAACAGACTAGCAGATTTAATCTTGACAGCTACCAGAACATGTGAAGAACTTCTGCAATCTTGATGTTAATCTTCCAAAAGTGTGGCAATCACTGTTTTATTTAAAAACAGTGCAGGCAAGGATTCCATTTTTCTCATCCTTCTGACACATGCAAAATTGTTTGTAAGGAAAAAAGTCAACTTATTCCAGGGAACACAATCAGTCTGCACTGGAACAGTAGTGTTTCTACCAGGGACACATAGGTCTGCAGAGGTGGGAACTAATGCAGAAAAGGAACAGCCTAAGGAACAAATGCATTACCTTTCTAGAAGCTACCAGATCATGCCAACAGATCCTTACATAGATTTGAGTGAGACTTTTGGTCATCATCCATAGAAATGTGACTGAAACAAATCAGCAGCAGAACCAATTTAATCACTTGCTGGCTTAGCAGTGACACAGAGCTGCTACATCATCTGTTCTGCAGTTTCCTCAACTCTGTTTTCAACAGTTTGTCCAATAACTCCTAATATAGGCTTGTTCTCTAAGGAAGAAAATCTTAATGTTGACTGAGGCTTAACTCAAAGGGGTTTGGACACTGTTTTCTGAATTCTCTATGCAAGAGTATACTTAACAAAATATTATCCTGAACAAAAATTCACTGAGTCTTGAAATTCCTTGTAGGAGTTAGATAGCAATGCCTGATACTGAAGTTGAGAACAACTTAGTCACATTTGACTGAAGACTGGGATCTGTTGGAAAATTTACTTTAGCAGCTTGATTTAGAATTGTGGTCTCTTGCTACTGTCTCAAGCTTTCTAATACATAGCGAAAGACTACTACTGACCATTACAAGCATTGATAACCTTGAATAGTTCTACAGAAATACAGTGTCAGTATACCAACATAGACAGCACCTGTCTGTAATGTGGTAAAGCAATGTAAAACCAAGTAACTGCCAAAGGCACTCTCCACATATACCTAGGTAATATATTTAACCATACTTTTATAAACTGATTCTTAAAGCAAATAGGTACAGGAAATTTTAACTACCAGGAAAGTAATGCATAAAGAAGCAGAGGTTTTTTATGTACACATAGTTTACAGGAACATCAACTACAACCAAACTAGCAAACTAGCTAAGGGAAATAAATATGCAGCTGGGTGGAGAACACTGTAACAAATGAACAACTTATTCAGATTATTTCCATTCAGCATGCAAGAAACCCAAGATGTCCAGAAGACCGACTTGCATGCTAATATTACTATAGTCTACAGTAACATATTGAAAGATTTTGATTTCATTGATTTGTCATAGAAAATGTGTTGAAAGACACAGAGGAAAGCTGGTGACTTAGGAATTCTTACTATAAAGTTACTTCAGGCTACATGTTGTGTGACATGTAATCTTCCTGGATTTTAAGCAATAAAATGAAATATGGCTGAATGTGACATGAGGTGTGGAAGAGGTTGCAATGCATACAAATCAGTATATACAGAGCAGTAGTTCCTGCTCAAGAGCAAGGAGTGTCATCTTTCTGCAAGATGAAGGAGGAGCCATCAGGGTCAGGAACTTAAAGCAGGAAAAGGTTAAGTGAACATCATAGCTCTGAGAATACATGACAGGGTCAGAGAACTTAACTTTCCTATCAGTGCAACTGAATGATTCTTCCTCTGCAAGTCAGGAGATCTGGAAGGTTGGCTCTTGTTCTCCTTCACTTGTCACTCTGTTCCCTCTTTTCCTCTAGTTGATACCTGGCTTCACAGGACAGAAAGGGACAGACACGTTCTACTTAAACTTTTGAGGCAGTTAAATTGTGTGACTCTATTGCATAGGCTCCAATTCTGACACAGTGTGACTCTTAGCTAAGGATATACCTTTGACTGAAGACTGAGCTGAAACAAATCAATGCCCATTAAGTTTGCACAATTAATTTTCTTGAGCACCCTCTCCTAGACAAGCTGATTTTAACTGCAAGAGGCAGTGCTTGGAAGCACTTTATATGGCCTGACCACACATAGCAGGGCTAGGGCTGGTACGGCTGCACTCCCAAACCGCCACAAGCACCACAGATGAGATGATGTAGTTAACAACAGAAGACAAGGAACCATGAGGAGTCTGAGCATAAAGGACAGTAATAGAAAATGGAGGTTCAATAGATCTAGGTGTCTGAGACATCTCACTAACTGTGTTGTCTGGCATCTTCCTATCACAGGATAAACACCTTCCTATTCTTGGCACATCTACATGATAGAGGTCTATAGGTGATACTCTGGATGTCAGATTTCCACTTGGAAGGCATTTTTGCATTAACTCAGCAGGAAGAAACAGAGGTCTCTAGAATGATCTGTTTACATTTCAGCCCAGCATTGTAAAAAGAAGGATATCTGTTGTGTCTAGGAGGCTTTCCAAGTATCTTGAATTTAGCTGGAAACCTGGTCTAAGTGGTGTGTTGGGTCTGTGATAATCTCTTGTGTCACTTCCAATTTGATTCTTATTAGAACTGGCTGTCAGAGTCTGAACTGCCAACAAGCTAAAGGCAAAACCACTGGATTCCCTTGTGTCCCTAGGTAATGCACTCATTTCTACTCCAAACTGTTCTTGGTTTTGTTTGGTTTAAATAAACCTATATAGCATTTAAATGGTGATGGGCTGTATAACAGATTTCCCCAAGTTTCTTTAAGGTTTTCAACTCTCTGGACTGTACCATCCGCTAGTGTGGAGATCACACTCGTATTCTCTAGTGTTTTGACCCACTATCTACCTTTCATTCCTATCAACTATCTGCACACATTGTAGATCTCTCTGCTATAGCTTTTGATCTGTATTTAGTAAATAACATCCTGTTATACAATTAGAAAACAGATGACTTGGTCATATACCGGAGGAACCACAGAAAGAGCATTTCAGGCCTGTCTGCATCTGAAGTGCTGGGGCCTGAGTTGTGGGCCCCAAGTTGGAGCTGACCTGTGAATAAGTGACAACCCAGCAGAATGTTCTGGTTTTCCTATTGGCTTCATGTTCCAGAGGCAGAACCTGGCCCACTTGTCTCTGTGTCTCTGCCCTCACACAGGTGGTCGTGGTTGGAGTGTGGGCGACACCAGGATTACATTAACTAGGAGCCGAGCAGTTGGAGGAGCTTCCTGTTGGGTGTGGCTTCTATTGGGTCTAGTTGCACCTTGCTGAGCTCTCTCAGTGGTGTCCTTGCACATGAAGGGCCGCTGAGGAGCCATCTCTGTCTGTTGTGTCCAGCAGGCGATGCTGGCACCACAGTGGGCAGTGGGGCACCTGGGCCCACAGGAACCTATGGCAGGAATGTCTGCAAGAAGACTTGTGAGGGGCTGTTGCTGAGTTCAGTGTTGGCCTCTGTGATCAGGCGACTGATGGCAGCATAAAATTATGATGGCTGAACCAGCACAACAGCATCATAAGAGGCTGGAATAACAACTCCATCAAAGCTGTTAATTTAATTTTTTCCTCTATATTATTCAAGATTCATAGCCAGGTTCAATGCATCTCTGAAGTACACATGTACACTGATGAGCTGAAGGTGCCCTGCACTACTACACAGGCGTGACTAACAACCAGTCATCTGAATAAAACAGTGAAAACCGATTTTGGCTATTAATACAATCTAAGCCATATATGTAGATACGCAACTTACCTTGCTACACATTTGACACAGCAGCAGACAGAAGTAAGCTGTTACTACTTAAAATCCAAATATGAGATATGAATAATCGCACTGGTCACAGCCCTGTTTAGACATCTGATAAGAAATAAGCTCCAAGGGGAACAATACACTATATTATAAAGCAAAACTGTTTGCAATTTTAACTGTTCACAGACGTAAATTGCACCTCAGTGACATCTCTCATGTTTTAATACCTACAAGTTTTGCTTTTTCTGTTAAAAAAAAAAAGTGTACCTAATTCCAGAAGACTGTTTCCAGAATAATTTCATATCTGATATCCTATATCCCACCTCAAGATACATTCAGAGTCTTTCCATGGTTATGATGCCCCAACAACAAGTGAAATGGAAAGGGGCTATCATGTTTGGGATAATCTGCAGAAATTACTGGGTGATACTGTCACTGTCTCCCAGTGCTCTGTGTTGTCCTTTAGCTTTTTAAGCATTTTTCTTGTCCTTCAGATTGCCTGTCTCTATTTATCCTGCTAATATTCTCACCATTGAGTTCACGACTCTTTACAAGCCTAAAGGAATTAAGGGAATTGCCACGTATTCATAACTAACTGCTCTCTCCAGCAGCACCATTCACCGTATGTTCTGTTATTCAATTTGCAGTATCCTACAAGACCCAGTACAGCATGTTGGCTTTGCTAGCACACAATCAATGTTGTAGGCCAGCTGCTAGCATGGGAACAACTACAGCATCTAACTCTGGAGAGGTCTATACTATCCAGAATATCCATTATCAGTACAGCTGCAACAAAGGCTAATAACAAAGAAACTTCACAGGGAAGTCTAGGAGAGATGAGAGTCTTCAAGAGACATAGAGGGCTCTAAAACGGAGAGCAGGTATTCGGTCAGGGTGTGAGAGCATCAGGGAAGAGACAGGAATAAAAGAAATTACTTAATTCTATTTAAAGGATAACAATGTAGTAAAGTGATCTGATTTCTTCAAGCAATTAATATCAGCTTCAAAGAATATGTGCTTCCTGTTTGAAATTCTGAAATACAGTGGAAGAAAAATGTTCAAATATTGCCTACAAAATTTGCCTTCCAGGGAATAACTCCTGACTGGAGGCCTCACTGTAAGGAATGCTGTATAGGTTTTCTTTTACAGGAAAAGGCAATGCTGTTTTAAGGACTTGTGCATTCACCCTGGGGAATCAGCAGGGCACTTTGTATTGTGAGAAAGATATCTTGTCATTAATGACTGAGTGGTGGGTAAACCTGCAGCACTGTCCCTTTATCTGACAGGACTGCACACACGGATGACTTGCAGCAAGATTACCCTGGCATGGTTGCTAGGCGGCCAATGTAGTGCCTAGAAAATATTTGATGCTGACAGCTACTGTAAACCATTTTGTAGGGAACAGCTTTACCACTGCATTAGTTCTACTGCAATACACAATTTTCTAAGCTAGAGTTTTTCCAAACAAATACATCATAAAAAGCAAATTTACACTGAAGTTTTGACATAGACGACTTAACACACATTTCTCAAAAGAAAGATTTCTAAAACCAGAATTCTCTAAAAGCTGAGTCAACTAGACAGCTAGGTCACTAGGAGAAAAGGCTGTTCTGCTCCTTGCCCATAGATTACAGGCCTGGATCACAGGCACTCACAGCTCTTCCCTGCCTGAACTTTGCAGGGAGTTGGCGCTGCTCAAATAAGGATCTTAGTTAGTGAAACAAGGATGTAAAACTTCACTTGCAAATGAGTCAAGCACAAATGTACACTTCTTGTTCACTGCTCACCATGCACAGTTAACACCTTTAATTCCTTTGTCTTCAAACCCCTCTCCCCTAAGGATCTGCATATGTTGGTAACTACAGCAGAGCACCTCTTTCTCCCCAGATTCACACGCTGAACTCCGGCATCCTGGCATCTTTCTGGCCTTCTCTAGGGGATGTGGTCCTCCACACAGTGAGCAGGGCACCATCTACCACAGCTAACTTCTATTCACCAATGGAAGTAAAAGGAAGAGGGGAGAGTTACAGATAGATGAAGTTGCAGGAATGCAAAGGAGAATGAAGGCCTTTGCACAAACAGTATCAGAACAGCTTATGGCTCAGCTTCTAGTATAGTGAGTAATTGCTGCTATTCAGGAAATTAATCTGAATCTCTTAATTACAACTAAAACATTTCTCATAATCAGACTAATACATGTAACAGTCTTTCCTACTAATAGATAAAAATGCTACTTTGTGTATTAAATATGCTTATGTTAAATGTTCTGAATGTTCTGATGTGATATTCCTGTCCTGGGTTTCATAGATTGTGGGTTGCTTTCCAGGATCCCAGTGGAGTAAACAACAATGTCCAGATAAAATTTACTACAAAACTTGCAGAAAAAATTGGTAACCAGGGTTATCAAGGGACTAGATAGAGCTGTCTGAATTGCTTTATCACTTTGGGTTTAGGTTTCCAAATCATTTCCACCTTCCCTGTTTACATCACTCACAAGCCATTTTGTCTCTAAATCACCTGTAGCTTCTCTACTAACATCAGGCACTTGTAGTCATTAAGTGCAGCACCAAATGTTTTCATTAGATTTCTGTTCTTTGTAGGTATAAGATGGATAGTGCTTTCTGGTTTTCTGTAATGGCTGACACTTCTAATTTGAACTGTTTACTGTGATTCGATTTCAGGAAAAATTCAAAGCAAAATAAGGCAGGCTGGCATGAATGTTGAGATAACAAGGGATTTCTTCTTCTCTTGGCTACAGAAGGAAAGGTTGAAACTAGGCTTCATCTGGAGAGACATTCCACTGCAAGGCAATCTGTCACAATAAATGCAATACACTGTTTCAAACTGTGCACTTCCACTGTTTCAAGGAAGCACTTGCTATAAAAAACAGAACTATGGTGATAAAATCTAGTAAGACTGTCACAAAGTTACTAAACTTTTGACTACCCAGCCTCACTCCAGTTTGAATTTCTAGCTTTATCTGAATGCAGCTCAAGTCCACTGGGAAGCACACGGACCAAACAGCTTATCCTACTCTGTATGCTGAAAAGGTTACAAAGTGTGTTTTAAACATGCAAATTAGCAACCTTAACAGATTTTCTTTGGGTTTCCCCAGCTAACACCTTCAATATGTGTCTTGAAGACCAGACAAGAAACACAGGCCAAGCTGGGGAAGCAATAAACAAGGAGAGGGCTAAAAACCTGGTAGATGTTTAAAACCACCCTTTGTTTAATTGATCAAATGCACTTACAGTGGTAAACTTGAGAGAGAAAAGCTTCAGTTCCAGTATACTGGATGGTGTATTTACCGGTCTGAACCTCCAAAACTGTCCGAGGACTTATTATTAACAAGAGACATATATATACACCAGGACTTCTTTACAATTGGATTTTTAAATACCTTTGCATTTGGAAACTTTTAAAAGAAAGAAGAAGTAAAATTTAGGCATCCATAGTCTAGAGGCCTTGGACTCTTAGAGACAAATGTCTCCTCAGCACCACTCTCCCTGTGCTGCCCTCCTCTTCTGGATTCACTTAGGAATGTGAATCTCTTGTGTTTCTCCTTCCTCTTTTCACTCTTAAAAATAAAAGAAATCTTGGAGCCTTCTTCATAATGTGTAAGTGAAAAGGTGGAAAAATGTGACTGTACTTGGTTTGGTTTGGTTGGTTTCTTGAAATACTGGTCATGTTCTTTCAGTGGTTTTTGTATAAGACATTCTGGTATTACTTATCAAATTTTCCTAGGGGAGTCTATGGTGGTCTGGAGAACTAGAAGAGGTATAATATCAGAACTAAATCAATAAGCAAAAATAAAGCAGAAAGAATGAAAACAAGATATTTACAGCCAAACCATATTGGTTGTGTTAATACTGTAATTATTTGATTTAAACAGATGAATCTTTTTTTAAACTTATACACTTGCTTTTCTGGAAAGGGTAGAGATAGGAAAAACACAACAAGAAAGTCCTTCAAGAAGATGCCCTGGGAAATCTCTACAGAGAAAAGGAGGAACATAAAGCTTGAAGTTCAGAAGTACTTTAAGTCTCTGCAAGCTTTCAAGAGAAAGGAATTAATAGGTTAAAGTTAAGCCCAAATGGCTTAGAAGCAAAACCAGAAAAAAAATGTATTTTGATTTCTTGCGGGGTGGTGGTGTCACATTTACTGATTTTACAATCTTGATAAATTCACCATGATGTTAATATTATCTAGTAAGAGGAGGGTAATGTCCTTTCTCTTTACATATTTCCTTACTATTCCACAGTATTTTGTGCAGTCAGCACTTCCAGATAGTAGCTCAATCACCCCATTTATAAGGAAACATATTATTAAAAAAAATAAAAAACAACAACAACAAGCACACACTGAGGAGTTAGCAATGTCAGTTTTAAAGACCATTTTTAAATGTTGGTCCCTGCTCCTCTGCAGTATCTGCAGGCTATGAAGGAGGCTAAACTCTTGCTGATGTAATCACACCTGTTTTTGCAGTCCTTCAGTTTCATACTAAGAAACTAGTCAGGAGCTGATTACAGACCGTCCTACAGAAAAGAGATTGCTTTGCCAAAGTAAAGGCATATTAAGGGCCACACTACTGAAGACAGAAGGAAATAGGAGTGTGCTAGGTTTATCAAGAAGGGGAAAAGGCTGCTACGTACAGGAACATAAAATATGTGGTCTTTTTCCAAGGATGAGAAAGAACTAAAATAAAAACTTTCTAGTTCTGCATCCAGTCTTGGAACAGCGAATAGCTTTGTTGCACATGTCTTTGTGGTAAAGTTAAATTGAAGGAAATGCTGAACAACTCTACCAAATGAGGTTTCCCAATGCATATCAAGGAATTTATTTTTCAGCATAACACAGTTACCTCTAGTATCAAGCAAATGCTGTTCCTGCAAAGCTAAGTTTATTACAGGGCCAGACCTTTCAGGCAGGAAACTGTCACCTCTCCTGTCTACTACAGACAGTTCCTGCAGCCTAATTACAAAGCAACATTTGATTTCGCTAAAACCCATATGTTGTCATGTTTAAAATAGCATGTTTTAAAATAACTGTTGGATTCAAAGTAATAACCTGGAAGGATGGAAAACTGTCTGTATATACATACCCAAAGTAAGCTTGAGATGACGGCACTATCATCAGGTACCTTTTTGCAGCAGGCTCCATAACTCTGGCATAAAGCTTTCTAAATAACTGCCGCAAAAAGGAAATGCCTTGTACCTTGCTTATCAGCCTTCACGTACAAAAACAGCTTCCAAAGCATTGGACAAAGATGTTTCAACACAGAAAAAGACAAGAATTTATCTTTTTGCATATTTTGAAGCAGTAGGAGCAAAAAGGAGATAGCTGTATTGCAGCAAAATAAAGGCGAGACTTTTCTGTGTCGATACGATGTACAGCACTGTTTTCACCTTTCTAATGATCTGTGTGATTACATATAAAAACTGCTCTTTCAAGACAAGAAGGCAAGGCATGCAAGCAGCAACACCTCTTGTCCCAAGTTAGGTTCTTTGCCAAAAAGGGCTTCAGCCTTTGGAAGCCTGAAGCTAAGCTTATGCTCAAATGGGTTTTAAACAATCCTTTTTTCCTGGCCTGCATTCACAGTACATCATCATGAAATACCAGTTCGAGCACTAATCAGAATAAGAGAATTTATCATTGCCACTATTGCTGTCACATACAAACTATCTTTCGAGGGTTTTCTTTTAGGTAAATAAGGTGGGTATTCCTGAAGATGGCATTAATGCTGACGTGGATTGATTCTACTGCGCGGATATACAGTGTGTCTATCCTCACACTAATTACAAAAATATTATATACGATTATAGTATTTGCTATATTTGTGAGTCATCACAAAATGAGAGTAAGGTGCAGCATGGACACAGGAATATATACGTATAATCACAAATGGATAGTCAGAACTGCACACAACAACCAGTTATGTTACTTTATAATGACTGCTGAACACTTTAAAATAAAAGGACATGCTCATTCCCCTATTCTCAGGAATACCAATTGCCTTCATTCTCTCTTCACTGAAAAGCAAACACATCACATTTTCTGTATGAGATAGAAAATTAAAATAGTAGTATTAGTAGAACCTGTCTTATAATTTAATTATCCTCCTTCCTTTCCTAGAAAACTGGAAATTAGTTTCCTTCACTATGGACAAATACTCACCTTTGGGCCTCCAGGTTTATCCACCTGTTATCTAACGCACTAAGGCTTCAGTGACATTATGTCACTCAGTAGCTTTAGCTTTGCAGGCGTGAAAGAAACGCCCCAAGTTTAGTGGATGTGACACACCAAGCAAACATAAGCAGACAACTTCCTAATGTAATAAAGAGGTCAACCATTATGTTGTGTACCAAACAGCTGAAAGATAAAAACAACCTCAACATTTCAGCCAACAGTTGGAGCTGTGGAGATCTCAGCTTCATCCATGACTGAGTACAAACAACACGATGCTTTCTTAAGCACAAGGCTATGAGAAAGTGGGAGGGCTCCATAGCAGAATGCAAGGAAAGCTTCTGGGGCATGTATAGCATGCCCTGGTAGAGGAAGCAAGTCTTGCATTACTATGACCCTGTGGGTTTTACTAAACTTTAAAAAATAAACTTTGACCTGGACAGAATCTTCATATACTTTCATTTCTCTTCATGCACAGAGCTGGGTTGATATTTTTTCATTCTGTTCTTTCAGGTAAAGTAAGAAATGGTAAAACTTACCTACCCCAGCTTGGTCTCCTTTCTCTGTGATACACAGTTTCCAGTGGACCTGTAAGTAAAGGTACAAGTTGTTACTTACACCTCCTTGAACAGACATAGTTGCATTTTGTCCTCTTTAGAATCCCTCTACAGACTTGCAAAACTGCTGTTTCTAAGAAGCAGTGAAAATAGCATGTGAAAATGTTCTGGGTGGACCAGTCTGTTCCCACAATACCCTTTCTGGGGTCAAAAGATGGTTAGTGAGCACAAGGAGTGCTACGAAACCGCAGAAAACTGAACAGGTATTATAGGTATAATATATATATGTTGCATATTTGTTGTCTTTCCAAGTGGGAATGGAAGCAGCACATGTTTTATTTCACTAGTTATCCTTTCGGAAGTAACACAAGGTATGCCCTTAAAGGAATAAATATTGACAGTAACCAAAAAATTTAAAATTAATGAATGCATGAAGAAAATACTTAGAGGACATGAGGTGTAACTGACAGATGGGAACTCCAAAAAGAGGTACATTTAAAATAGCTACATTAGCTATCTGAAAGCTTTTGAAGGACAAGGAGTGTGATGTGAATTTGCAACAATGGAAACATTTCCTCTCTAACAAAATAAAGCACAGGCAAATCTTAATCTGATCATGAATTTCTCTAATAGTGGTATATTCCCTGAAGAGAAACCAAAGAATCTCTATAATTCGTAATGCTTAAAATCAACATTGCTGGAAACTATGCTAGGGGTTAGAGGAGCTCCGGCAGAGATCCAGATGACTGTGACAATGATTACCACTGACCCCAGAATTCTTCTGCAGATAATTCCCAGTGAGGTCAATAAGCATATGTAATGGTTTAAAATGTTGAGTGCTGTGATATGAGAACATCAAAGCAAGATAGTATGCTTTAAATGATGGTATAAAATTTGGAAAATTGTTAACTCTGTTTACATAAGTTATGAATATTGGGGAAAATATCTTATTGGTAAAGTTTTTTTTCTAGGAAGAGAAAACTATCTCCTATGCTAGCATGTTGCACATTCACCACTGTACATTACATGTGCACAGCTAAGGAGCAGTAGAAAATAAATGAGAGGAAACTCTCAGCTTTTCATCCTTAGCACAGCTAAAGAGAATGTTACTTGGTTGCTTTAACAGAATCTGCCAGTATGCTTCACAAGCTCCTGGTAAAGTATAAAGTGGGTTCTTTCTGCTCCCCAGCTGTGAGGACCAGAGGTCACTAGAGCCATGGCCTTGCATACACCTTAAGCAATAACTGGGGACAGGTGAAGGTGGCAAAATAAGAGAAGCTTTTAAGCAATTCTGAATGATTAACAGCCCTGTACTTTCTCCACAGCAGACTGGAAATTTCCCATGCTTAGGCCTGTACACATCAAGCAGACCATTTGCAAAGATAAGAAACTAATGTGAATGAACCTGCTTTGTTCTCTGTGCCATCTACCAAATATGAGTTACAAAATCACTATTAAAAGTTTCTCAAAGGCAAAAAGTTTCTAAATTATGCCAAAAGAGACTGCTGATCTTCTCTCAAGGCTGTGCTATTACTGGATGGCTTTTACCAGTCAGCTCTGTCATAATTGCATTCACACTTTTTGTACAGAAGGGCATGACCCTTCTCACTGAAGTGGATTAGGACACTCATACACAGTGGAATCTACATCCATGGTTACATAAGTAAAAAAAGGCATCTCTGTAGAGATTCGAGTATCTAAATGGGATTCAGGCATCTTATTGAAGTACTGGGACAAAGGCTACCTCTGCATCTGCCCACTTGACAGAACGATGAGTTAGCACCATGGCCAGTATGACTTTGCTAGACAATCCAGGCCATGAGTTACTAACAGTGAAAGCAACCCAGTGCCAGTGCCTGGTCTTCCTTTGAAAAGAGGATGTGTTTAGTAGTACTTGATCATCCTCCCTGTGGTGGCTGATGCATAAAGACAATGAAAACTAATGCTGTGTTACACTCACTAGATCCAAAGCTTAAATAAAACATCCAAAGCTTAAATAAAACATTAATTTTACATTAAACAATGGCTTTTCTTAATTGGCTGTGGTATCTCAGGTATTCCATGCCACTATATATTTTTAATTAAACAAAACTACAAGACAGTGCGCTTAGGGTAGTCTATACTACGAGACAGCTTCTCTGCTAATGCTGCAAACTGGCTAGATAGGATTACGGAGCAGTCCAAAGTTACCTGCCATTTTAGGAAGGCCTCCTGAGACACAAAAATGTGTGAGCAGGGCTGTAGAGCTTCCAGGCAAAAAATGGCTCCTACCTGGACGGCTTGGAGAGCGAGCAGCAGAGGTAAGGCATCCATCTGGGTCCTGGGCCATATTTAGCTTTTCACTGAATGAGAATGGAAAAGGACAATGTGGACTGTCACATACTTCTGGTGGACACCTCATTAATGCAAGGAAAAATGACTTTTACCTCCTAGAAAATTGTGCACGATTGTGCTGGTTTTGGCTGGGGTAGCGTTAATTTTCTTCATAGCAGCTGGTATGGGGCTATGTTTTCTACTGGAAACGACACTGATAATTTAGAGATGTTTTCGTTATTGCTGAGCCATGCTTACACAGAGTCAAGGCCTCTTCTGCTTCTCAGTCCCCCAGTGAGTAGGCTGGGGGTGGGGCACAAGAAGCTGGGAGATGACACAGCTGGGACAGCTGACCCCAAGTGACCAAAGGGATATTCCAGACCATATGACGTCATGCTCAGCATATAAAGGTGGGTGAAGAAGGATGGGGGTGGGATTCAGAGTTATGGTGTTTGTCTTCCCAATAAGTCTCTCCCTGATCCCACCAGGGAAGAGTGAGCAAGTGGCTGTGTGGGGCTTAGGTGCCAGCTGGGGTTCAACCATGACAATAATATGAACCAGCATCCACATTGTAAAACAAGTGTTTCTGTAAGTCATGGCAACTTCTGATCTTCTCTCAGAGTCTGTACTCTCAAAACTCCTTTTGCCAGAAATCTCTTAAGACTTTAGATGAACCTCAAACAAGTTGGAATCTGTTTTACCAGCAACTATACCACATCTGAAGAGCTGCTATACTCCATCACCTTTTTGTTCTCTGGCATCAGTAAGGCCCATCAGCAGAAGGGTGACGAAATCCTGTACTGGGCCATTTCCTAATGCATTTACATAGTTACTGCTCCACCACGGGGTGAATTACTAAATATAATGGACATACCGGGAATGAGCTCATACTAGACGTTTGAGACAGCCGACCTCAGCGAGAGTCAGGGAGGCCTGTCACGCTCTCTGCATCCAGCCCCGGCATGAAGGCCTGGCCTGGGCCGGCCGGTGGCTGGCTGCTCACCGAGCACCGCGGCGGCTCTGAGGGGGCCTCGGCGGTAGCGGCGCCCTCGCCGTATTGCTGCTGCTCGGACAGTCGAGAAAGGGCCTCTGGGGGGCCGAGGCGGTAGCTGAGGGGCTTCACCCCCGCAGGGGCTGGCGAGAGGAGCGCTGGGCCGGGGACATCCGGCACCCTCAGCAGGGGGCGCTGCGGGGCTGCCCAGCGCGGGCCGTGTCTTCCCGCCCGGCCGCTGCTCCCTCACGCCCTCGCCT
>VZZY01017705.1:42783-86969 GCA_013400335.1 Eurystomus gularis
GGCCCCCTTCTCCCGGCGCGGCTGCGGCTGCCGCTGCCGCCGCCGCGCTGCAGTCACAAGGCGATGCCTCACGGTTTGCCAGCGGTAGCTCGGGGTGGGCGCGGGCCGTGCCCGCCGCCAGCCGGGGTCCCCCGGGTGGGAAGAGCTCGTCCCTGCTCGCTCAGCACCGCAAAGCCTAGTGCGAGGGGTTAGGTACGTGCTAGGGAGTGATTCCAAACTGACCGCGATGTTGACAGTCCTGGCAGTTCACGTGAGTTGTTCCGAATGAATCCTGTTCGTTCCTCTGAGCATCTGCACTGTACCGTGCTGGCTCGCACTCTCCCTCTTCCTGATATGAATGCAGGTGCAGACATCTGTCAGTAGACGTTGCTTTTGAATAGACCTAAACAACTCGGAACAACTTGTAAGACTCTTGCCTTGATTAGCAGGTAGGTAGAACAGTATCAGATCTTCTTTCCCTGACTGCCTGCACCACGAGCTAATGGTTAGATGCTGTTATGTAACTCTGGATAGCCAAGAGCAAAAGGGACTTGGGATGTGGAGCATCTAGAGACCAATGTGATCCTTCTTCACAGGGGAGGAGCGAGGAGAAAGACTTGCCAGACAAGATCCAAACCCAGGGTGACCTTCAGTTTTCTAATAATGTGATTCTGAAACTGAGTAGAGGACTCCTAGCCTGAGCTCTTGAGCTACTCTGTACAGGTATGTTACAGACTTTTGGGGTACTTGCATTCTGAAGATTAGAGCTGAGCATAAAAACTGCTTGAGATCAGAAATGTATGGGTGCTGTCTAGCTGCTGTGAGACAAAGCTGTTAAAAAACTCTGGACTGCCTATTTGAAGAACTACCTTGAATGTGTAAATGGAGGTTTTTTATCAGCAAAGTTAATGGTGCCATCTCAGCAATTCTTCCAATATATCAAGAATTAAGCTAGGCCACAGGATATACAGCATGTTACTTCTGAAGCAATGTCAGAAGAGACCCTGTTATCAGGACAGACCTCTCATTGGGCTCCATGTGGATGTGACACTGACAAATACATCTAGAGTGATAGATGCTTTGCCAGCCATGCAATTGCCTCTGAAGTAAACATGGTCTTAACAGTGGAAACCTGCTTTTAGTGCTACACACACTGGCTGGCTTGCCTGGGAGGTACTTTAAAAGCATAAACCTGAATAGGTTGCTTGCTATGCTACAGAGGTCTCTTGCAATTCTGTTGCTTTCTGGGCAGTTTCCTAGACAGCTGCTCTTCCCTCTGGTTGTCTTGCTGTCTTCTGTAAAATATTAACTTCTGTGTGCTTTAGCTTGGTGTAAAGCTTTAAAAGTGATTCTTAATAAAGTGTAAGTTACTACCGCACCTCATGTGGAAATGAACTGCTGTTCCAGTCAATGCTGTTAGGTATTGGGTTTTGCTCTAGTCTTGTGAACAGTTGCTTGACTGATAAGTTGTTGGAAGACTGTTCATAACTAATTATTTATAGAAAAGCCTTTTTTAGCTGCCTTCCCTGCTCTTTTATTCCTCATCACAAGTATAATAAAGACTGGGAGGAGAAGATTTGCACTGAAAGCTTCTACTAAATAGCCCCTTGCTTCTAAAATAGCCTCTGGCCAAGCCCTACTTTGTGCAAGGTAATTTGGCTTTACCAGAAAGAGGTGGCATCAACTGGAGTTAATTAAGAATAACAGCTATCCCACTTTTTTGGCAGTGGTGAAGCCTGAGCATTCCCGTACTGTAAAGGCTGGGTCGTGTGGGTGCTGTAGGCACTTGTGTGCTAGTGGTAGAATTCCAGCTCTGATTTCCCTAGGGGACTTCCCCCTCATCTTCCATTGGCAATAAGGATACTTGTGTGATGAGTATGCAGCGTTCCTGAAAAGTAATCTTAGTGGCACATACAGGAGAGCTAGTAGTGTAGTACAGGCTGCTGTTATTTTGTCTCTTAAAGGTCTTAACATGGAGGCTTTTTAACTAAATCATTACTAAATTTCAAAATTTTTTTTAGGTTGAAGGTCACTCTGGTAGTTTTATTTTCTTTGCCCTGCTTCATTCAACTGACTTTAGGTGAAATACTGTAACAGAAAGTATACTTCCCAACTTCCCTGAACCTAAAAAAAAAAACATAGCTCAAAGACTTAATACTTCTACATAACTTCTTAAGGACTTCAGTATATTTGGGTGAACTATAGTAGATTGGCTTTTGAAGCCTCTTTCTATAGCTTTGGCTTCTATGGTAGCAGTATTTATTTTCTGAAACATGCCTGCAGGCATTAATGATAGTGAACTTAGTAGCAGAATGCCTATAATAATGAAAAACTTTGTTTAGAAATTAATGCCAGCCTTGCATTGAATTTGTCCCCTAGCGGCCTTCTGCAATTTAAACTGCCTTTTCTGTTTGTCCTTTACTTGCAGCTTCTGAATTGAATAAAAAAACCTTCACAAATTAGGTTCTGAGCAGAGGCTAGTATTAGGCAAAACAGAAGAGCAGTTCTTTCTGGAAAAATGGTTTATAGCTGATGTTTTCCCTGCTTGATTGCTATAAGAACTGAGATAAGCTATTTGCAGTTCCCACCAATCAATCAGACAAATCTTGCTAATAAGTAAATATGCTTAGATGTTTGCTTTGATAGCAAGTGTAGTGGGAAGGGATATAGCACTAGAAGTGCCACCAAGTATATATGGCTGGTGTTAGCAATCCCTTTGAAGATCAGGAATTTACAGCTTTTAATGTCTTCCAGCAAGAATGATTCATGAAGTCAGTGCTGTTCCTGGGCGATTTTAGCTCAGGTAGGCTTTAAGGGAAAGTGAGTCTGAAAGCTAGTTGTAATCTCCTTTAGATCGGTTTAAGGGGATCCACAGAATGTGGTATTTCTCCCACTGGGAAGGGGACTCTGAATACAGCTTAACCTTGATTTCCATCAGTTGCTGATGGAAAGAATAGTGAGCTTGGAGTTCTATGTCTAGAAAACACAGAAACCAAAGGCCTCTCTGGCAGTTCTTACTAGTATAGTTGCAACATGCAAATGCACTGTGCTAAGGAGAGAAGTCAGGCTGTAGGAGAGCTTTAGCTCTAGGTATATAGTGACCTAAAGCCAGAAAAATAGCAGCATGAGCTAGCAACAACACTGGCTTTCAGTGCCAGAACACTGCAGGTGTCTGAAACAAAACTATCCAAAGGTAATAAAATACCAGTGCCACCATCCCAGTTACTGTCATGTACCATTAGTTGTTTGTACCATTGTAAATCTGTACAGATGCTTAATATCTGACTTTATGTAGGGTGCTGGCTCCAGACTCGAGTGGGAAGAAGAGGATATACCTGTAGAAGGAATGACTTCTACACTATCTCATTGAGAACAGTGGAGTTGAAATGTGTCAAGACAGTGATCTTGAATTTTATCTAGCTGTCCTTTTCCTAGAAGGTAAATGTCCATGGAATAATCTTTCCAAAGATATTTAGGGTTGTTTTCACTTACAGCTCTTAGCATTAACTATGGTACGGTGTAAAGGTGCAAGGAGCTTTCCACATAGAAGCTAGAAAGGGTTTCTTGATGGAACTTGATTATCTTGACACTATTAATGTGAGATAATGCTTGCTTCTGCGCCTAGAGAAGGGGAATTTACCGGGCAGTACATTCAGAGCAAGTTGTGCCCTTTTCTGTCCCAGAGTTCAAACTGATGCAGATCCTTTGAATTTTTAATCGAATCAAAAAGCATTGAGAATTTTAAAGGTAAAAACCTATGGAGTTGGGCAAGAAGGATCCTTAGGAGAAATCTGCAAGTTGCTGTGTTGCACTCAAAGTTGGACTGGAAATTGTTTAATAAGGGTAAATCAGTTTCATGCATCCTGGATGTCCTGGTTCTCAAGATCTAACACTTTCTACCTTGCCATATCAAAGCAAAATCACTTGAGACACAGGAGAGCCAAACCCAGCTAGAAGTAACTTTCTAGTGTAAACAGAGTGAGCATTCATATGTAACATCCTTCCTCAAGGACAGGTCCTGCAACTTTGTTCTGTTTATCTACTACTGTTAATATCTCACTTGCCTTAAAGAGCTCTTCTAGTTGGTGATAATAAATACAAATGACCCCTTAGACTGGAAGGATGAGTCTGATAATCTTCATTGTATGTAGCGTTAGGAGCAGAACTTCTACACTAAAAGGTATCTCTCAGTTGTTAAATCTGTCCTTTCGTAAAGGATTTGCCTGAATTTATTTTATAAGGATCTGTCATGACTAAACTGACTTGCTAGAGCAGAGGATGAAGAAACAGCTCATACCCAAAGTGATCAGCATGTTCTTCCTGGCCAGCTCTGTACCTTGAAACTCTACTTATGCTCCTGACTGGCATCTGCTGTAGAACTTCATATATTCCAGAAGCATCAGCTGTGTGGGAATTGCCAGTGACTGAAGTCACCCACTCATGGAGTGCCTGGGGGCCTGCAAGGTTCTTCACAGTGCCTGCTGAGAAATAAGACCGGTTGGAGGCTGGGGTCTGATCTCTACATAGTTTAACATCAGGATTTTTCCAAAAGGTGGAAGTTGGGGTTAAATTGCCTCAACCCCAAGCAAGCAATAACAGTGTTATTAAGCAGTAATTGTGGTGTTAAATAGAGCTGTCCAGGAACAGTGAGTAAGAACTGTGAAACTACTGTGCAGCTCTTTACAGAAGGACAGCAATAAATGCCCACCTCTCAATTCCTCTGAACTGCTCCTGTGCATGCTTTGTTCAGAAAAAGCACCTTTCCAAACAGTGGACTTCCTGGTCCAGCTGTACTCCTAAGGATTCCAAAAGAAACAGGAATGGCAGAAGCCCAGTGTGTAACCTGGTAAGAGAAAGCCTTGTCTCAAGACAGATGTCTGCGCCCTTGAAGAGCCCCATTTCTCCCTCAGGAACTTTCAGACCTGCCCGTTTTCCAGGTCAAACTGAGACACTGCAGACTGTGGCTATTAAAAAGGGGGAGGGGAAAAAATCTTACAGTCCAGAAAGATGTAGGTCCGTATCTAGCTCTTGCTTTTCAAGTTCTTTCTTTAGACTGCTTGCAAAGATCTGTGCCTTGCTAGCTATTATGCTGAGGTCTAAAAACAGCCTGCCAGAAGATCCTGGTGATACAGGGGACAGCAATGTGCAGGGTTTCATACTGTATATAGGTGATGCAGAGGGGTAGCATTTGCAGTGCTGGTTTCCAGTATTAAAAGTGATTTCCCAGGTGACAGCAACTGTTTAGTTTTAACATAAGGTTGTGCTGCACCAAACTGCTGAGGAGAAACAGTGCTAGTAGGTTGTCATTGCTGCTAGCAATTGTGCAAGCTGCAGAAGACAGCTTAATATGCACATGCAGTGTCTGCATGGGAAGCAAGATAAACCATCTTTTCTGCTGATGCTGTACTGTTGTGGTGAGACTAAACAGTGGTGCAGTTCAGACATGCCCTGAGGAGAATGAACTACATGAAATCAGATCACCCTTAGCTGATCACCCTGTGTTGAAGAAGCATTGCAGAACCAAGGTGATGGTTACAAAAATCCTATGCATCTCCAGCTGCAGTGGGTATGTAGCTCTGCCCAGGGTGTGCGGTTAGTTTTGTTTTCCTTAACTGGGCAGTCAGATCTGCAGGACTTCGCTGGTTTTATCAGGTACACTACAAGCTATTGGCTGCTGTAGTTTACAGGACTGGTAATGTGGCCAATTTGTATGCAAGTTAGTTATGTGACACTGGACCCTAATGACACCCATCCTGAACTGCTCTTCAGTGGATGTGTCCTTGCTGAAACAGTAATGTGGCAGTGTGCTTGGGTCTGCCACTCCATGAGATGTTAAGGAATAAACTGAGTCTATAGCTTAAGTTCTGTTTGTAAAGATACTGCATGCTAACTGCCTTCAATTCTCACCAGCATGTCAACATGAAAGGGTCAAGTGCAGTGGGTAACACTCAAAATAACCCAATGCTTCTGGCTCGAGGTTGGTTAAGACTGAGTTCTCCTGAGGAGCCTGTATGAAGATGCTGTTGTTGCAGCCAAGAGACTGCAACAGGGATGGTGAGGAAGAGCCTTTCCTGGAATGATCTGTGGTCCTCAATAGGCTGGCACATACAGTACCCAGAAGATACTCTTGGTATTCCATTGCCAGTCAGTGGCTCCATGTCAGCTGAAATGCTGATGGTCTACACTGGCAGGTGACCTTAGCACCACTAGGGACTCTGTTGTACTTGAAATTGTAGTATTGAGCCCTGACCTGATTACTATATAACCTAAGATATATGCTTAGGTAGGACTAGCTCTGGTCTCTAATGAAGACTTTCATGAGTTTATCTTGTTAAGGAGATAGTGTAGTAGGAAAGAAAAGATGACTTTGTCTTATGTCCCCATTGAAGTGGAGGAACATAAAGCTGCCAACTTTGTAAACAATAACTTTGAAATTTAAGGCAAGGCTCACATGCCCCCTTAAACAGTATTGTGGATTTGGAAGTGCCTGCTGCCTCTGTTCCTATTTTAGCTGTGATCCTAATGCACTGTCTTGCTCTTCTGGTTTGAAAGCCACCAAGAGGAGCAGAAGCTCAAAATAATGATCTTGCCCTTATGTTTTGTTAGTCTTCAATACATCTAGCTCTACCTGCTTCTTACCAAAAAAAAGCATATAATCTGTTTTTATCAGTTCAATGAACAACCAATTAATTACCATGTAGTCAGCCCTTCTAAACAGACCAGTGTTACAGACAGGCTTATGGTAATGCATTAGCATGGCAATTAACTTTGCCATTAACTTACCAATACTAGAACTGTTAGTATATAAGAAGGATGTTTGTAAATTAGATTTTAAAAAGGGTCACACTTCTGACTCTCAAATATACTGCGTCTGTAGGACAGATTTAAGGAAAACTAAAGGCAGCTGAACTGTTACCTTGTCATGGATTTGACAGCTCACCCATCATCTAACATTTGTATAAACTTAAATATCTCTATACTAAACTGTGTAACTTCCATACAGTCTACTATGTGTCTGTCTTGTCTCGTATTCTGTTTCTGAGTAAAAATTGTTACCTTTAAGCAAGCTGACCATGTGCTATCTTGACAAGTGTATCAAGAGCTGAAAGAAGTTTAGCTTTCATTTGCTTTAGTTTTATGTAGAAACCTGCATCTCCAAAGGCAGTTTGAAGAAAAAGCTCAAAATGAGTAAGGACTGTAGGAGTGTGAGAAGCTGAAAGCACTGAACGGAAGAGGGTCACATGCCATTGTGAAGGACACCAACCATCAATATAATGTTGGTGAGTGTCATAAAACTGCACAACTTCATTGAGTGTCTATTTTTCCCATGGCAGGAGCTTGAAGATGCAGCAAGCCTGATAGTGAGGACAGAAGAATCTCCTTGAAGTCAGACAGTCCGAAATACCGACCATGTCTATTATGGATCATAGCCCCACCACTGGAGTGGTGACTGTTATTGTTATTTTGATTGCTATTGCGGCTCTTGGTGCCTTGATACTGGGCTGCTGGTGTTACCTGCGTCTGCAGAGGATCAGCCAGTCTGAAGATGAGGAAAGCATTGTGGGTGAAGGAGAAACCAAAGAGCCCTTTCTTCTGGTGCAGTACTCGGCTAAAGGACCTTGTGTAGAAAGGAAAGCTAAGCTAACACCAAATGGCCCAGAAGTACATAGCTAACTCGGAGCAGCACATGTTTATGGACTATGCTTACAATGTGTGTAACCAGCAGAAGAATCCCTATACTGTGATGAAGAACCTGGTCACATGCACACTACTCATCAGAACACACCCTGATGAGGATTAAATAAGCTTTGTTGGCAACTGCATGCACTGAGAAGCTGCACTTTGCATCAACTGTGTATCCTAAATCCTCCATGATGGGAGCTGACTCACTTGGCATAATGTCCATTGCTGGCAGTGGACAGAGGGATATATACTGGTGTGAAGAGACTACTAGTGGTTTTTGTTACTTGAATGTTTAGCTGAGCCTATTTTAATGGAGTTACTACTGTAATGTGAACTATTCTACAACTGTGAACTGTAAATAGGCTGCCAGAAGCTTTTTGCTTTGTGATACACAGCATATGGGAACAATGATGCAACTGTACATAACACGCAAGGGGACTCCTGAACCACAACTGTAGATGGAATTCCAGATCTTCAAAACCAAATCTGCAGTTAAGCTTCTGCTACTAGAGTGTGCAGCCATAAAGTCAGAATTTCTACTCCTAGGGTTATTGGACTGATGCAGAACACTTTGAAAATAAGATAGATATAATCCTTCAGTAGTAACATTGAGGCAGGAAACACAGGAGCTACAAGGAAGAAAGTGATTTCCTTTAGTTGCAGCTACATAGGTTAAGTTTTTGGCTGTTCCCTATGTAGAAGGAAGCTGCAAGGAAACTGCCATTTTTGATGGATTTCAACCTGGGAACCAGTGATGGATACTGAACCCTCAGGGATGGTCCAGAAGGTTTCTGGGAGTTTGAAATGGCAGTAGAGCAGGCTTTTCTCTTCTGTAGGTCTGCATGCTGGAACTGCAGAAGCAGTTACTAACTAAAACTTGCATAAATGCAACTACTATGAATTTTTCCTAGAACTTCTGTTTGTGTACTTAGCAGTTAGGTTCTATATTAACAGCCTGTTGTAAAAAGGCATTTTAGTCTACAGATGAACAATCAACTATAGAATTCAGTTAATGTATCCTGTAGATAACTCTCTTGATTTAACTGTACTATGACAAGATAAGTTTGTTGTTTTTTCCTACAAAAACAAATGTTGATATGGGCAAGAGAGACTGCTGTAGAAGTTTTTTAGCTAACAGTAGTGAAGTCCTTCCAAATAAGGACATCCTAGTTCCTGCTCTGTGCTGTGCTTCAGCTATGGGAACTGTAAAAATGTTTTAAATGGGCAGTTCTGGACCTCAAAGGTTTGGGGTGAGGAGAAGGGGGCAGGAAGGGCAGGAGAAGGCACAACACTGAGCCACCAATGGCAGCTTACATATTCTAAAACTCATGCTTTGAGACTGCTGACTTGTTTTCTATTATTGTATACACGTCTTCCTTTGCCTACTGAAGTTTTTAAACACTTAATTGCCTAGGAGAAAAAAGCTACTGTAAATCTGTTCCCCAAGATAAGCTACCAATAATGAAGTCTAAGTTCTTCAGCTCTCTAGGAAGCATTAGATTTGCTTCTTGTACCTGTGCGTATGGAATAACCAAGTAATGTAGGCCTAGCAAGCCTGCTGGAGAATTGTAACTATATGCAAGACAGTAACAGCCCAGGCAAAGTCTTGTCCCTTTCTTCCTACAGTAAGATGTTGACTTGTATTTTTAGTGCTACCTTTCCCTTTTTTTAATTGAAGGCTATAATTTGAAGCAAAATGTATTCTGTCAGTAGCAAAAAAAGCTCCCGCTGTTGCCTCTTGAATACAGTATGGAGTACAGCTGATTGACACAGGGCTGTTCTTACCCTGTCTCTTTTTCAAATTAGTACTAGTCTCCTGAGACTTGTATGTATAGCCAAACTCAAACACTTAAACTGCTATATTCTAGATGTCTTACAAATCAAGGAGAAAAGGATTAACTTGGTAAGACTTCCTTTAGTTTTCAGTAGAGAACAGTTCACACATGGCTCTTGTAGGTTTCAAGACAGTCAGATAACTGGTATACAAAAGTGATATAAAGTGCTGAAGTTCTAGAACAGAATAGTTACAGCAAGATGACCTTGCCTGATCAAGTTTACTGATTACACAGATGATGTAGGTCTATTTTAATTCAGCAAAGAGAATGCATTGTGAAGGGCAAACTTCAGACATTATGGAAAAGTATAAATCAAAGGTCTGATTTCTCTTCTAGCAGCTGTAAGAGAAAGCCAGTGAAAAATAACTGGTCATTAGAAGTGCGTCATATTGCTGCCCCTAAAAATCAGCCTCTTTAATTTAAATGGATAGGTATTTGCAAGTTAGTGCAATAATAAAGTGCAGAAAGTGTTTTCCATTCTCCTCTTCTTCTTAGATGTGGGTATCTAGTAAGTTGTTCAAGTATACAAAAATATTCCACTTGATTTTTCTTTTTCTAGATCATGTGGGGGAATAAGTCTTTATTTACATTGAATTTCAATAAAATTTGCATAAACACCCACCCAATACTGCATCATTTGACTTTGTGTAAGCAATCATTCTGTCCTGTTTGCACTACTGTGCTCTGTCTCCATGGTATCGATATTATCACTCCTTTTTTCCTCTAATGTGGCAGTAGCTGTTGATACATCTTCAGAAACCGTTTGCTCTGACTGAAGGGGTTCTTTAATTTCATCTTTGCTTTGTAGCTTTCCTTCTCTTGATGCCACCAGGATTCTCAGTAGAGTATTCTCCTTAAGGAGGTTTTCTGATGCATCAGCTAATTCTTGAAGCTTTTCAGCCATTTCTAATAGTTCCTGATTCTTCTGGTTGTATGTTGCCTGTAATTGCTCACTGTGGAGCTGCAGAGTCTTGTGCTGCTTTTCCAGTGTGTGTTTTTGCTGCTGTAGTCTATGTTCCTCTCTCCTAGCTTCAGAAAGCTGTGCTTCAAGCTGGTCATGGGCCTGATGAAGGGCACTGATTTCTGATCGTAACTTTTGAATTTCTCTTTCTAAGTGGGAAATGCGTCCTTGCTGTAGAACCGTCTCTTTATGTAGGCATTCTTTGGTACAGGGCTCTGATGAGGAAAGACTTGAGTGATGTAAAATAAATTTAAGGAGATTAGGAAGGTTAACTGAAAAGTCTTCAGGGAACTTCACACTTTGTTCCTTCCTAGAAAGATATAACAAGTTAATATTAAAACATTTAGGAGGTAAGCAATGATAACTATATCTAAGCATCTGCTGTTTAACTCCAGAGCTTGGCTTTTATCAATAAAGGTTAATATAGCAGCTAAGAGAAACTGGAACTCTTGTAATAAAGACAAAGCACCCAGTATATTTTTCATTAACCTTTTACCTATATTCAAGTCTGAGCACTGTAAGCATCTCTGCACTGGATTGGTATTTGTGAGAGAGCAAGATTTTTCTGTCAAATATCAGGAAACAGGTTTTACTCTTAAAAAGAGTAGCATCACTGTTGGGCAGGTGTAACCAGAGCATACTGATATTAAAGAATGTTAGTAAGTTGAAGGAGAGCATTTAAGTGTTCTTAATTCTATATACATCTTTATACATCTAGATTGAACCTATCTGGTAGGCAACAACTATTTTGAGCCTATAAATGTTACCCTGGAAGTAACTTAATATGTTCCAACAGCAGAAGAGAATATTAAGGAGCAGAAGAGCACTGCTTTTAACCAGTAAAGTCACTTCGGTCAGAAGCAAGGCCCTTTTATTGTCAAAAACCCCAGATTTTTACTTGTTCCTCTTGCTTCTTATAGTCTTTATGCCACTGAGGCGATCAAGAAAGCAAACCAAACAAGTTTTTTGTTCTGAAGCTTGTTATATGGCTGTGAATAGTAAGCACAGCACAGGAAGAGGCAGGCCCATTGCTCTCTGCAACAGCAGAGACTGTTAACCTCACAAGAGTTCAAAGCTGCCCGAAGATGAACAAGTACCAAATTTCTTCCTCAAGACTACTAGCCACCCACAACCTCCAGCTCTCTCAAGTGCTAAAATTATTGCCCTTTTTGGACCATGTGCATACTTGTGTCATAAAAACACAGAAGGCTAAAAACTGTCCTCTGAGGACTACACAGGAACTTTTAACCTTCTCTTTCTGAAAGAGTTAGATCTTCAACCTTTTTCTCAGCATGCTCTAGTATAACAAGAGTTTGCTGCCTCCTGACTATTGCAGTAGAGCCACTTAAACATACTGAAGTGTAACAGGAAGCTAGCTAACAGTTTATCACTTTGTATTGTCAGAAGCATATTCTCTTTTTTTAGCAAGCCTTCAAAACAGATAAAGGCTTAGTTTACTTCCCTTTGGTTGCCAAATTCATAACCAGATCAATGGTATGTAGCATATGTTCAGACATTATTTAATTACATACCTCAGAAAAAGGAGAGAGGATAAACTCCCTCCCCACAAAAAAATATTCCAAAGCAAGAAAGCCAGGTACAAGCATAATGCTGAAAGTCTCGAAGTTTACCATGGCTGCTCCTGTACAACACACACCACAGACAACTACATCCTCACATGTGTGACATGTTTCTGCATTGCTTACACTGTGCATCTGGAACAGGGGAGTTTATTCAGTTACCAATTACAGTTGCCTTAAAAATGCTTTCTGTGAAATCCAAGTCATTAGCATATGGATATAAACATATGCTAATTTCATTTGCTGAGAACTATTTGTTGTATTTCAGGTAGAAGACACATACCATATTTTATCAGTAATTGAAGAACTCCAGCCAGATGAGGCACCTGTTGATCAAAATTAAACTATTTCTGGAAGCATAAGCAACCTGCAGACTTCTGGTGATCAACCAAGTTACTCTTGTAATTACCATCAGCAGTTTCTCAGCTGACAATTGGCTAACATCCAAGTTTAACGAACCATTACATGATTTAGGCAAAAAATAGTCTGCGCTAAGGTAACACTGTATAATGAGTCAGTTTTAATACTTTAGTACATCATCATCCGTCCTTATTGATCAAAAACACAGTATGTATGAGAAAAAGCTAAAAGGCTATTTAAAACAAAGCAAACCAAAATATTAACAGCATGTGGTGGAAAGCGGTTGAGAACAGAATTAATTTGCAAAAATTGTCTCATAAGGCAAATGCACAAGGAGCTGCACAGAAAGCTGAGGCACCTTTACATCCAAAACTGATGTATGACTGCTCCAGTAGCACTACTGATACTACAAATACTATCAAAACTTAATTTTCTCAATTACCTAGATGCATCAAAATACAAAACACACTGGAGAGGAAAAGCAGGAGAGAAAACAATGACTGGAGCTAAGGTACCTTTATGAAACAAACCGGAACACTAGAAAACCAATCTTACTAAAACTATTAAGTCTGTCCCTCCAGAGACAGTCTAGAGCTGCTTTATAAAACAGATCAAGGCAAAATGAGTATCTGAAAAGAAACAGGGAACACTGGACCTTGTAGTAACACAAGGAAGATGGTAAATATTAGAGGAAGTTTCATTTACCATGAATTGTTTTACTGCTCTAGAGTCTGCTTGAGCTATGCTTTAGGATAATTCCAGAAAAACCTTTTCATCATGTTATGCATGACACTCACTCTGTCTCCTAGAAGGCACAGTTCTGCAAACTAGGCCCTTGCTCAGAAGTGGAAAAGTCATGACTCATTTCAAAATAGTACATTGGGGCTCATTAACTAGAACAGTGGTCTTAAAACTGTAGCCACAACAATATTTGGAAATCGGTTTCTGACTTTTTCCAGCCCTAAAATTAGGCAGGAGTATTCGAGTGGTTGTTAATATGGTTAGGTCTAGTAGATCTTCAGCTTATGCCACTTAACCTAATGGAGTAGAAGACAAAAGCAGCATATGACTACTACTTGTCTCAATCATCAACAGCATCTCATGAAACACATGGCCCATCTCAACTAAAATTGAGACTACTCAGTTTTAAACCAGTAGGTCCTCTGCTTGTGGCCACTCAAGCCAGCTAGAACTAATGGACTGTGCAAATGAGAGATAAAGACGCTGAATGCTGGAAAATGTGCGAAACGGAGACCCAGTGGAAACTGCAGAACTTGACAGGTAACTGGACTGGGATATCGGCACCAAAACCCGCAGCTTTTGCTGAGCAGCAGATGTAGGTAATGCTGCCTTTATGTAGACAGGTACACACCTTAGAACTACTCCAGCTGAACTCCTGCTCAATTAGCCTAGGCAACAGAGAAGGACTGGAAGTGAGCTCCAGGAATGTGGTAGAGGGAGCCTGATCTGCGGCTGGTTTGCAAGGCTTACTGCCCATAGTAGGGAAGATGATGAGGTGGAAGTTAGGGTGATTCAGAACTGATATAAATTAAGCTATTTTTGTACTGCATTAAAAATTGCAAAACTTAGGGCACAGGTTTAAAGATTTTCTGGTACATAACACTGCACAGTACCAATAGTCTGAACTACCACTGGCTGATTGATAGAGTTCTTGAGGGAGAAGGGTGGAAATCAGCATTTTAATTTTATATTGCAAAGAGGCAGGTCTTTATTATAGTACTTGTTTTTGTTTCCTTTCTATAAAAACTGTAACTGTGTAAGATTAAGTATTAATCTTTTTAAAAAAGAAAAATAAAACCAAAGGTCAATCAAATCTAATGAAGATTGAGTATTAATCTTTAAAAAACAAAACCAAACCCAAGGTCAATCAAGTCTAATGCACGGGGCATACATGTAGCACCAAAAACATATCTGAAACAATACATTGAGCAGTTTTGAAAGCTTGTGGCTCTCTTGCATCTAATGTTGCTTTCTTATTCTTCAGTTTATAAGAGGCTGGATGTGCCTGCACTGTGTGTACTGCTACAAAGCAGAAATGACACTGAATTTCTCCCTGCTGCAGAGGCATAGTAGATTCAGGACCCATATATGCCATTCAAGGTGCCATCCCAGTCCTAAATGTACTCTCCTGCCCTTTTTACATCCCTAACTTTAGAGTTCCTTTTTTTCTGACCCACCTTTTGTGCCTTTCTCTATCCCACCCTCCTTTGTCTTGCCTTTTTTTTTTAAACCCATTCATGAATCAATTCCCTTCTTTCAACTGTGCTTTCTTTCATCATCCTAGAAATTGTCAGTCCTAGCTGTCTCCTTGAAACTACACTTCCCTGTCCTACACTCTTACTTCTTGGCTTTTTCTCTGAGGTCCTGCTTGCTGTATGTAGTTTCACTTCAGCGGCATGTACACTTTGTTTTACTGCTAATCTCCTTTGGGTATTTTCTTCTGTAGGTGTTAAATTGCTACTGAAGCACCATTTGGATTTTGTTCTCAATAAACAACACAAGGCTTCTAGAATGTCAACAAATCTGCTGCTACTTTTCTCCTGTGAAAAGTCCAGCACTTGTTACTGAGTCAGAATGAAAACCAAAACATTTTGACAATATACACAAATTCCCATGATGTAATTCTATGTTCTAATTCTAAAAGCAGATGCTATGTAATTATTTTTTAAACTATGGCTGAAAAAAAAAAAAGGTCAATAGGACTAAGGACACTAAAAGTTTGTTAGAACTTTGGAAAAAAGAATGTATTTATGCCCAAGTGACGTAGTGAAGTAGTAAGTGCTGTTTTAAGAAAGAAAAAAAGGTATTTTGATAGCCACATAAGAACTTCCTGTGTAACCTAACACTGTGAAGTAACTTTACTTTCAAGCATGGCTGTCACTTGAAGACTGTATCATTCTCCCCAAAAGCCAAACATCAGAACAGTGAGAGAAACACAACTTGAAAGTACCTCAGTTTGAACAATTAACGCTCTGAAGCCCTTCTGGTTACATTACATTCATTGTACCCCAGAGGAGTGAGGAAGAAATAAAAATCCAGATTAGGACCACTGTAATATTTCCAAAGGATGCATAACCCCTCCTTTAGTATTTGGAATTTTTTTTTTCTAAGACAAATTTATTACTTTAAAAACATGTAATAATCTGTAACGTAGGATTGTTAGTTTTCGTTCTCTTAAGAGAGACTAATCTTGGGCTGGATTACTTACTCTCCATCTCTGCTTTTTTTTTTTTTTCCCATTAACAACACAGCAAGTAAATCCGTGCATTTTACTGCAAGAATCTATTATAATGTTCTTTGAGGTCTCTCTTATTTTATCCAGTTAGAATCAATTAGACACAAGTTGCACTAGATCTACGTTGCACCACCAACTACATAACTTCTTCCCCTTTTCTGCCTCCTATAGTCACTCACTGATTTATTTGGATCATGCTAAAATAATACATATAACAAAATAATAAGGAAAATTAACAGAAGGTTAAGGTTAGTAATGTTGGTGTTCGTAAATAAAGACTTACAAACAATTAATAATGACCTTTGGAAAGAACACTGACTCCCTGTACACCATCAGGTATCCACATCTGTTGGGGTTTTTGTTGTTATTGGTTTTTAGTTAGAATATGCATAAAGTAAGAATGTATATATGGAAACAAATCACTGTGTGGCTTTTTTCTTAGTACTAAGACACGTAACCATATAATTATTATAACTTAGTAAACTGAAAGTTAAAAACCCATAGGGAAAAGTGTTCCATTACCTCTGATAAGGAAAAAATAAAATGGTTGGGAGACGGTCTGTTGTAAATTCCCATGGAAGGTCATTTCGAGTGATATCAATTCTGTTCAGAAAAGACACATCGATGAGGAGAAAAGCAGATAAAGAATCCGTATTTTCTTGTAAAACACCATTATAGGGATTGGGAAGAAGGAAATGAAAATATCTGTGAAAGTAAGTCTAAATGTCTTATGTAAAAAATATGTTGTGCGTATGAGTCAGAACTAATTACCAACATTCAAGATAATGAACCTCAGTTTAACAAATGTCTGTGGGTTTTTTTTTTGCTAGAAAAATACATGTAGTATTCAAAATGCTCTCACTTGGCAATTCAATTGCACAGTCACTCATTAACTTCACAACTTCTTCCTCTGAAACAAACAGACCTGCCTAACAGTTTCAACACAAGACCCAAGTTTTTTTCCGCTCATTAATTTGTTCCTAAAGTACAACTCTACAAATATTTTCCTGTCAAGTAGTTTTGGTAGTAAACTACTTTGTTTCTTCCAAGGACAAGCACATTCTTAAGGCACAGTTTTTCAAAAAGATCTACGTAGAAAGGAACAAAAGGCTTTGTAAATGAAATACTTGTTGGTTTTTTCTCTGCATCTTTAGGTTTTCTTCAATTGCAAATGAAATTCTTACTAATTACAACAATTTTATTACAGGAAAAAAAAACCATAGATGATCACACCAGTAATACTGCAATAAAAACAATGCAGGAAACGAGAGAATTTCAAAGTCAGGAAAGAGAACGGATGCAGATTTGAGAGCAGCATTACACCTGTGGGAATAAAGGTGCAATTACAAACATGTGCTAACTCCAGATTTTTAACTGAATTTTTTTCCTACACATCTCATGATGCCTCCTGGAGTAAGTTCAATCAGAATGAAACAAGGATGCAATTACAGAAGATGTAAGTAAGTGTTCATGTATTATCAAATACATGAACAAGAATGTTTGGGTTGCACTGAAACATTAAAAACCCTGGAAATGCTAAACAAAAACATTTTCTTTACAGATATAAAAATATACGTTGACATATAAAAACATATATACATGTATATTATACACAAGTGTGTATATATAAGTCTATAAACTGGTTTTGGCTGGTATAATTTTCTTCATACTAGGTTGTATGGTGCTGTGTTTTAGATGTGCGATGAAAATAGTGTTGATAACATAGGAACGCTTTGGCAATGGCTGCACAGTGCTTCCCCAGCACTAGGGCTGCCCTGTCTCTCACTCTGCCTCCACAGGGGATCCACTGGAGGGTGGGGACACAACCAGGCAGATGACCTGAACTAACCACAGAGCGCTATTCCATACCATATACGTATGCTTATGTATATACACACACACACACACATATATACATATATATATGTATACATATACATATGAGCATATGTATGCTCACCAATAAAAGGGGAAAGAGGGAGTTTTACTGGGGTTAGTCGTGTTTTACTTAGGAACCACCTGGCATTGGTCTTCCCACAGCAGGCAATGAGTGACTGCATCACTTGTTTTGCTTTCTTCTCTCTCCTTCCACTTACCCTTCAATTATTAAATAATTTTGGTTTGTTTTACCTTGACCTCCAAGTTTTCTTAGTTTTCTCCTTCCTCTTTCCCCGTCCCACTGGGGACAGAGGGGGAAGTGAGTGAGAGGCCGCAGGTGCTTAGCTGCACACCAGGGTTAACCCATAACAATGTATATTTTGCCTGTTTCAAACCATTTCTCAAATACAGCACTACAGGATATAATTATGTGCTACAAATTAGCAGAGAGAAGGGTAAAAATTATTTTCTGCTGCTGTTTTGTTGATTCACTTCCTGAAATCAGGAAGCTTCAAGGTTAACTGCACTGTTTAAAAATTCGTTTTAATTAAGTTGCATAACTACTGCAGTAAGATTGAAAATGACCGATTTTATACAGAGGAAAACAAAATAATGCATTCCAAGAGAAATGAAGCAGATTACATTCACATCTACTACCACAAGACTGTAGAGAGAATAAAAGTTATTATTTTCTAGGCTGATGACCTCAGTGAACTTACATTATTCTAGAGAGATTAAATGAGAAACTTTTTTACCTTGCCACAGTGAAATTGTCTGGAGGCAAAAGCCGAGCAAGTTCAATAAAGATGTGATTAAGAGAAGCACAGAATCCACACCACTGTGCATAATAGAGCAGCAAGACATTCTGGAAAGTAAAATGGAGAAGAGTTTGATTATCTATCGTAGTTAGTCTGCAGTAAAGGAGGACTAGTCTTCACAACGTCTAAAACTTGGAACCCTTAAAATGTGAAAGAAAACAATATCCTAACATTAATAAATTTTATTATAAGCTATTTACTGATGCCCTCTGCCTACTCAGTTAACACACAAAAACTCTTTTTTTTAATGGAAAGACAATTCCTCAAAAGACAAAGTGAAGAGGATTATTTAGATTTAGTTTAGGATCATTAACTGAAAAGTACCAAACTTTACTACACCTCCTGAGATTCTTTTGCAGCCTTAAATTCCTATGTATCTAACAGTGACTGTTTGCTTCACATGGCTGGGGTTGGGGGGAGGTGATGTCTACTCTTCTGCTTTTTTACTCTGACTAGCAAAGCAGGAGTTAGGGCTGCTAAAAACCAGTTACTGGAGCTGCATACATTCACTGCAGACCTGAATGACAACAGATATGAATCCTTACTATCCCATCTTCAAGAAATCAAAGCCATTTAACTACTGTTCAGGATGAGATTTTATGTAAAGCAATTTCATGGTATGCAATTGGAAAGCTTTCACCTGTGAGAGTTTGGGGGTTTTTTGCTGTGTGCTTTCAAGTAATGCCTTAGGTTTAAAACCTTCTCTTTTTTTCATTCTGTCTACTTTGCAATAATTTTTAACTTTTTCTGAAGTAAGGTCTTTTTTTTTAATGTATATGTGGAAAAAAAGATGTGGTGTATTTACTTCCTTTGAGGTATGAAACACAAGAAATCAGAATATTCTTCAATGTTACCTCAGACTCTATGTATTTATCATGTGCTCCTGCTACAATGGAAGAAAGGAAAAATGAAAAATCAAGTCACAGATGCTTTTTTTTTTTAAATTAAAATCAACATTTCAAGCACACAGGAAAAAAACCCCCACAAATTCCCTTTTTTAAAAAAACACACCAACCTTTTAAATTATTATCAAATAACCTGTGTTATGTTACAAATAAGCAAGGCACACCATCTTAAAATAAGAACGAGACCCCCTCCTCTAAAGCCTGAGCAATGATTTGCAAGAACATTTTCTGTAATGAGCTGTACCTTTTCACTCAAAACCACGGTCTCCTGAAAGGTGTTAGAGGTCACTTCAGTGATTACATGCTGTTGATGAAAATGGACTGAAGGGTCATCAACAAGATGCCTTTTCAAGGGACTGTAGAGAATACTGAAATTTTTTATGAAGTTCTCTGAAATGAAATTGATACATAACAAAGTTATTTCAGTTTCACAAATATGTGACTGGCAGTTTTTACTTCAGAATTCAGAAAAGGTTCCAGAGAAAATACAAATTCAAACCTGGTTTCATGTCATTAATTTTTGATAGTTTGGTATCAACTCTTACTAACCACCACTGATGTGTAAACAAGATAAAATTTAACTGTTTTTGTTTTGCTCACGACAGTCTTCACTTGCTACATTACACTCTGATCTTCCTTCTACTCCTATTTAATGTGCTATAATAATAGCTCTCTGCCCTCCTAACCCAACCACACACCTAGCAAGTCATGAATAGTATCCTCTCGCCAATTTTCACTTTCTACATAGCATTGAAGTATTTGGCCCTTATCTTGAAGGTCCCACTTAATTTCACATTTGTTCGCATTTATTCTTTCATTTTTAAATACTTTCCCTGTAATTCTCCTTTTACTTCAGACCTTTAAAAGCTGTGCTATTCCCATGCCAAAATGACCAGCCACCTTTTGTTTATCAGCAACCACCATCCTCTTCATTCAACTTTCTACTTAGTTTTAAGATATTTAACAAGTAGCTGGCCAGTATAAAACTTTAAAACAAACTCCAAAGCCCTCAACTACCTACACTACTCTGAGCTCTAAATTACTGCAAGGTATCAACTGAATCAGTCTTTTCAATTTAGACAGAGACACATCATTCTGTGCATTAAAAATTAAGAGTGTTCAATAACTGGGCCAAAAGATGTAACATCAAACACACTAAAAAAAATTATTTGACCAAATGGGAACATCTTGCACTGGAATTTCCAGAACAAAACCAGGCCCAAGTAAAACTGGCACTTTTGTACATACATACTAAATACCAAATCATCAGTTTTATCTCTGAAATGCAAACAGCAGTACATTTAATTTTATATTTACTATTCAGTATTTCACCAAATTCTCATATCAGACCAAAACAGAGGGGTTTTTTTTGTTTGTTTGTTGTTTTTTTTTTTTCCTAGATCTCCAGATTTGGGATATCCATGCATGACTAAGTAACAACTGAAAGGAGGGGGCTAATTAAAAGACATACTCCTGAATTTTTAGAAACCATCTATAAAAACTGAACCCTGTTAAAGGTATTAAACACAAATCTGTTTTGGTATTTTAAAGTATGAAAAGTTAATAGGCTTAAGGAATGTCCTGGTTTCAGTTAGAACAGAACGAATTTTGTTCAGTGATTCCGTTACAGGTCTAATTGGCAGACGTGACCCTAAACCTTGACAAGGAAATAAAATAATTTAAAAACCAAACCAACAAACAAAAACCCAAAACAAACACACACAAACCCCAAACAGAAATCACAGTGACTCCTAGACAAAATACGTAGAAGTAATAATCTGGAAGTTCAAATGACTTGGAATAGAAATATACTGAGTGTTATTCAGAAGAGAAACCTTCGTCATGGTCAGGAAATCCTGTGACCTGAAAAAAGTTTGAGACAGAAAGTACTGGGAGCAGAAAGGGGAAGGAAATTTGTATCTCCTCGCTCTGATCTTAATTTTTCCTACACATCCTTTTATGGTCACCATGTTTTTTGTTTGTTTTTCAAGAGTGCTTTTCTGGGGCATTACGATGGAGACAGGATACAGGGCTGGACGGGCTCCTTAATAGGAACATGGCTGTTTGTTCTACGTAGTGCATACTTCTGTACTTACAAAAATGGAAATGTAATTAATGCTATAAACATTATAATGATTTACCTTCTTGAAAAAATTATCTTAGTACTATGTTCACCTGAAGTTGCTTCCACGTTCACTTACACTGCTAACATTAAAAATCTCTGCATTTTCTGAAGGTGGACTCAGTTTTGCACATCATCATGACAGGTAAATGCATGTGGGTAGGCATGTTGTGTCTTATGCAATAACTTGCAAGTAAGTCAGAACTGTGATGGTTAGGTTGGTCGGGCTTGTTGTTTTGTTTTCTCCTCTGATTCAGCCAGAAAATAGAGTATTGACAGATCTGGCCAAAACCACTTCAGAGCTCTACCTTGAAAACACACATGCTTTTCAAAATAAATTGAAAACAATTTATAAGTTGGTTTTGGAAGACAAGAGGAAGGGCTAGTCTCTGCTGGTAAGTGGGCAGTATCTTACGAAATCCGTTAGTACACACAACAGCTGAGCAAACACCAACACCGCCATTAATAAATATACAAATGCCTTCTGTAATATCAAATGTGCTAGATGCAGTCTCTTTTTTTTTTCCCCACAAGCAAATTAGTTTGCATTTTACCAATTCCTTCAATGCATCAGGCAGTCAAGAATCACACATTTTGAGGTTCACTTCTTGTAAAGCAAATTACTTTTGGTATACAAAACTTAGTTCTTAGGGCATCTATAATACGATTCTACTGCTTGGTTAGCTACTAAATAAATAGGAATAGAAAAAAATTACAATTCACAATGTTGACTATAGTCTCACTTTTCAAATGGCATTAAGTTTTCCATTCACAAGCTTACTTGCAAACTTAATTTTCTTATTTCAAACATCTGTATAATGGATACCATACCCAGGGTAGATCCAGCAAGGGACAGATTTTGATCCAGGACATAGTGCACTTCCTCTTTCAGGTCAACAATGGCAGCAAATTCCTTAAGATGAGTAGATCTTGATGCTCCTAGTCTCTCTGCATATATCCAAAAAAGATTTGAATCCAGTAGATAGAGATTCAAGGTTTTGTTGGTCCTGCAGCTCAGACCAGTAATGTTAGTGCCACTAATATGAAGGTCAGGAATAAAACAATTCTGATCCTCAATGTGAGGAATAGAATGTTGGGTGTTATCTTTCTTCCCATGGGAAGAAAATGCTACTTTGGGGGTCTGAAAGATGGTCTTCTCAGAACTAATGAAACTCAAAAAATGCCTGTTTACCGTCCTGCAACATGCAGTGTAATAGCTAAAGGGACTATAGAAACTTAAGAAATTGCTGCATTCTATGGTATTTGATATAACTTGAAAAAAGGTATGTTCCTGGAGGTAGAAAGAGTCCAAAGCTGCTTCTATCTCTAAGAAGTTACACTGTGGCACATGGACTTTATTTGGTTTGACACCAAGTGTCTGGTTAATGCAAAGCTCACAGACATTGTGAGTTCTGGATATTGAATGCCACTGCGGAAGCACCACTGTGTTACAACATGGGTACTTGGTTACTGAAAATGTTTCTGATAATTTCATATGTGCATCTGGTATTGAGGAATCAGAAGCTGGTGAATCAGTGTCTCCTAAGTGTTGAAGATCTGGCTCAGCTGCCTGGCTTTTATTACAGTTGTGGTATTCCAAGGCCACTTTGGTAATCTATAGGGAAATAAGAAAAAAGGTAAGATTAACTGTACACAGTTCACTTACATGCAGTTGTATTTGCAGGTTTAACAACATGTGCCATTAGAGATGGAATCTCAGAAACATTGAGCTGACTACTCTTCTTCATTCTTACAAAAAATTACAGAAGGATCTGACTTGATAACACAGTTACATTTTCAGATATTTCACCATGTAAGAAGTAAATGTACAGAACAACAATAAGCCAGTTTAATTTTTTTTCAGTCCACTACATAGATCTCAAGGTCCTCTTTGCATCATATTTATAAAAGTGCAATAACACTACATTTTAAGGTTACAATCCAGTACTTGAAGCATTAATCAGTACAGGTTCCTGAATTTCCCTTATTTTCCAATACAAAGAGAAAATAATTAACAGCATTCCGATGTGAAAAAGAAATTAGATTTTTCGTGGTATAGGTGATGCACAAATTTTATAACAATTGCTAACAGTGTTGAAACAACGTAAGTGTTCTCCCAGCCATGGGCATATAGTTTTAATACTGCAGATGTACTTTGTGTATAGTATAGAAGTGGAGAAGAAAGAAAAAAGAGGGGAAAAAGAAAAAAGCGTGCCTCTGAGTGCAAACATTCCAGTGCTGCACCACCATCTTGTTTTTCATAACCAAGGAGAAAGAAGCAGAGAAAAAGGCATGTATATGGACCATACAAGGAACTCCCTTTCTAGGGGATAAATACCAGAACATACAAGAAAGGAAAATAGAAAACAATCTTCATCCTCATCTACCACATTAAACACCATCAAAATACTGAACATAGAAACATTGCTTACACGAGAACACTTTTATAGGATTCACTATAATTATCAATGGGATGTTGAAGTGTCACATCTAGAAGGGGTGCTGTGTCACAGCACCATTAGTATTAAAATACAGCAACAGTTTGTTACCATCTTTAAGAATTCATTGTTAGATGTTTTCATCCTGATAATGCTCAATTAAATACTTAAGAGAAATGTGACTCCTTGTACTATAATCTCGCCTGCAGATTTTTTACTATCTACATAGAAAGAGAGACATAAGAAGAAATTGTGCATGAAAACCAGACTTGTGATAACAAATCTCATTTCAGTGAGCTACTATCAGGAAAAAATATTTTGGTCTCAGTTTTCAACACACAACTTGAGAGCCTTGTTCTCTGCAACTCACTTACAGTCAAGTGGTTTCATTGCTTCATGAAACCCACAGGACAGCTGCAGTAAACGTCTCTTTCTATGGTAAACAAGTTGCATAATACCTCTCTGTCAAAGTGAAGACAGGCAAGATCAACAAATATTTTGTATCTCATTTCACATTCTGATATTGATAAATGCTGTTATTTAGTAGAATGAAATCTGAAACATAACATCTTACATTGCACTGATTTGATCTAAATAAGTGGTACCTATTACTAGAACGTTTAATCTGTGATAAGATAAGTCTGTCAAAAATAAGGGGTTAGTACAAGAATAATCGCAGTTCTTTTCCAGTCTTTCCACAAAGATTTCCTCAACCCTCTCTTGTAGCAATCTAGCTTTTATTGTGTCCATTTCTAGTTTGGCTAAACATTGTACTAGAAGTTATTTTTATTTTTTTCCTCATTGCTTTAAATACTACGATATTAATTAGGCCTCCTTGTGGAAATCACACATTCCAGGACATAGATGCCAAGTATATAAGTCAGCATTGCCACCAAGACTTAGCCCTGCCTTTCATCTTCCCCAGATGCTTGGTCAGAGATATTACTAGGGAACTCTCTGGTCTGGTTTGGCCATCGGACTATTACCCTCTATTGGTTATCCACGTTGGTAATGATGACATTACAGAGAGAAACCTGAAAACAATTAAAAAAGACCCCAGGGCCCTGAGGAGATTGCTTGAGGGCTCGGGAGCCCAGGTGGTGTTCTCTTCAATCCCTTCAGTGGCAGGGAAGAATACTGAAAGAGGAAAGAAGCCCCACCTGATTAACATCTGGCTGAGAGGCTGGTGCCACCAACAGCATTTTGGGTTTTTTGAACATGGGGAGCTTTACGCTGCACGGGGTCTGCGGGTGACAGACAGAGTTCATCTGTCTCAAAGGGGGAAAAGAATCCTTGCGTACAAGCTGGCTGGGCTCATTGAAAGGGCTTTAAACTAGGTCTGAAGGGGGAAGGGGATAAAACCGGGCCCACTAGAGTTGAGCCTAAGGGTGGCAGGCCATTGTTGGGAATGAAGTCGTTAGCCCGGCTCAAGTGCATCTACACTAACGCATCCAGTATGGGCAACAAACAGGAGGAGCTGGAAGGCATTGTGCACCACAACTGCTATGACGTAGTCACAATTACGGAAACATGGTGGGATGACTCTCATGAGTGGAGTGCTGCACTGGGTGGCTATAAGCTCTACAAATGGAACAGGCAAGATGGGAAGGGTGGTGGGGTGGCTCTCTATATTAGGGAGTGCTTTGGTTACATGGAAGTCAACAAGTGTGATGGATAGGTCGAATGTTTATGGGTAAAGTTATGAGGAAGGCCAACAAAGTGGATAACCTGTTGGGAGTCTGTTATAGACCAGCCAACCAGGATGAAGAGGTTGATGGGTTGTTCTATAGACAACTGGCAGAAGCTGCAAAGTCACAAGCCCTTGTTCTTGTGGGGGATCTCAACTTGCCAGACATCTGCTGGAAATACAACACAGCAGGCAGGAAGCAGTCCAGGAGGTTCCTGGAGTGTGTGGAAGATAACTTCCTGACTCAGCTGGTAAGTGAGCCCACCAGGGGAGGTGCCTTGCTAGACCTGTTTACAAACAGAGAAGGACTGGTGGGCAGAGGCCATCTTGAGCTTAGCAACCATTAAATGATAAGAGTTATCAATTTCTGACCAAGTAAGGAGGGGGGGGCAGCAAAACTATTACCATGGACTTCCGAAAGGCAGACTTCAACCTGTTTAGAACACTGGTTGAGTAAGTCCCTTGGGGTACAGTCCTAGAGGGCAAAGGGGTCTTGGAAGGCTGGACTTTTTTCAAGAAGGAACTCTTAAAGGCTCAGGAGCAGGAGCAGGCTGTCCCCATGTGTTGTAAGACAAACCGGCAGGGAAAACGACTGGCCTGGCTGAACAGGGAACTTTTGCTGGGACTTAGGAGAAAGAGGAGAGTCTACCACCTTTGGAAGAAGAGGCAGGCTACTCAAGAAGAATATAGGGATTTAGTTAGGTCATGTAGAAAAAAACATTAGCAGGGCAAAAGCTCAGCCAGAACTCAGCCTGGCCACCATTGCAAGAGATAATAAAAAGTGTTTTTACAAATATATTAACGCTAAAAAAAGAACCAAGGAGAATCTTCATCCTTTATTGGTTGCGAGGGGGAACATCGTTACCAAGGATGAGGAAAAGGCTGATGAGGTACTTAATGCCTTCTTTGCCTCAGTCTTTAATAGTCAGAGCAGTTATCCTCATGGTATTCAGTCCCCTGAGCTGGAAGATAGGGATGGAGATCAGAATAATCCCCTCATAATCCAGGAAATAGCAGTGAATAACCTGCTAAGCCAATTGAACACCCATAAGTCTATGGGGCCGAATGGGATCCACACGAGAGTGCGGAGGGAGCTGGCAAAGGAATTTGCCAAGCCTCTCTCCATCATTTATCAGCAATACTGGTTAACGGGGGAGGTCCCAGATGACTGGAGACTTGACAATGTGACACCCATCTACAAGGAGGGCTTGAGCTATGTCAGCTGGAACAGAAAACTAAACATCTGTAGCTCTCACACAGCAGTCACCAGAAAGAGAGGAAAGTCAAGGAAGACCTGGGTGCTTGTTCTAAACAGCTGTTGACATGAGATAAAGGCATGTTGTGTGAGATGCAAACCAGCATAAGGGAGTTATGATAATATGGCTTCAGAAAGCAGTTTTAAACAAAATTGAATACTTGGAACAGTGAATAAAATGAGATGTATGTCACAGTTTAGCTTGGAACCCTGACTGGAGTACTCAAGTTCTCTTATTTTTGGAAAAAAAAGAATTCACTTACTTCATCTAAAAGAGGATGAATTTCTGCTAAGGGATCATAAGGTATAAATACAAGAAGTGCCGGTCCCTTCTTCAGCTCATTGTTTAGAAGAAGGCTTTTTCCACCATGTGGTCTCAGCCAGCGTATGAGCATCTCTCGATTTTCTAGAGCCCACTTGCAAATGTTCTCAGCAGTATAGTTCATGATGTCATTTGGATAGATCTTAAAGGGGGAAAAATATAAGTATTTGTCCTCACTTGGTTTAGTAATGAATGCAGTTGTCAAATACAGCATGCTTTGTTACCATAATGCCTGAAACTCTCTTTCTAAATTCAATTATACTGTTCAGAGAGCTTCAGCATTTCATATACTCTTTCCCTTTTGGTAATATTTCCAAATGCTCATCAGATCAAAGTAACACACACAATCTTCCAGGCAAAAGTATTCTACCCTCTTTCTTTTACTACATCTTTATAATCTTTACTTTTCTTACTAGTACAGATTTTCTTTATAAGTGAAAGAGCTCAGTCTCTTAAGTTGGTTTCATCACATACCTTGATTTATGGCTTATTAGAAAACTGTTTCCCATTACTCATTCACCACATTTACTCATTTAAGATTAGTCTTTCAAAGACCTGAACTTCAAGGCTGAATATAGAACTGGTATTTCCTATTACTGAATGGGGGGGAAAAGAACTGCATAATAAAAAGCACTCTCAGGTTCTAGGATCATTTTAATAAATTAAGGCAAATCTATCATGCAATCATTTGCACAGATGAAAGTAATTTTATGTATTTACTAGTAATTTAACCTGAAAATTCTATGTTTTCCCTAGTCTCAGCTGAATAAAGTACACATTACAATACTTATCTTCACAGGTTCCACTCAGTGTGGATAGATAAGGTCTCTATGCCAAACAGCAAATTTGAAAGCTGGTATTTTCAGTTTTAGTCTTCCAAAAACAAGGCATATGAATTCAAAGTTACTATAAATTTTCCATTAAATTGATTTGCATGGTTTTTATAATTAGTGTACTGTCATACTTTTAAATCACAATGCAAGCTTTCACTAGTCCTACTATCCTTCCACAAAACCTCTTTGTCTATGGACAAAGTCACTCAAGGAGACTTCTAATTCTGACCCACTGAAAGAGGGAGAAACTTCAGGAAAAAGTCTTTGTGTAGTCACTTCTAAGGTGCTTGGCATTTTGGGGTTTTGTTTTGATGGAGACAATCAGCTTGGCTCTTAGTTACTGTTCAGAACAGCTACTGACTGGTAGAGTGAAAATGTGTATTACTGTACAAAAACATTCTTATACATCCTCTATCCTAAAGCTCCATGAAACATTTATTCATGGCCTACCACGACAGAGCTTCAATCTCCATGTACTATCTCAGAATCACTACAACATAAATATAATACTCACAAGAGATGTGTTGACGTGCCTGTGCAAATACACACTGCCTGAATGCACCAAGGAGATCTCCTCTGCAACACGTTTATCTGTGATCACTCCAAAGCGTATTGTTCCAAGGTAATCTGAAAGGGGAAATTTCCAGTTTTTAAATACAATTGTACACCCTGAACTTCTCTCCTGAAAGCCTTAGAAGGACACCTTCAAACCGAAACACAGAACGTTGCTGTGTAAAGGCACAGAAATCTTACTGAATAGCAACTGCCAATACTGGTTATTAAGTGTGGCAGAAGATGAGAAAAGCAGGCAACAGGAACAAATGTTGTTGTGTCTTCTGCACTCACGGTATAGATGATGTTAACCTGAATTGTTCAATTTCTTAATTTGTTTATTAAATATAGAATCCAGTATCACAGATGCACCTTGCTACATGTTATGGCATTTCAAAAGCCATGATACATAGAAGGAAAAGGTATACACATTGACTGTTTAGATTAAGTACATTTACAGTGAATATATATATTATTTAAATACGTATTTCTGTATTTATAACTATGTACACACAAGGATAGAACGCTTCTCATCTTTACATTGCAGAGAACTACCCCAACATTTAAATGGGAAAATTACAAAACGAAATATAGGAGAACAGGCTCTGTATCATATACCAAGTCAGTGGCACAGTAAAAATCAGAATAATGGTATCAATTTTTTTTGTTTGCTGACAGGAAGAAATACCCATAAAATACGCTAATCTTAATTTTAAGGAAGTTCTATCCAGAACTTATGACTCCAAAAGAAGGTACTAACCACATGCAAAGTCTGCAAAACACAAGAGGTTTTGTACTTTAGATTATTAACACAAAACAACATGGGGAGAAAGCCCTTCTCATCATGCTACCTTGTACCAGCTCTGTAACTCTATCCAGGAAGGCACTTTGTTGAACTGACTTACTAAGTATTGACAAAGTCAAGTTCATCCTAATGCCTCTGAACCTGACATTTCAAACGCTGCACAAGAAAATACTCTTGGATTCAATTGAAGTACTAGTCTGATTGTGGCTCTCTATGGATTGCAGCCACACATTGAGGTTTTTGAGGAAACTGTATCTTAATGTATCTTTCAATAGCAGCCTGTGATACTTGATTCCATGATGGCTGAACACACACTAAGCCTTCTATGTAAGCAATCCATGCACTGTGATAAGAGAGTCTCATAATTAGATCAACATCAAGAAACACTCAAAAGGGATTAACTCCCAAGTTACAAAATATTGCAAAAAACTACTGAAGCCCATATACATAACTCATTCACAGATTACTTAAAATTATGAAAATGAAGCTTTTACCTTTCTTTAATGAATGCAATGCTGACGTGAAGAATGTTAAATAACCAGGTGGTTGAGGTGAGGCATTGAACTCAAAATATCCTAGAACTCCAGGCTGAAATGATAAGAATTAGAGCTAGTTAAGCCATTTTCAAGTACAAAAGACACGGGGCACAGCAATTATTTGCCTACAGCAGAGCACAGCTTTTAAAAGGACAACAATGTTTACTGAAGAACAGTCACTCTGTGCTGCAAGAAAAAAATTATTAAAAGACTGAATGGAAATCAGATATAAGAGAAGGTTTTTATGGCTGTAGATGCTTAAGTTTAAAACCATGTATTTTCTATGTTAGCTATAAAAGTTCACCAAAACCAACTAATATTTGCTTTGCAACTATTCTGAGTCACTTCTAGCACCAACATAAAAACCAGAAGCATCATAAATACTCCTTTTACAATTCGAATATCAAATGGGGTTTTTCAGTGTATAAACACCTTAAATAGTAACACTTCAATTATTCACTACATTGCATGTGATTAGCAACTACATATGAATCAATACATTTTGCATGTGAATACTTAAAAGTGCTAAACCAAGTCATCATCCCATCATTAAGCTATCAGTCATTCTAAATTTTTTCAGTATATCCTGCAGGAGTCAAGTGAGAGACCAGCTGCACAAAAAAAAACCACCACCAAAAAAAAAGCCCCATATCCCACCTGCATTTTCATAAAGTTCTTCAAACTGCCAAACAGACAATTCACGATTCAGAAGACTCAACCCTAAACAGGCCTACTGACTTTGCCAGGTGTGGAGTCTGAATGGCTTCATATTAAACTCAGGAAGAGAATCTGGGAGAAGCTGACTTGGAACAGAGAGGTGTGTAGTCTTTAAACTTCTCTTGTTCCAAAATTTCAATTAAGTTTTGGGTTTAAATTTTGCAAATGACAATCCGTTAAAATTATTTAATTATGGTTTTTTAACGCATCACTCAATGCGACTTAAACTTTCAGGACAAAGTGATGGAATTTGGCTATTTTGTGTTGTTTCCCAGTTCCACCAGTGAATACAGAGAGAGCATTAGATACACAAAGCAAGAGCGCTCTAGGGATTACTGTGGAGTAAAAGGCAACTCACCATCCACCCATTTGTGTGGCAAATATATTCCCACACAAGTATTTTCATTTGTTTTTGGAAGCGGCTTTATTTTTTTGTTGAGCTTCATATACAAAATTTTAAATTTATTTTTTAAGATATGAACATATATTTTACTTGTTACTGTCATTAGTGATATAAATTCAGTTACTCATACCAGCCATATGACTTGAGCTAATTCAGTGGGAATTCTCTTTCATGGAAAAATGCTAAACACAGGATCTTTGTTCATAAAAACCCCTTATGAGGTGCCTCAAGAAAATTATCAATAATAAAAATGAGATACAAGCAATTACTGAAATTTCTGCAGTAACATTTGTCAAGAAGGAAATAAAAATATAAATAAAAGTGAAAACATACAGCAAAATAATACCACTCATTCTTCATTTTTAAACAAACAGGTTAGTAATTAGTGTTCATCTTTTCCTCATAGTACCAAATTAAGACAGTAAAAAGAAACAATCCCTTATAAAAAGCTTTAAAGCATTCACGTGAACCAAAATAAGGAGACAGATAAAAATCAAAATTTTAGATTCCCATTTCCTAGGACCGTACACAGCGAACTTATGCCACCAAATAGCAATTGAAAGAAGAGTCAATAGTTACAGTAAAATGTGACAAGAAGCCAAAAGTCAGGTCTAGAAACATTTACAAAGTTATTAAAAATCTGATTGCCAGTTCTGCTGTACATTAATAGCAGCTTAAGTCTTCCAGATTGTGAAGAATAAGATGTTTCCGTGACACATTTTGGAAAGTGTTTTTTTTAAAATAAGAAATAATTGTAGTGGGAGAATATATACTAATGCTATATGCCAATCAGTAATCTGGTTAATTAATGTCCTTTTAGTCATGAGCCCAGAATACTTAACAGTTCCTCCCTGTTACAGGCTGCAATTATACATACAAGGAAAAGCGTCTAAAATGCTGTATTTCTTCTCAAGTACCATGCAAATTTTCCTGTTGTTCTGTCAGAATGAAGAGATTCACTTGCTAATACAAACTACTCTGTTCATTTTAACAAAATGGAACACTTCCAGGTGCTAGTGACTAACACAGAATCTTGCTCCTACAAGTGAGCTCAAGTCTTACAGAGAGGTATCTTTGATGTAAATAAGAGGTTCCTTGTTTTGCATACAAGTTGCTAAGAGGAGCTTGACAGCAGCAACTCCCACTTCCCTTCATGTAAGAACCTCCAAATAATCAATAACTGATGTAGCAAAAGCTACCTGCATACAATTTACACAGGCATTTACATACAAGCTGTTATTGATGAGCAACTGCTTCCAGGCAACTGTGTGGAGTTGTGGTTCACTATCTTCATGCAGGCAGTTCAGAATAGTCAGTTGAACAGGGTATGACTTGCTGCTATATGAAGTTGGAGGATAAAATACTGGAATGTGACATAGGGATAGTTTAAAGACCCTGCATTAGGAGCACCAGCACTGCTAGAGCGGAGCATAGTGCAGCTTTTCTTTCCATGGAACAATTTTCAGCACCTGTCTCAGAGTGTGTAAGAAAGATTTTGGAACAAACTTGAGGCCATCTATAATGAAGAGTCGTTATTATCATCTACTACTGAAACTCATACGTAGAAATACAAAATCATTAGCTGTAGTGTAGCCTATTCCTTGCTTGGTCTCTACACCAAAGAAATGGAAAGCGATGTGTGATGCCAACTGAAATCAAGTAACAGACTTGACAAGAAACTCAACAATTACAGAACAAGTCCATAGAAACTTTAAGAATTAACAGAGATCTTCAGGTGAGTTATTTTTATTGGACAAGAGACACATGGTTTTATTACTGAACCATGCCTCAGGTCAAGGGGGGACAGATGGGGCAGGAGAGGTGGGGGGGGATTAAGGGACAAAGAATTAGAACATGTCATCCTGGGAGTTTGCTACAGGCCATCCAATCAGAATGATGAAGCTGATGAGTCATTCTTTAAGGAACTACGGGATGCCTCCAAGTCATCTGTCCTTGTCCTCACAGGGGACTTCAATTTGCCAGATATCAACTGGGAGTACCACTCAGCTGATACACACAGGTCCAGAAGATTCCTAAACTATCTGGACAACAACTTTACGGTACAGGTGCTGAGAGAACCAACCAGGAAAGGTGCCTTCCTTGATTTGTTACTTGTAAACAGAGAGAGTCTCGTGGGTGAGATGGTGATTGGAGGCTGCCTCAGCCACAGCGACCATGAAGCAGTCAAGTTTAACATCTACGGTAACAGGAGGAAAACCAACAGTCAGACCTCAACTCTGGATATGAGGAAAGCAGCTCTGAAATGTAAAGGCCAGTAAGTGTGAAGTAATGGGAACAAAGAGCAGAAAAAATCCCCCACTCAATTAAGTTATTTCTACCCCAATTTGTATTTATTTTTATGTTTTGGCTATATTGCATAGAGGTAATCTAGATATTTCTTTTTCAGAATCTCAGACTTGTGTAGGCAGGCAATCCCTACCTCACTTCATCTGTGAACACAAGAAAGAAAACAGTAGGAGGAAAGGAATGTGTTATCTCTGGAGAAGAGCCAATGTTACATACCACTAATTCTATACTGTAAAAATGCAAACTGTTGAATGGTATTAACCAAATCTACAATAAAAGACTTTTCATTTTCTAACCACGTTAAAAACATTGTGTATCCAGAACAAAAATCACATAATCGGCACCACATTCCCCCACACAAGAGCAAGGTATTACGTCAAATCCACTTCTGGGTCAGATTCTACACAGCTGGTCAATGCTCAGGAAGCATTTCTACACAAACAGACCAAAAAAGAAAGCTGACTCCATGCTAAGACACATGCCAGCTACCTCCCAGAGAGACCAACTCCTCTCCTGAAACCAGGAAAATATGAGCTCCCTGGATATAGTTAATCTCCATAAGTGAATGAAGCTTTTTGTTTAACCACAGAAGCTGCGTGTTTTCTTCCTCTGCACCTGAGAAAGATGAGGTTAATAGCTGGGTTAGTCAGATGAGGAATGAGACATGCCAGTTTGGATTAAAAGGAAACTGTTACATCTCTGCAGTTAAGAAAACAAAAGAAGTCTGATTATAGGTATAATTCCAAAATTTACAGGTATCTGCAGTTATGGTAGGAACTGTCTTTCTCCTGATGTAATTTAGATCTTCCTACACATTCTAAGATTTTAACTGCTTTCCAAATGAGATATTTTTCCCTGCCCTCAGAAACTAAATTCTGATTCTGATTGCACTAGTATTGTTCCACAACCACAAAAAAGCCTTAAATGAAGAATCTTAACTTTTGAGTCTTCAACTAGACTTTTTTCCACAGGGCTTCAGCGCCCTCTTGTGAGAGCAACACAGAATCTCCAATATTCACCTTTGGTTGAGGAACAGGCATAACACCATCCAACTAACACCATTTGCTCTTACATTTCGCTGGATTCTGTTCATCCGTGTTTCTTGGAAATAAAAACATGCTAATTAACATTTGAATACAAGATAAAAATACTGCTACATTTCAGTATCTCTTGGTGTGGTTCAACTTAGAAAAAAACCACTTGGAACGTTTAACTTCGTATCTTTACAGTACTCATTAGTTCAGGCATGCTAACATGTTTAATGGATTTCCATACTCAACTGAGTGTGAGCAGAGCTCTTGGATTTCTTTCCTTCATGTTTTTTCTGTCCAAAGATGGCTACTGGAACTTTGAACACAAGATTAAAGCACCAAAAGCTTCACAGATTAGATAATAACGATGGGCTTGAAATCCTGGCTATCAGTAAATCGATAGGCAACCATAAAATGGCCTTGAAAACAGAAAAGAAGGGTGCAGTAGCTCTTTTAAGTGTGAAGGCACAAGCTTGAGCAGAACTTCAACTCAGCATGATGCCCTGCAAATGAATCACTCCTCTACTAAAACTTACCAACCTACTGCATACTCCAGTGCTACCTCCCCTTGGGCAGAGAAACAGAACAGTGATGACTGAGAGTGAGCGACAGACAACTCTTACATGACCTACTGCTTCCTTAAGATGGGAGACCGTCATACCAAAGTAGAACAAACCAGCCAAGGAACAGAATGGGCATTTCCTAAGCACAGGTTGGGGATCAGCTGCACAGAGGTTATTTTCAACTGCAATTTTCAAGTCAAAAGTAGATATCCTTAACTTAAGTTTGAAGAACCCTTAACACAGAACTGAAAATTAGATACTGATGATGACAAATCTTTTAGAAAATATTCTGACCTTCCAATTAGTTAACTTTTTAATGAAGAAACCACAAAAACCTGATCAAGCAGCAGACAGTGGTCAAAATGCCCAATGACCTATTCTTTACAGTCTTCTTTCCCTTCTGCTACATACATTTTTAATATATAATATATAAAAGATGAAAAATCAAAAGAAAGACACTAGCCAAGGCTCTCAAAATAGCAATTAGTTTGTGCCATACATGTAATTCCTCTAATCTACTCTACTCCTCAAACTTTATCACTTCTTCAACACAGGAATCACCTCCTAGATTGTTTCTTCTCCTACAAAAGGTATAAAGTTCCTCGACTTGCATGGAAAACACCAAACAGAAGTGTGAGCATTTCTAAAATGATGAAATAATGTGTTTATTTCCGGTTTAAAACTAACTTTGCCTTTGTGCCTATGTTTCCTTCTCCATCCATCTTCATATGTAGTTTTCTGTTTCTTAGGTCTTCTCTGTATCCCAGTTCCTGACCACTCAGCATTTGTTTTTCTTATTGCACTCACCTGGACTTGCACTAGCCAATGCTGAATGGATCTTCCTGCACGAGCTGGCTGTTATTTTTGCACTCCCTTCTCCTCCTCTTGCTTACCTTGACAGAGGCAAACACTGCGCACCTAATACCACGGTCTGGGAAAACCTCAGCCTTAAATGACTGCAAGGCAGCATGACAGATCAAACTCTGTTCTTAGGCCATTTCAGAAAAAAGAACCACCAAATGTTGAACAAAGATTGGGTATCTGCAGGCACAGAATTTGAAGCATAGGAAGGAGGGAAGTTTGAACAGGGGAAATAAAAATACCTGATCGATTGCTAAGCAGTATTTAAAAAAATACTTTCTGGTTTCCCCATAGGTTTGTCTTTTATCTTAGTTTTTTTCCAAGAGAAGTGCACCTCCTACTGTAAAGCACATTTAAGCTTAATGAGCATAGAGTCATTAATTACCTTTTACAGACTACCAAGAAATAATTTACATAAGACCACAAAACCAAGCATGGCTGTTTTCAAATTTCTATAGGAGGCAAAAAATCCCAGAGTTTTAGAATGGCAAAACCAAAGCGGTGAAAGAACAGAATTGCTTGTGATCACAGAACGTATCAGCAGCAGAGACAGACACACAACTACTACTACAGTCCCCACTTAAAACACCGGAAAACTAAACCCATTAAGAGCTCCCGAGGGACAAACTGAAGTGTGACCAGCACAGCACCCACCCATGGGAACTACCAGCCCTTACACTGCAGCAGCTCTCATTTGACAGCACAGATCATGCTCTGCCCCGCAGCAGAACCAGTCACTGGAACACAGGCTACTTCAAAAAGGAACTTGGCTTCATTCTGAAACACTGGAAAGCCCCTCACATGTTTTGGCCACTACTACACACTCTGCTCTAATAGCTTGGGGTTTAGTGAGACTATGGTACTTCTCCATTGTACACTACAGAAATCAACAGTCACAAAGGCATTCTAAATGGTTCTGTTGTAAGCATGGTTTGTCTAATTGGAAGCTATTAATCCACTAGTATTGCCACCAATCTTGGCACCTCTGAACACAACAGGTCAAAAATAAAACACAATGTACCAGTGGATTAAATTAATGAAGTTACAGCGTACAAAGTGGTTAATAGCCATTATGTCAACTGATTTCAAGTTTGTTTTTACTTAACAGACTTATCTTATTAGAAAGGTTTAATATTCCTTTAAAAATTAAAGCAATGATTATATATTTCTCAAATGCTTTCCCAACTTAGACTGCAAGATTTTTGCAAAAAGATTTCTTCCTTCTTTCTTGTTCATCTGTAACTTTTTGACAAGGTAGCAACTTTGATTGTCGTCTCTACATACTAAAGTACTGCAAATTGAGAGCATCACAAAATCAGAGTCACTACACAGGGAACCAACATTAAGAATTTGTCATTTCATACTGTTACTATTTTAACAAATTTACAGGGCACTGATTTCAGGATCCTGGAAATAAACTGGAACTTTGGAGCAGATCAAATTTAATCGTGAAACAAGTCAAACTCTTTCTGAACCACAGTGGTAAAGCTAAAGAATAGAGACAAGTACCTCATAATTTGAGAGGAAATCTAGTAATTTTGATCGAGACGAGATGTAGAGTAGTGGTGTCATCACCCGGCGAACAAACTTTTCAATATAAACAGCACTCATAGGGCCTTTGTATTCAATTGGTCCAAAACTAGTACCAAAAAAAATAATAAAACATTAAGACTTAAATTAACAATAGAGAGTCCCTCCTGGGGGTGGCAGAGATAGGAGTTACATAGACAGCATGCTCAGCCTCTAGGGAATTGCTCTCTGTGTTAATTAACAGTGGCTTCTGTAACTGATAGAGTAGTTGTGTTACCAGACGTGAAGTACAGTGCAGAAATCGCAGTGACTCTAACGTAGTGTCTACGGGGAGGTGCAGTATGTTGGTGGGGACAAAGGGATGGAGCCCACCTCTGAGTCCCATCAAGGAAGTTGGAAAAATGCAGGTGTGAATTATATGATCATATATATATATATCAATTATATATATATATATATATATATATCTATCTATCTATCTTTCTGCTTTGTTCAAAGCAAATACACGACTTATACAGAAAAAGTCACTATTTTCACCTGATTTGTAAAAATCTTTAGAAAGTTCAAACAGTATCAATCTGAAAAGTTGCAACATGTTTACACAGACTTTTAGAAGTAGCACTTATAAAGCAGGGACACATCCAGTCGCGCTGCTGATGAACAGACTCAGTGAGTCCAGTTTCTCCCTCAGCCATCTAATAAAACAGCTCACATCACATTAGGAATTGCTGAAACAGAATGCGGGCCAGGCCTTGTGGCTATTATTTCCAGAGCTTCTGCTTTATCCCTCTGAAATCCTGCATCTGATTTATTACCATGTGGTTGGACAAAGCATCACAGTCCAAAATGAAATCAAACACAAAAAGCACAAGGAATTAGTCCATTTCCACTGAAGAATTTGATGTGATGCATTTTTAATACAGTTTTTACATACAGACACTCCGAAAAGTATCACACTCGCACTGAAATACCTACATTCAGATAGTTTGAAATGGTCTTCCAGAGCCCACTAGATTTTTCTACATCCTACACTGGTTTATTACAAACCTTTGTCTTAACAGCAACATGCCCTGCTTCAACATGTCACATGTCCAGTATGCAACATTCGAGGTTTAGTATCTAAGGCATGAAGGGTGCAATGCCCTTTGGGGCTTTTATAAAGTATCAGTATGAATGTACATCTCATCTTGTTGCAATTCTGCTTCAGGTTACTCATACTACCTAAGTGTACCCACTTATTGTGTTGTAATTTCAAGATCAAATAAGTTTAGGTCAATGTACATCCAAGTGGGATTGTTGCTTTTTTTTTTTAATTACAGTTTGAATTACGCCAGCGTCATCTGTGTCTGTTCCATGGTCAGCTGACAAAGATCAGGACTGTTCCTCCTCAATACATAAATCCCTCTCAAAAAACAAAATGAGCCTCTGTAACGGAAGAGAGCTGCAGTTCAAGACTAGAGTACATAAGTGCGAGTGATGAACTACACAGCATCCAGCGCTATTGTACCTAGCATTTGGAAGTGTGTTTCCTTACCTTCTGCTCCACACAGAGAGGAAAAAAAAGGTAATACATATGAATACTAACAAAAGTGAGATTATAGCATTGTATAAAATTTTATATCTCAACATCTGGAGCATAAAAAAGTGAGCGTAAAGTTCAAATTTATAAGAAAGTCTTCACTATATAGTGCCATTTAAATATGCACTTAAATTCCACTAACTTCAATAGCCCTTAAATACACACTTTATTGCTGTCACAAATTAGGACCAGTTGATATGATCCATCTACAGAGCAAACAGAAAACTGAAATGAATATGTAAGTCTGAATTCTTTACTTTTAATTGGAGGCAGAACTTCCAGGAGATGCACAAGCAAGAGAAAATTTCCTTAAGGATGAAGAACTGTGCAGCATGTCATTTAACTGACATTTACAGCCCTTCTTGACACCTAAGTAGCATATAGGATGAGCTTCACCCAGAATCTCCTCCTTTACAACTACTTACTACAGCCATAAATATAAAATTTTCAAAACACAACATTTTACACAATATCTCTTTCCCAAAATAACAATAAAAACCCCCAGACTGTACATACGAAACCTTACCTTCGATGGTATAAGTGTATCACAGGAAAATAAAAGAAATGCTTCTGCTTTCTACATTTCCCCTGGTTCCACCAGCAATTTACAGCCACAAACAGCACCTGCAAAGCAGGTAAAAATTCACAACTAAGAAAAGTACATTACTATGACCTTCTTAATCTAACACGTCATTTATCTAACATTCCAACCCATTCCACCTGCTATTTGCAGTGTCTTTTCAACTCAGTTTTCCGTATCTGCTCCCCTAATTCTATCACACAAGACTTTTGTTTTTTTGTCATTTTGCAACAGCAATCATTTTGGTCAATTTTCTTTCTAGTTTTTAAGCTTCTTAATGTAAATCCTTCAAACTTACGGACTTAGTTATAATCTGTATGGGTTACTTTTCCTGCAGAGTGGAGCTGAACGAGCAGAGGTTTAGGACAGCTGTACCCGTGAACTGTTCACAGGTAACCAACTGCTAGAAAGCAGTGCTACAGCTGCAATCTCACGCGATTCCAGTGTCTCCAGGGATCCTGGTACTGGAAGCAAACTCTCTGTAATTTATGTCTGAAGGTAAGCGAATAAATCTGAGAACACTTTACAAGAGGAAACTTGTAGAGTTCCCCATTCAGGGGCAGAAATAACAGACAACTAAGCAGGAATCACAGGTTTTGTCCATTTATTGCAACACTCTGTACGTTAAATTAAAATTAAGACGACTGGCTGAGCTATCCTAAAATGGAAGTGTTCAAGTCCTACTGGTTTCCATGGGATTACAGAAATTAGCATTGCCTTAGAGACTAAAAAGCTATCAGGTCATGTTTAAGATTCTTATCTTCTCTGGAGTTACCTGGTCTGACAACCTGCTGGCCACATGTTCTATTTCTTCTCTTGCTGCAATGGACTGGCCACACCATGGTGCGTAGAAGAAATACAGCACAATTTCTGAATCTTGACGAAGGTGATCTGCATAGTCTAATTGTCCCCGAAAAAGATCAATGACTGGAGATCTTGTGGAGAAAAAATTAACTGGAAGCTTCGCTGGCATTGTTACATCTTTGGCTCGGCTGCAGGATGGAAATTGAGTGGTTATTGAGATTGTACAGCAGTAGTTTAGTAAGTGTGCGCAAAGCCCTAATTTTTAATCTTAGCAAAGGTCATGCAATGATAAAACTTTAGAAATTGATGCAAATGACAACTTACATTATCTGAGTGAGTTTCATGAAATACCATAAAAATCTAAAGATCACCCATAACAAGCTTTAGAAAGTCACACTGTGACACCATGCACCACGTTTACAGGTATGTTAGCTCACACTCCTACTGCTGGTTGCTATAGAGCATAAAATTACCAGAAAGAGTGATTTCTTTGGATTTCTTCCCTGGCCTCATCCTCTTTTAAAACTTGTACTTTAGGTAACAGCACCCTGATAAGAGAAGAGACACTGGTCATAAAGTTTTGTGATGTGATATTTATATAAACAGAGACTATTACCCTGCCTTACACTTTGCTTTAAAGTATTCTACACTTCTGTTCTTTTATATTGTAATAGGAAAAAAGATGTAAATGTGTGTGTTATCTTATTTTACTGATTAAAGCAGGGACTGCAAACTGTTCAGGGCACATTTCCTTTTCAATGCAAGGACAATATCAACAAATAGAGTCTCAATTTAGATATTATGACAAATCTAGTTTCTTAAGATAAATTAGTTTGACCAGTAATAACAAGTACGTAAACCAAATGCTCAGGGAACCATTTTCTACCAAATCAGCAACCAAACAATCCAGACTTTGGCATTTCCAAGGTGTTAAGAAGTTGTGGTATAAACTGCCTTAAATGCAAGTGAATTCATATTCTCATTTCTATATTTTCTTAATTCCAAAATTTTCCACTGGCTGTATTCATAGTAGAGGAAGTCAGATTAAAAACTAGACCCCACCACTGTAACGCTCAATTTTGCCATGGTTCCTTACGTGACAGAAAGTTTTAGGAAAGAACTGTGCATTCCTTTACCTTGTACCACAAAAAAAAATTAATCAAAGATCCTTTTACCCGATATTTGATCCTTCTCAGGTTGCAATTCTAACAATTGTGACAAAATTATTGATCCCTGAACACCATCAAACTCATATGTTAAGCAGCTTCCTAACAACACTGCCCTATTTTCAAACTTTACAATCATTCTAGTTTGTAAGAATGTCTTTACAATGCAGACTCACAAAAGCCCCCACTCTTCTCTCATTTCCAAGTTACTAAGCATACAATTAAAGCTTGATATTTAAGAATCACTCCCAGTGTATTTTCTAAAAGTTACAGAAATTCATAAATCATGTGTAACAGACAAATAGAATTTTGAAAATATTAACCGGTTCCTCAAGTTTACAAATCGTTAATTCCACAAAACTACATTTTCATACAGCCCGCCAAAAATCTAGTTTCTTCTACGGACTATGAACCTTTGTTCCTTCCCCTCTTCCCCATTCAGTAACGTAGTAACTCCTTCCCCAACCTTAGGTTCTTGTGACACCTCATAACCAAACCTGGTTCCCTCCCCGTGCTGCACCTTGTGCTTATCCAAAGAGCTGGCTTCTTCCCCTGATCCCTCATGGCAGCTGCACAGCATACACCACTGATGCGCTGCAGCTCTAACTCGCAGCTCAGCACACTCCAACAGCTGCTGAAAGCAAAACATGGCCATCAAGTGCTGGTCTCACACTAACACGTACTCCTTCAGAGACATGAACCAGAATTTCTCCTCTTTTTACTAGTTCAATGAAAATGGACAACCTAAATATGTTTAAAACCTCTGCTTCCTCTACTGAATTAACTGAAAGTGGACAACTGGTTCAAGAGTTACAGCGTAAGCCTTAAAAATGAGATGAAATTGGCTCCAAATTGCAAGCAAGTGTAAAACAGATCTACTGAAGTCCCACGACATCAGTGAGTCAGGAACTACATGGGTACCTTCAAATAGGAAAAAACCTCCAGTAATTATCAAAAAACAACACACAATAAATCAATAGCTACCAGCTTCTTAAGCTGATTTGCTCAGTAGTGCCTCTCTCTGCAATGCCAAACGCACCTCAGAGTATTTTCACATAATTCCTAGGTTTACACCAAGAATAGTGCTCTGAACCCCTATGAATTATACAAGTATAAACTGAATATCACATAACAATTATACAAATGTAATAATCACACACTGCTTGCTAAAACACTGATTGTATTATTGACCTGCTGCACAGAGCCTATAAAAACTTTAACTCATTCCAACAGAACAATCTGGTAGTAAAGGAAAGCACATGCAAGTGCCTGCAGGATCAGTCCCTTGGATTGCAAGGTCCTTAGGGTGGGGCTGTCTAGAAAGACATTTGCATAGTGCCAGAAGTAATTCAGGTTCTAAACCACAGGCCTTCCATAATAACATGTCAGGTTAGGCTTCATTTGGCTATTCCTTGAGCCACTATAAACTGCAATATCTCAAACCCCACTAATGGATTGCTTTGTAAGTAAAGGAATTTTCCCTTTCCATACTTTTTATCCATCGGTCTCAAAAGTTATGGGTTGGAAGCGTAGCGGTAACTGTAGTGCTGATACTTGCTCGGAAACTGTGCTGATGTGTGCTGAGAAAGTACGTACTGTAGTCATAGTTAACATGCACAATTAGCCATCCTCTGAACTGCACGTGGAATTTTTCCACCTGAATTTCCTATGTGTCTGACAGCAACAGAACAGGGAACACTTTTCTGGTATTGTCTGTCTACTTAACTGCCTTCCAAAAAGCCAAAGCCCTTTAGTCAAACTTCTTGTACAGGGTGGCGAGAAGCACACTCCATTTGTGAGCTTTCAAACACAGCTAGCAATAAAAAGAAAGGAACATGCAGGTTTTAAATAAAGGAGAGCTGGAAGAAAACAGAAGCATCATTACAAGTGTGAAAAAAAAATAAAAATTCTTTGTAACGGACAGCAAAACAGGGAGCTGGGTAAGTACAGAAACCCTTCACCATACATTCTGTAATACAGCAAGAGCTTTAGACTTTCATCTAAATTCTCTGGTCACTGTGAGACACAGTGGAACAGAGGCACTGCTGCCCACAGAGCAGCTCATTCACAGACTTAAAATTCCCTCTGGTTCAAGTAACATGTCCTCTGTGGACAGGTGAGAACAGGAGGCCTTCATGTTTTTCAGAAGTATTACCTGTGAAACAAGTGTTTCTTAGAATAAATCAGATTCTGCTTTTTCCTGCTCCCAAAATAAGGCTCCAAATGCCGTAGATGTTTTCAAATTATTACAGTACGACTCAAAGCATGTAGCAGTCACCTTGACCTAAAACCCATCCAGAACATTCAGATCCCAGTTTAGGCTCCAGAAGGGCACTGCCCAGCCGCAGCACATTTACACACTTACCACCCAACTACCCCCGAACTGCCAGCTACAAACACCATCTGGTTCCACGTGTTCCACACCCAAGCATTCCAGGGTCTCAGCAAACAAGAAGGCTTTTGCAATGAAGGAAGTCCAGCTCCCAAGAAGAGCTCCACCAGACTGGGGGGAAGAAACCTGCAAAGCCCCTTCGTCTGAAGCAGGTGCACGTAACGGGGGTGGCACTAACGCAGGTGCCAGAAGAGACCCGTCTCCCCCGCTCCGTACCCCCCAGCAACGCGGCCTGCCGAGCGCGCAGAGCAAAGGGCTCCAGCCCCGCGGCCCCTCAGCCCCTCTCGGGCGCGGGACGAGCAGTTCTCCGGCGGCGAGGGGAGCAGCTTTCTCAAGGGAGCGGCTGTCCCTCAGGTGCGTGTGCGTCCGCGCAGCTGCGGCCACACCCGGACACCCCCCGACGAAGGCGGACGTGGCTTTAAAGACGCCGTCGCCGTCTTCCCACGCA
>VZZY01017705.1:87629-119449 GCA_013400335.1 Eurystomus gularis
AGCCCTGAGGCGGGCGGGCCTCGCTCGCTCCCCGCGGCCTCAGGGAGAGCGCGGTCAGAGACCTCCTGCCCTCGGTGCAGGACGTGCTTGCAATGCCCCGCGCCGGCATCAGCCAGTAAATAATCCCCCGGCGCTCCTCCGTCCGTCCCCGCGAGGCTCGGCCCTCCGGGAGCTCCTCCCAACAGCCCCCCGCTGCAGGCAGTAAAGATCTCACACCGTCCTTACAGAACAAGGAGTTCATGTTTAGTTTTGTCTAGAATTACTTCCAATAATTTACAGAGCACTTACATTAAACAATGACAGCATAAAGTTGAGAAAACAATTTAAAAAGGCACACAATACAATCAGGTTTTGTCACAGAAATAACAGCGTCCATAGCACTCTAGTTCAAGCTCAGTTTATTACAAACAATATAAAAAATAAGCATTGCAGCAGGTGGTATTTCAAGCACCAAGCTACTTTTGTGTGCCTACTGTACACGGCATTCGAACGGGCCCCAGCCCGCCCTGGAGGGATCACTTATACGCAAGTTCCCCGAGCTATGGCTGAAGCATCAGGTGTTGTTTGAATATTCCTTGTGCTTTTAGTTTGTGAAGTGAAAGGGACACAGCATCCAGGCCTGTCACGGCTATGGGGATTACTGAACTTTGGTTCGACACTTTTTACATACACAATATATGGCCAATGACTACATTCAAACTACTGAAGTAATTCTTAAAGCTCTTCTAAGTATATAAGGTCAGCCGGGAACAGAGAAAAGTATGCTCAAGAGGATGGAGAAGTCAGAGGGAAAAAAAAAACCCAAACCTTGCTTTAGCTATTTTGAATGAATGAGTGAAAGAAGCTTAGTTAAGGAAAAAAAAAATTATTCAGCTAACAAAGAAAGACAAAAGCATGATCTACAGAGAAGCCAAAATGGAACAGAAGCTCCGGCAACTGTAAAGCCAAAAGGCTCATCAGTCTGAAGTCATCTCAGCCTGTGAATGCTTTTCCATCCCGTGGTTCACAGGAAATGCAATTTAAAGTATCATCCACCTTGCAGCTGAGGTGGTTCATGCCCAAGCCAAAAAGGCTGAGAATATGTCCCAGCACAACTTGGCTCCAACATGCTTGTCTACTTCACAAGTTAGTTGGCTAATTTTGTTATTTTAGCGTTGTGATGAGCTAAGGATAATACAGAAAACTGCAAACAGCAGCTGGAGACACAAATACCAACTTACTAAATTTTTAGCTACAGGTGCTCGAGCTTTTGCTAACAGGCAAATCATTGTTTGTTTTCACAAAATCTCAATCCTGAGAGGCTACATGCAGAAAACAGCTTTGTGTAAAGTTCTCTTTATTACAGGCAACATTAGTCCATACAATAATACACAATACTGACATACAAGCGTAATCTTTCAAAATCATCATTTAAACAGCAAAGACCAAGAAACAGAATTTTAACTACTTCATTTTCAAAAATTAATACTTTTTTCCTCCCAAGATCCTTTTTCAGTAAATTATATTGAAACATACAAATAGAGAAAAAAAATACCCATTCAACATATATTGTAGTTAAATGGTTATTTAGTTTAAAATCTTTAATAAGAAACTCCTTTTTAGCAACCTACATATAGATAAGTAGCAAACTTTGTTTTAAACAAATCCTCTCCATTAAAAGATCTGAAGAATTTTCATCCATCATTTTCTTCTTAGCTCGTAACACTCTGTTTTGTAAAACCTTGATACCTTAAAGTTTTTCAACTGAAGGACTGATACTAGGGGGCTTCCTAGATAGTATAACCTCTCTTCCCCCTCTTCTATTTCCTAACTTTCTGTCCAACAGAAGGTGAGTAAGCATGTAATACTTCAGATTTTTTTTTATCACCACTCTGCTTCATGAGAGCATAGACAGGTCTGCTCAATCCCCCTAAATCTACTATATTTTGCTGTTCAGGAGGAACAATATATGCCAATAAAAGCAGAAAACCTGCAGCTTTTCTGTCACATGCTTTTGATTATTGTCAAATTTTCTGGCTTATGCTTCCAGCTGATAACATGTATGTGTCATCTCAGTATTAGTTTAAATCTTTAAACAAAAAACTATATTTTCCAAAGTCATTATCACTGGGAGCAATCAAGTGGTCTTTTCTTGCTTTGCTGAGCTTCATTCTTAAAACTTGTCTTCGTTCTTCCCACTCATGGAGTTCAGCATTTCCATGGGCAAATTTACAGTTGTTTCCTTCAGTGCAAGTACCAGCCATATATCTGTTAAGACACATTTCGAACAGCGTGTTCACAGAACTATCATGATCACTGTTGTATCTAAGTAGTTTGTTCTGGTCATGCTTTTCGAATACACTAAGATATTAAGGACAAAAAAAGTCTGATGGACGAGTATTTACTTTTAACATAAGATGATACTAACTCGGTTCAGCATTTGATTGTATTTTCCTTTCCCAGCTGTCAAGTATTTATAGATGACAAGAGATGTCTCTTTTCTTTCTGTTCTTCCTGCTCCTACTTTACTGAGTCACTTAATGCCTGAAACCTTTAATTTTGTCAGGTGGAATTATCAGGTGAATGAATACCTTATCATTTAACTCACTAAGCTAAAAAATACTACTGTTAAAAAAATCCAACTAATTAATTACCCTTTGTTAACTAAATTTGTTTTTTAAGAACTCAATATGACAAGAATCTGTTTTTATCCTCGTATTGTTCTATTCAGTTATAAGCATGTCACTTTGTATTCACTTTATACTGGATATCTGAGGCCTGCTAGTGTTCAAAACATCAAACACACTCAGTATGTTACTTAAAATTAGTGGTGGGGGTATGTAAGCTTCCATCCAAAGGTTGCAAGCAAAAAAAAAACAAACCAAAACCGACTTGCTTTATATGCTGTGCAATTTCTCAAGATCTATAAGGCATTCAAATCTTTAACTTGAAATGGAGTAACAAAGGGATCCATACCGGTGAATTCAATCTTTAACTCCAGAATGTAGGATTCCAAAGGTTTTAGCCTTCCAAAAAGATTCCAACAGTGGAAAGAACTTCAAACAGATTTTAAAAAAACAAGTCTCTTGCTGGCAGGTAAACAGGCTGCATTTAAGAATTAAAAGGAGCAGGAGAACATACAACAAATGCTGGGAACCCAACAGGTCTTGTGGAAGTTCTCTTCCACGTGTTCATAAACAACTTCCAGCAACAAATACTCAATTTTAACAAATTTGTTTTGACACTGTTACATTTCTACTTGCCTTAAAGCTCCAATATCACTGTCCAGCTAGGTACTATTCTTGTGTTCCACAAGTAATTAATATGCAGATACCTAAGTAAACCTCTAATAATACCAACCATATTTCATGGAGCTGCAATAGACTTCCAACTCTATTAACACTGCACAAGCATTAATTTGGTTCCACAATTAGGCACCTTGTCACTCCCTGAGTTCAAATAGCACGCATTAAAATCCTGTCAATTACTTAATTTCTTGTTGAAAGTTGCATACGAAGCAAGAAATCCTAGAGACATTGTCAAAACTAATAACCACCTTATTGACACTATGAACATTTTTGACATCTTGAAAACCACGTACCTATCACAAATGCTAAAATATCCAGTTGGAAAGCGGTATTGCCAGCAGTTTTGGTCGTCCTCAGTGTGGAAAACCTTCTCTTTATGCTTTTCAGAAGAAATGTGACCCTGCCATTGCTTCTCACTATTACAGTTCTTCCCACACATCCAACAGTGAAAATCCACCTGTTTTACAGGGAATTTGAGAACAAAACATTGAGAATTCAATACTGTAAGCACAGAACTGCTCTGAACACATTTTGAATGTTTTCTTTATGTTGGCCTGTAAATTGCTGTTTATTTAGACAGATATAGTTATTTAAACAATCACCTGAAATTTATGATCTCCACTGGCTTTAGAAGATTCAGAAGACCTGCTTTACAATGTCAGTTAAAGTCTGCATTTAGTGTAGCTTCTGAGGAAGCCCCAAGAAAGTAAGGACAACAATGTATGTTACTGACTGGCGTGGGGAAAACCACAAACCCTAAACCAACCAAAAGCCACACGTTTGAATTTAGAATTATAGCTACGATTACTTACTGTAACTTCAGCATAGTCAGTCGGCATGTGAATTTGCTTCCCATTTTCTTTGTTTGCCTGAGAAGCTGTATCATCTCCTTTTTCTGGTTTTTGACTTTTTAGCCAGATGTCATACAACTGCTCCAAGTCTTGAACTAATGAGAGCAGAAGCTAAAATAAGTAATTAGCAATTAAGGCAAGAGTTTGAGAATACTAGATACATGATTGAGTTTGCAAGCATAATTCAGTCCCCAACTATTGCAAGAAGAAAAAAGCAAGGACACAACGTAGACAGCTACACAGCTCAGAGATAAGAGCCAAGAGCAATACCAATCTCCCGCTACTTACCAAGACCCATTTCTGCCTATCTATGGGAAAGTGAGTTGTTACACGTCTCTGAGCAGGCATCCAAAGTACAGACAACAACTGTGCTGATGTGTATCAATATTTGGGTTTCAAAGTACTCATATAAAATGTGTTACGCTTTTTGGCAAATTTAGTCCGCTGTCTTGTAGACAATGATATTGTCATTTATTACTTCTGATTTTCGATTATTTCTCCCCAGTAACACTCTAATGGGATTCCAAGTCAACAATGAAAGCAAATAGTAAATTCCCAGTGAAATTCTTTCACAAATAGCTTCAAATAGCTTGCCCCCATATGTCATCAACACGATCCTAGTGTGTGCAACGAATACATAATATACCTATTTTTATTTTCTGCTAGTTTTCAAATACCCAGTCTAGGCTTATTGAAATTGAAAAACAAGACCCCTGCAAGGCTGACAACAAAAAAGCCAGTGGGGAAAAAAAAAAGAAAAATAAAAAAACAAACCCAAAAGACCGTTAAAGAAAGTGGATTAAAAAGTAGTAAGAATGAAAAACAAAGAGATTTATAACAGGTTAGATCTACTTTTCTACTTACTGCCGTTCTCCTTCATATAGGTCCACATCTCTCTTTCCTCAGGACTGTGAGCAAATGAGCAATTTCCATCATACTGACATTTCTTGCCTGAAGCAATATGATTGCACAACTGGAATGTGAATTTAAAAATTATCCTTATGAATATAAAGTAGATGATAATAGATTATATTTTTTTTCAGTGTTGCCTAGTGTTTCCTCTCCCAATCAGTATTTATGTCACATGAAAAATAAAATCATGTTTATTTTACAAAAAAATCATATGTTATAATTAGAAAAAGAAAAGTGCTGGAAGCAAGTACTATGACCGCTTTTTGCCTCCTACCAGATTACCAGACCACAGATTTGTTTAAAATATTTCTGAAGTATTTACTGGAAATAATAACTTAGTTAAATAACTTAAAAAGTTATGAACTTCCACTGATAAGAAAGGACTTCAGCAATAACATGTGACAATAGTGCTTTTCTAAGGCTGAACTCTGTAGAAAAACTATAAACTCCACCAGCTCCCATGGGAATTTCTGCAGCACTGATGAAACCAGCCCAATTACTAGTATTTTCCAGTTACCCTACTTTCCTAACTGAAATGTTAGTTTTAGGCTAACATACATCAAATTGCAGAGGCACTTGTTTCTTTGCAGGAAGAGGACGAATCGTCATCCACTTCTTACGTTCATTAGACATTACTAGCACCACACGGCGATCTTTGGTCCATCTAAAAAGCAGATGCATTCAATGAAAGAAAATACTATTTAGAAAAGACACACTGTGTACTCGGAAGCAGAACCGGGAAAGCCCAGAAAGGTCCTTTATAAATCTCAAATATATGGTGAAAACTTCAAACAAATTCTTCTGAAAATTTACCATAACTGTGAATTATAAAAACCCCCAAACAACCAGCCACTGAAGTGTTTCTCATTACCAGTTGTTAACATACTACAGAGATTATTGTGTTCTGCTTCAATGTGTTTGTTTTAAATCCTTGTATGACTCTATCCAAAGCAGTAAAAGTCTCCCAAAAGAGGTTTTAAATGGCTGACAAAACGGTAAAATTCTTTCTGTTTGGTCTTACTTACGGGTGTCCTGCCTTTGCACTACAGTATTTTTTGTTTCTGTCTGGCTCATTAACTTGACCATTTCTCCAGCACTGACCACAAACAAACTTCATCTTCAAATTAAGTGATCCAGATTTCATTTGGTTCCCAAGGATCTTAAGCCAAAAAAATAACAACAACAATAAAAGGTATTTTGTATCTGCAAAGAAATCCATGCATAATTATGAATTACCCCCTACAATAGAAGTTGGCGACACACCCAGGTCAGATGTTACGCTGCATGCCTTGCAATAGTTTGGCTTGTAATTTCAAATCAGACATTTCTTAACAAGTGCATTTTTACCTAACTTCTTTTTGATTTAGGTATATGTACCCAGAAGTTGTGATAATATAGGAAAACAAACAACATAAAAGCCATAAGTATTGAAAAGATAATTAATTGCCCTATGGCAGCTGACTTGGAAGTTATATTCAGGTTTTATGTTCTGCCTATAAAAGAATAAGCAAAGCAAAAACTTAATTGCACAGAAGCATAGCAGGCATTTTAGTGTAAGTGGAGCAGGACAAAGAAAGCCTACAGTGAAAGATTATTTCAAGAGAGCATTAAAAAAGTAATTTCTAAAATAAGCTACATTACACACAGACATAGGAAAAGAATTATCACCAAAGTCACTGTAATATTCAAGGAAAAACTAAAATACCTGTGATCCATGTGCACTAGCTTCCATGTTCTGCCAGTATTTCTTGGATTCTTGAACAATAGTATCATGTGAAATACCTGTAAAGGAAGGGGAACAGTTATTTAGTGCTTATGACTGTTGTAGAATTACAGACATGCTCAAAGTGGAATGCTAACAAAGCCCCAAAGCTTTTATCTATTTTTCTTTTTACATATTGTATACATATATACACACTCATGCGTGGGTGTGGATACACATTTATATCCACAGACACGTGTATGTATGTGTACATGTATGTATACACACACACTTAAGAATCTCAGTAGGGCCTCCAAAACAGAAGTATTGTATATATCATCACATTGAAAAGCAAAGAAAATAAGCAGAAACATAAAATTAAAAAAAAAATTATGCAATTAAAAATTAATTACAGATTGCTCAAATAAGGTACATCTTTATTTAAACATAATGTACTAAACATCTAATGACAATCTAACTAGAAAATCTATATTGTGTTATGGACCAAAATGCAAGCTGACGAGACACTAGATTGCTCCTGCCTTCTTTACAAAGATTTTAAACAAGCCCTGTTACTTAGGTTTTTTCAGGAAAAAAAAAAATTCTTAAAAATCCTTTGGCTCCTTGGAGCTATACAGTGTTCACACATACTGGAACATTTACTGCTCTAATTCCACACAAAGAGAGACTGTCATTACGTTTGGATTTGAGGGAAGGGTTTCTTTCCTGAGGTGGCATTCCTTCACTTTCCACACCTTACATTCAGAAGAGGAACCTCATTCAAAGAGCAGAGACTGAGCTTTAACTGACATTGGCAAAGCATGAGTGCAGCATGAACACATAATAAAATAAAAAATAGGCCTTCTGTGGCGAATCATGTTTCCTGGAGATTCCAACCATTACTTCAAAACAGGAATTAGAATTTGCTATCCTTGACTTTGTAGAAGCAGCTGGTAAGAAAATAACTGTTTTACTTTCACACAGAATTTCTAAAGGCTCATCCCAAGAGAGACAGAACAGGAAGTCAGCAGAGCAGCAGTCATCTCCCATCTCTATTTGACTTTCTCCCCCCTGAATTTTCAGGTCAGTATGACATCACTTGTCAGTATGCCTGTACAAGAGTCTAGACAGAAGGGTGATGCAACAAGGAGCCCTTCTTCAAAGAAGGGACAGGTGAGGAGAAATCACAGACATAAAGGAGCAAAAATGCCAGAAACACTGTAACGCATGGGGATTGCCACATTTCCTTTTTTCCTCCGTGCATCACAACCATCAAACATGATTACTTAATATGTCAAGTACTGCTGTCATACTCAACAAGGTAGAATCATAGAATTAGCAACTGTTACATGGTACAAACTATTTACTGCTAACAATTCAGCTTGCTTTTCTTTAAAAAAGTCATGGAGAGTTTGGAACTCGTGACCAAGGAATAGACTCTTAAGTAGAGAGACATGGAAACGGTAAGAAATGAAGAACTAAAATATGTTATCCTCAAAGAAAACAACAAAACCAAGCAAGATCAATAAAAAACAGCCTAACATCCTGTGTAAGCAAGAACAGAAAAATAGTTAAGTTTTATCAACACAGATACTAATGAGAGACAGAGTAGTGAACTGGAAAGATTCATTTTCTGGCTGCCTATACAAGAATATCAGAATGGCACTGAACTAAAAGAAAGGCTTAATTGTGGGAAAAACTTGATTCTTGTACTGGGGGATGAAGGGAAACAATGGAATAAGTAAAATATTTCAAACTTTTCTTTCAGTGCTCTGTGAAAAAGAAATTTGATCAAGATATTTCAAACTTTGAGGGCTTAAGAATAAAAACAAATCTGGTTTGTCTTAAGCAAGATTTAATATCTGCTCAAGGCTTCTAGTTTTACTTCAGTAAAAAAATCTGATCATAATGGGCAGTTTTGACAGTTTTTATTATCAAACACTTGCTATTTTTGAATAGCAAGTAGCCTACTCAATTCTTTGTATCAAATTTACTGTTTATTGAATATGCTGTATGAAAGATTCCAGCAAATTGTAAGTGAATGCACTGATCCCAGATTGCTAATTTCAGGAGGGAGTTGAGACAAGGAAGAAGTGGCACTACTATGAAGAGTAAATCCAGCATTTTACCAAACATACCTGTTTCTTTTTGCATTATCCAGACTTTAAGCTCTACCAGGCTGTGAGCATAAAAGCATTTATCCTCTCGTAAACAGCCATAATGTACCTCATGTCGGCACAGGTCAAGCTGACATCGAACTTGAAAAGGGCGGATTTTGGAGTATTTCACCATAGTTTCTCGCAAAATATGGACAAGGCACCTGTTTTGAAAACAGTCCATTTGAGATATTGCTTACAATTACTTTGCTCATGTGTGGAAAAACACATAAAATAACCATCCATCATCACAGCTTATTCAAATGTATTTTTAACACTTTTTACTTGAAATCAGGACGCAAAAAAAGCTTCCAGAAGGAAGTAGCATCTAAATATCCTTTCTAGGCTGAGTAAACCGGCATCATGAAACAGCACTCTTGTGAAATCCAGAGGTCCCTCTTCTGCAAAGCTTTCTGAATCCAGTCCAGCTGTACCACTGGTTTCCAAGAGGGAAAGCTTATCATGTTCACTTTCAAGTATATATCCTGATCTAATTACAAACACAAGAACTTACTCTTTTGTAGAGCACCATTAAAGAAAGCATTGATGCATTACAATAACAGCAAAGCTCTTACAGCTGTAGTGTTTCTTCAATATAGGGAAGTGGAGTACAAAGCAATTAAAATGCTCCCACTTACATTTCCATCATAAAACTCTAAGTCCCTTAATCTCCAAAACTTATTTAACATTATTAGCACTATGAAGTCTTTGTTAACTTTCAAGGAATGCTTAAAGACACTTTCCTCACACTATTTTTTATCAACTGAATTAATAAGGACTATGATTTATTTCAGACACTGCAATTAAGGTAAACCTGTTCTTAACTGAGTTAAAACTACAGGAAAATAAGCTAAGCAGACAGAAGAACAAACTTATAAATTCCTATATAAACTTAACATCACACATCTATTGACATCAGTGCAGCTCACCGAGTAGATAACGAACTGACGCTAAAACCAGTAAGATTCAGACATGATGGTGGATGCCCCTAATTTTGAATGCACCAATAAAGAAATAGTTCACTTTCAGTTTAGTTACATGACACAATCTTTCTTCAGTAAGTTTATCTTATCAATACTGCCAAAGCATAACGGCCAGTTAGCAAGGAAGGGAAGTTAATCAACAGGTAAGAAATTGAAGTCAACACTAAAAAAAAAAAAAAAAAGCCCTGAAACCTTTGCTTTTAATTTGAAACTTGAAGAGATGGTATTTCAGACATACTTGTTTTCTTCAAAGTCATGCATAGCAGGGTGAGAACAAGAAGATGAGTTATCCTTGTTCCTTTTGCTTATTATTCTGGGTTTGTGATCAAAACATTTCTGGAATATAAAAACAGGTAATTATAGAGTATGTATTTAATACATCTAAAAATATACCTTACCTTAAAGATTTCAACATAGACTTCAACTACTCTCCAATACAACCAGATTATTACTGAACATGCATTTCAAAATTTACAAAATAGTCATGCATGAACCAAAGCATTTCTTTCCAGGTAATTTTATTGTCTATTATTGTTTTTATTGTGTCATTAGAAATAAAGCAGCACCTCACAAAGAAACATAAATAATCCGTGATGTTCTTGAAGAAGTCGGGACACAGTCAAGTTGATCCTTCCATTTCCTCCAAAAAGAGCTTCTCGACTAAAGGCTCCTTTGCGCTCCAGTGTCCACACATCGATCTCCTCTTGGCAATATGCAAACGTGCAGTGACCTGGATATCTGCATTCCTCTTCAGCAGCAACATCTAAAATGACAATATGGAACATGACACTGCTTTTACACAACTTTTATTAGAAATTCATTTTAAAACTTCCACTATCTCCATTTCACATGTTTTTAATAAAGAAGCTACATCTGTTGTAAATGGTCACTTAAGCCCAGCAGACAGAAGCAAAACCTCATGCTGAATGACTTGCTGAAAATGTAAAACTCCTCAGAAAGGTACACGCACATCTCCATCAACTATCCTTTTCTAGTCTAAGGCCACAATGCCAAGAACCCTGAATACCCTATGCTTAAATACAGCTGTTAATTAATCCATGAGTCACCTTGCTTACACTGTAAGCACAGGCTCATGCTGCCCAAGTCTAACAAGAATGTGGTGGTGGTGTTTTGAGTAGTAACAGCCTTTTCAACTTTTTTAACTTTTTGCTTAGAAGCAAAGTTATCCATGATGAAGAACAGAAGTACAGTGCATGTTCTCTAAATAATCACATTTGTGGTCAAAATATGGCTCTCCTTAATAGCCTCTGAAAACATAAACAACCCAGTGAAATTCCTTCTCCACCTCCCATGAGCAAGAATAAAACTCATTCTGTACTTCACTGTGGAAAAGACTCTATTACTTTGAAAGCAGGCATTGACATTTTACTATCTGTAACACGTACCTTTACATATATAATATGGTCCCACATACTGTGTTTTTGTTGGTCTTGGGCGTATTTTTTTCCATGATTTATCTTCAGAGTTTTTTATTCTGCCAATTAAAATATCCTTCTTACATTTATGTTCTAAGTTGGGGTGGTAAGCATAATCCAATAATTTAGGACCTGAAACAATCACAAAAAATTGCTTATATTTGCATAAACTGCTTTTAACATCTCCATACACAGACTGGCACATAAGGCCAAAAGCAAAGTGCACAAACACACTGTGTAGAATTCCTACTTGCATCAGCAACTCTGAAGAACCAAAAGTCATTAACAGCCATGTTGAGCAGAATACAAAAAACTGAATACTTACAAAAGGATGAGTCTTGGCAAGAAAAAAATCCCACAAGTTATCTGGGGAGGGATGCTGTGTTACAACTTTAAGATAACTTTGGGACAGCAACAATTGCTGCATTTTTTCAAATTCCAAAGTATACATTTCCATAACACTAATTTAAAACTTTAATTGCTTATTTTTAACAAGTCAAGGCAGATGAATTCCAACGATCAATAAACAGCTCTCTTAACCTTCAACTTTTATTGTATTTGAACAGCTAAGGTGTTCAGAGACAAAACATACTAGGTAAGAAGTACACATGTGCCAAAAATATAGATGCTAATTCCAGAACTTTAAGATTTTGGAAACAAAAATATGCCCAGCTTTCCGCTCGGTCTTTAGGATGATACTGAAGTGAAGATTACGTTACCCCAAAATGAAGAAATCGAGGGGAAAGTCTGAAGACAAGCAATGCTCAGTGAATTTTGCTATTTAAGGGACTACAAAAACAAGAGTGTGATCCACTTTCCCCAGACAAGAAGCTGATGGAACAGTACAATTTCAGAAGTAGGTAGTAAAAGCAGGAGACACTTAAAGGCTTTGATAGAGATGCAAAGAAACAGAAGAAATAGATGCTTTGACACAAAAAGTGAAGCTAGGAACATGTACTTCCACCAATATTTCATAGCTCCTGCTTTTAACAGAATGTGTTCTGTGGTTTTTCAATCATCACTTCATGGATTTTTCCTGTAAAAATAATTTTAAACTAATACAAAAGTTCTTAAAACTACAATAGTTATCTTCTAAATGTCTCAATACAATTCTTTATTAGTATATCAATGACATCTATAACTTGAGACACAGTGCTTATATTTTCAGTATTAGCCATAATAAAAGCTATTGCCCCTAGAATAGAGCTCTGTTTGGCAGCAACAGCTCAGGCCTAAAAGATTAGTTATATTAAAGCCCAATACTGGTTAAGATCCTTTGAGTCAATACAGTGGAGTTAATTATTACTAAGGTTTGGAAGCCTCAGGATTATGATTTAGAATTAGTTTGAAAGAACAATAAAACAGATGGGATGTGAAGGTTACCAGGTACTTTGAACTGCGGTTCAATTCCCCATGGCCAATCAGAGAGAGTATTGCAAGTTTTTTTTAGTCTTGAGCAAAGGTGTCATTCTTCACAGTACCCTGGGGGTTGGGAGGAAAGTGAATACAGAATGTGAAGGACCTTCCATAGTAAACCTACAGCTTGGGGAAAGCACATGGTGATTTGTGGTGGTTTTAGGAATCAAGAATCTATTAGGACAAGAAATAAAGACAAGAAGGAAGCAAATAAAGTAGTTGTTACCAGTTCCTTAATCATAAGACCGTACTACATCTGCAAACAATGAGTAAGGATTAATACTGTTTAGAAGCCAACAGTATTTTAATTTATGAACATTAAAATTTTAAATGTATGCTTTTTAATATTTTAAAAATCAACCCAATTGAGTCCAAAAGCCCCTTACCTTTTTTGACAAAACATAACTGGCAGGCCTGTCTTAGCTCATGTGTGCCTTCCAATGGGTTTCTTCCCGTAAGTGCTGAAGATACAGGTACATTAGCAGTTGCACCGCTAAAAACATTTGAAAATTCATTTCTAGTTTGGCCTGCAATTCCCATGTAATTTTCGGACCCAAACAAACTACTAGGTCCATTTATCTGCTGGAAGAAAGCATATTTTGTTCAATCTATATAATTTATATGCAATTAAAATTTAACCTAGTGGAATTATTCTTCAAAGCATAACACAGATGACACACAAAAAACCCCACAATACAAACTTAACCACACCTAAGAAGGGGACACTGAGATTTTACAAAAGCCATATACCAGCACAGACTAACTATACAACAAAACCCAACCAGGTGCAGGAAGAACAGCACTTGCCAGGCTAATTATTACTCCACCCTGGCTCATGAGGATGCAATCCTTCACGCCACCCTTCCCCACATAAACAGTGGCCAGCAGCATGACTGAAAGTATACAGCATGATTAGAATACAGAGACCAGAGAGATTCTCAGACACAAGGTGATCTCCACTACTTGAACAGTTCTGTAGGATTCCTAGTATTTGGCACTCAGATCACAGGGGATTTTCTCTCTCTTAGGTTGCTTATTTTACCCTTCCACAGTATTTTATAGCAAGTTCCTCAAAATGGAAATGTGGCTATAACAGCAGTCAGATTTTGCATATATAAAACAACCTTTGTACATTTTTTCTTGTGTTCAGTTACCGCTGCTGTGAGCTACTGTACAACTGTTTTCCAAGCCAGAATATTTTAACGGTAAAAGTGCCATTTTTTAAAAAATAGAAACTTCTACGATAAAAATTAAGATCTATGTTAAGCCTTCAGGGCGTTAGCATTTGAACTGATGGGAAAGAAAACATGAAAAATACCTACAAACAATGGGGAATTATTGCTGCTAAGTGTTGGTGTCCCATCTCTAGAAGCTGAACTTGAAAGGTCTAAAGGAATAAAAGTAAGTTTTAATTATTTCAGTTCCCCAAAACATCCTATTGCAAAAAATTATTTACCGTTCCTGAAAAGCAGAAGAACGAAAGGTTTGATCTTTTGACAAACACCAAACGTATTTTGTTTACTACGACTATATTTTTCCAGTTACGTAAAAGCCACTTGTAAACATCTGGGCTGAAAAATTACTGTGTAACTATCTTTGGTATAACCATCTGATGCACATCAGCAGTAGCTTCACAAGCATATGATAAGAAGATACTGGTGCAGTACAAAAAGAGTAGCCAGATGAGCAATACCCACCTATCAAAAATGAGGACGTGAAAGAGGGTTAAGAGGATTCTTCTATTTTTACTTCTATTTTGTAAATTTGACTTTGTTCTAAAGAGAGCATGCTCCTGTAACACTGGTTATTAGAGACAAAACTTTATTTTATCTTTTCTAGTCCACTGACTATTTATATCTTGTTATTTCACATACCTGATTTCACTACATAATTATACTCCCTAGAGTTTGAATCCAAACATGTAATACTGGTACCTTATCAGAGCACACCATTACATTACTTTTAGAATTCTTGTTTATTGCCAAATTATCAGAAATGGTTTAAGCCATAAGAACATTTTTGTTTAAAAAAACCCCAACGAAACCACGTTCCTTCTTTATACTTATTCATCTGAAAACTGACACAAAAATGCAGAAGAACTGAACAGAGGGCACCTGGAGCATGCTTACGCAGACCTCGAGCAAACAAAAAATCTTGTGTACAACCAACACTGATTATCAATACTCTCAAAAACTGTGAGCACAGATCAGAAGTTATGTAAGTGTTAAATATTACTGAGTAGTTGTTAAAACTCATTTGTTAAGAAGAGAAGCCAGTTGGCTCATGCACAACTCTCCCTCATCATAAAAGGTAAATATTAAGCCTCATTTCTTACCTCTTTTTGGGTCACTGATTGAAAAGGTGCTTAATGGTGAACAAAAATTTTCCAGTGAAGAAGCCAAAGGCGGTGAAAAGATTTCTGAAAGAGAAGGTGAAGGAACAAATCCTGCACTAACTGGCAGCGTCCCCAACAAAGAGGCAGAGAAGGGTACACTAGGGGCTACGCCTCCTGCAGGAATAGGTCCTCTGGCTCCTGTAGTTTGCTGGAAAAAAAAGTAAAAAATAAAAGAATGATCACACACAGCAAAAAGCTCTCAAGAACACAATCTGCAATAGTGTTTCTTTCAGTAAAGTTTTTGCAAAGTTTTTATAAACCTACTGAAAAAGAGCAATACAAGTTACACTACAGCACTGGCCAGAGCTACGGTACACTTTGACAACTACAGTCATCGAACCCTAAGCTCTGCCCTGATGCAAGGAACCATCCATGAACCAACCACTTAAAAGGTTCAGTTAGCTGAAGTTTAACAACTTATTAACAGATTTGGTTGGGGTTTTTAAAATTAATCAGATCAGAGCTGAATTTCCAAATTATGCAAAAAATATAGGACAACAGGGAAGAATAGGAATCTGCAAGATTTTTTTCTAAGTAAAGACAACATAATTCAAATTGCAGTACAGTGAAGATTTAGCTTTATCAAATGATACCATGTTCTGCAAAAGCCAGATAACCTTTTTTGCCCCATGGAAAATAATATATCCTTCTGTACACCTTTGTCAAGGAGTTATCAAGTGGGGGAGTTTCCCTCCCTTCTCCCTGTCATCCCAAGAAGCTTCCCCCTTGTCTAGAGGTTGACCAAATTGGTCTGCACAGAGTTTGGCCAACATGTTCCCCAAGTTGTTAGCCTACAACTCGCTCAAGATTCTATACTACACAAGACTGCAGTCTATCTTGGAAGACCATATTTCCTCCTATGACAGATTTCCTAGGATCTCTTAAAAAGAATTACTTTCTACATTTTGGAAATAGTTTCTAGAAAACCAAGACCCTAAAACAGAAAATTAGAAGCCTAAGAACTTTTTACTTAAAGATTTACAGTTGCATCCACAGCTGAATGAGGAATTAAAATCACAACCAATTGTAGAGTTAAATATGCCACAGCCTCATTTAACATTGCAATACTCTAAATTGCTCCAAATGACTGGCAGGGACACAGCAGAGACATGTAACCTTGCTAACTGGTTCAGACACCTCTGCTCATCAAATAAAGCTCTTATTTTGACTAAGAGTTTAGGAACTCTGTATGCTTCACAGTCTGTTCTAGCTCTGGAAGGATGGTGTAATTAAGAACAACCCTTCATGCACCTAAATTTCTCTAATAACCTCTCCTAAAAAATATAAAAAGTTAGACTCGTGATGGTCTAACTATTTCTGGATATCCAGGAGGTGGATCTGGACAAAGCTCTGATTGCAGAGATACCAGTGAACGCACTACAAGACCAGGGCACGAGTAATACTGGCCTGCAAAGCTATTAGCATGTGTTTAACTACAGTTTCAACAGCTACAGGGTGAGCACTCCAACAAACTAAGGTTCTGAGAGGGTTTATTTGCACCAAAAAAACCCCCCAAAACAACAATGAACAAAAAAACCCCAGCCACAGTAGCCCAAACTTCAAATGACTACTTCACTTTCCATAGTGCTTCCTTGAAGTAGTATCCTATCCACTGTGGTAGTACTGGTTGTAACATTGCAGGATCTCCGAAGTGCTAACCCTCCCCCAGCAACTCACTCAGGTTTTCTAACACACAAACCCAATGTAATTGTCCTTGGAGCTCTGCTAGGTCCTGATATCTTTACAGCCACATTTGCAACCACCTGCAGCTGAGAAAAATCAACCCAAATAAGCGCAAAAACAGCTCAGTGTCACTAGGAAAGGTAACGCACATTTCGCTACTAGCTCACTTGATAAAAATACAGGACATCACTCATAGGGACAGTCTTTTGAGAAAGAAAATAAACAAAAAAGTCTCACCATTACACTTCCATCTGGATCAGGCACAGAATCAAGTAATTCATCAAGTTCTTCCCCAATAATTATATCTCCATCACCACAATCTAAACATGCTTCTGGCACAGAGAAAGAAACATTTCCTCCATTTGCCAACACTGCAGAAGGCAAAGAAACCTTTTCCACTTGAAGAGGCATAATGGAAGATAAAGATGGTATGGGTACTGATGTCACTTTAGACACTTCAGAAACAAAGTTTGATGAAGAAGAAGCAGCAGAAACCATCTCTTGCTTCTGGTCAGATAAATCTGAAATAGATAACATGGGAACGACTGAACTATTGTTCAAAGATGTAAAAATACCTCGTGTAACTTTTACTCTGGCAAACTGGGGGGGTGAGGGAATGGAGAAACATGAAGAATGTTTAAGCAAAACCACATCAGATGTTTTCAGCTTCCACTAACTTCCAATGCACGTGTATCTGTATCTCAGTGTTTATGTATTACTCAAACTAAAAAAAGACAGGAAAAGTTACAGACCTGATACTTTACTAAATCCTTGGCGTGTTCTCCCCTCCCTATCTTTCCATGCTAAAGAGAACAGTATGTGGCAATCACTATAGGAACAGTTACAGAATCACAGAAGTGTCTAGATTGGAAAAGACCTTTAAGATCATCGAATCCAATCACTAACTTAACACTAACAAGTCCTTGGCTAAACCCTATCCCTGAGCACTACATCTGTAACTCTTTTAAATACCTCCAGGGATGGGAGTTCCACCGCTGCCCTGGGCAACCCTGTTCCAATGCCTGATAACACTTCAGTCAAGAAATTCTTCATAATATTCAAACTTCCCTTGGCGCAACTTGTGGCCATTTCCTCTTGTCCTACCACTTGTTACTTGGTTGAACAGTCCAGCCCCCACCTCTCTACAGCCTCTTTTCTGATAGTTGTAGAGAGCAATCACAAGTTGAAGAGACCAAGAGGAAATTTACTCAGTCACTTAAACATGTGGTTTTAGGTATAAACAGATCAGACTTTTTACCACAGATCTTTCAAATGAAAAGATTATTTTTCTTAAGAAATTTTGTAACAAATACAAGGTATGCACAGCATATCTAGCTTCTCAGCATTAATACTGTAATGCAACAGGACTCACCTAACTCAATATCTTCTACAGAAGAAGAAGAATTCTGTAAGTGAGGAAAAAAACACCTCTCAGCACTTTGCACAAAAGTCATTAGAAGTTTTCTAAACCATATTTACATACTAAGAATTTAAGTCCTCAAATTTAGGTTTTATAAAATTTGAAATTTATGAAGTCTAATGGAATTTAAAGGTTAAATAATTTTTTAGGTAAAGCATCCATTTGCAAACTGAAATCCACTCATGATATCACTAAAAATCTGCAATGAACCAACAAAACTGAGGGTGCTACTTCAAGGAATGAAAGAATCTAAACAGCAACTTAGATGAGCTATTCCGAGTTTTCTCATTCATTTACAGCTAACTCGTCTACATTCCCGTGAAAAAAGTCTGTAAGATTAACTCCTCCTCATTACTGCTATTCGGACACACTACAAATAGCAAGATAAATGCAAGTTCAGCTGCTAGCAAAGGTCAAATTTGGACAAATGCATAAAATAAAGGGGATTTTATCCCAGCACCCTTCACTTTGGTAACAACAAAATAAAACAAATTAAATAAATCAGCACATTAACTATGCCCTTGCCTCAAGACATTAAAATAAATATATTAATTGCACTGGATTTTATGTTTTAGCTAACATTTATTCTACAAAGATAACTTGAATGATAATTTTATGTTCTAGTTTGCCATAAACATATAGCAAAACTGAACACAAAGATCAACAGAACCCTAAAGTAACAACATCTTATATAAAATGTCAATTGCACCAATTTCACTTCATCATCATGAACTTAGGAAACAATTATTCCCTGTAGTTTAAAGTCAGCTTGCACCTGGAACATGTAAAACCTTACCTGAGTTAATACATTGCTAGAAACTGAATTTGAGGAGGGTGGCTGCAATGAAAAGATACCTTCATTAAGTACAAAGTTGATATCAAGAGAATGAAACCTCAAAGTAAAATGTTAAAATAAAATCTTACCTTTGCTCTTACATATGCTTTCCTTATTTTTAACCCTAGTTTTTGAGCTAGTTCTTGGGTAAGCTTAATCACACTTTCATCCTGAAAGACATAACATTTCATCATTTACATGTATGGTCATCTAGTCAAGACGTCTGTTTACATCTCAGTCTATATTCTGCAAGATCTCTATATGCAGGATGTCTCATAATGCATCTTTATTCCTTCACAAACATACAGGACTGCAAACTAACACTGAAAAATCATAGAATCATTCCGGTTGGAAGAGACCCTTAAGATCATCAAGTCCAACCATTAACCCAGCACTGCCAGGGCACCACTAAACCATGTCCCTCAGCACCGTATCTACACAGCTTTGAAACGCCTCCAGGGATTGGGACTCCACCACTTCCCTGCGTAGCCCGTTCCAGGGCTTGACAACCCGTTCAGTGAAGAAACTTTTCCTAATACCTAACCTAAACCTCCTCTGCCACAACTTGATCCCACTTCTGCTTGTTCTATTGCTTGTTACTTGGGAGAAGACACCAACGCTTACCTTGCTACAACCTTTCAGGGAGTGGTGGAGAGTGTTAAGGTCTCCCCCAGCGTTTCATTTTCTCCAGGCTAAACAACCCAGGCTAAACAACCCCAGGTCCCTCAGCTGCTCCTTGTAAGATTTGTGCTCTAGACCCTTCATCAACTTCACTGACCTTCTTTGGACATGCTCCATAATCTCAATGGAGATTATCAAATCAAAGAAGGTCAGTGAAGCTGATGAAGGGTCTAGAACACAAATCTTACAAGGACAATCTCAGTGGAGCATGTCCAAATGGAGCACAATCTCACTTCTCCAATGAGCTCTCCAATGCTCTCCAATGGAGCATAATCTCACTTCTTCTCGTAGTGGGAAACCCAAAACTGAACCCAATTACCGAGAAGCACATGCAGCTACCCTCAAGCAAAATTACTTCAATATTTGGAATTTTTTTTTAAAGCCAGAAAATAGACAGTATCCTCTTCCATTTATTTTAATTTAAAATATTGTAAAGATTTTTTCCAAAATGAAAGAAGTTCAGAGAAGTCGGGTTTTTTGTGGGTGGATATTTTTGTTTATTTTGGGAGGGTGTTTGTTCTTTGAGGGGATGGGGGGTTTTTTGTTGTTTAATTTTTACAGAAACTGAGGGCCACATTTCTGTTTACCATAATGTCAGCTACCACAGAGTATTTAATGAGAATTCCAGATTTTGGCAGTAATTGCATCATACAACTAGAAAAGTAGAGTTAAAACCTAGTCATATTTCTATCTGTCCTGTAGTTACAATAACTGTTTATTTAAAGATTTAGGGGTTTTTTAGTCCTACAGCTAGAAAAAGCTATTTATAAAACTTATATAAAGGCATATAAACCTTAAGCAAAAATATTCAGATCTGGAGGTGCAGAGTGAGGATCCAAAAGTCACACATTCAGATAAACTGCTTGTCTTTGGAAACACAACTGAAACTTTGTATAAATAGGTAAACCTATGCACAGCAGTTTGGCTAGCCATTTCACTGTAATTTTGATGTAAAAAGAAAAAAAACCAAAACGCAATTCAGTATTCTGTCCTGTAATCAGGGTATTCTGAGCAAAGCACGTAAAGTTTCCAACAGCATTTTAGTTCAATTCAGGAATGCATTTCAGAAATAACCCACTGCACTTTGGTTTGCATTGTGACGGGTCTCAGAAAGCCAAATTAGATTCATTTTGGAGGAAACAAAATTGAAAGTCCTGCAGGAGTGCACTTGATCCACTCCAATTCTTTAAAAACCAACCAACCAACAAAAAACTAAACAAAACAAAAAACTGACAACTAACCATGGAAATCAGATCATCAGGATCAGCATTTCAGTCTACAGATCCTCTCCTATTACACCGCACACTGATTACTAATATAGATACAGCCTAAGATTAGATGTGCATAGGACATGAATCAGGTGGAGGACAATGCACAGATAAGAATATTATTAAATGTTTGGAAAGCTATCAAAAGTTATCAGAAGAATCAATACTGTACTTTATGAGTGGTTTTTCTCTTTGTCATGAGTAGTCTTTGGATTGTAGGGATTTTTAAACAGTTATTCAGTGGTTCTAGTGTTTCCTACAAACATTTATGGCACTTGACCCCCACTGCAAAGTGACTATTTCTTTTGCTAAAAGTTAACAAAACAAACTGAGGTTGGGGACTATAACCTCTGCTGTCAGCCTTCACCTCCGCAACAAAAAGTAATTTTTAGAAGAATAAACATTACTGCATTTAAAAAATGAAACCAATCAAAAAAACCTTCAATCATCTTGATGTAAGTATACGTTTTCTGTATTATATCTTTAAAAATAATAATCCAGATATAATTTACCTACCTGTGGCACAGCAAGAGAACATTTGGCTACAGCATCATAAGCCTTCTTATACCTTCCCAGTTCGTTCAAAGCTTTTGCTTTCCGATAGAGTGCTCTGAAATTGTTTTCATTCAATCGTAATGCTATCTCACAGTCTTCTAGAACTTTTTCATGCAATCCCTACAAGGACAAAAAAAGGCACTAATAAGAAATATTATCATCAAATTTAAACTGTATTAGATGAAGGTATTGAAACACTATAAAACATTCACCAAGGCCACTGCACACTGCATGTATGAGTGTTGCTAAGTCACCAACTTATGCAGCTAAGAACAAGCAGGGCCATCATTCGTGTAAAATGCAGTAACGGTTATATAGACCATTTGGCTCTCTCACAAGAACTCTCTCATTCCACAGAAAGCAGCAGGCTCAGGTGCAATCAGCAGTATAAATGGATAAAAACACCGTTCCATCAACTTCCAAGCCTAATATGACACTTTTATGATAATATTCTAGTATTGGTAGCTAAAAATATCCTGATGATTATACTTGTAAAAAGAAGATACTGAAGAATATGCCAAAATGATGATCTGAAACACGCTACCTCCCAAACCAACACCAAGAGCTTTTCACTCGCTGGGAAACTTTCTGTCTTCATACTCTGCTAATACACTGTTCTTGAAACAACTGTTCATACAGTTCAAACAGAAGCTTACCATATTTGAAAAACATGCTATCCTGTTCACGTGCAGCTTCTCTAAAATATCATCAGAAACATGGATTTCTTCAGAATTAGCATAATCAGCTATGTTTATAGCTTCTGTATAGTGACTCAGTGATCCTCTCCAATCACCTTCTCGATAAACATCATTCCCCTCATTAAAAAGATTTCTAACAAGCTCACGTATAAATAACTGGAATAAAGAAAAGAAACACTCATCAACATCAGTTTTGTTGTTTATCTTCTATATTTCCAAATACATTTTTTACATTTTCAAATAGAATATTTATACTTGTAACATCAGGGAATCAAAATGAAACACAAAACTTTTGTCTATATTAGTATTTTTCTTCTGACATTTCTCCAAAACAGCCTCTAATATTCAACACCACAATTCATGTAAGTAAAACAGAGGCTGAACTACTGATAAAAGAACTACTTTGTATAAGTAAGGAAGATATATTTGTTTGTTTCATACATACTTTTAGCAAGCAGCAGCCATAGCAACTGGCAAACTAGTAGTACACAAAGGCTGCTTTTGCAGAGCAAAAGATTTTTTTTTTAATCTAATAGGTGAATGATTGCATTTTATCTAATATGTTGTCAAATCTAATTAAGCCACCTATCATTGGATAAAAATGCTGAAAAGATGAGTCTGCAAATATATAAAAAATTATGCAAAATAATGACATACAGAAGCAAAGTATGTTATGAAGATTTACATGACCGAGGTCCTTTTATCTTACTTTTGCTGTGCCACTCAACTTCACTCGGAATAACACACTGTTTTATCCACTGAATGCCCCAAATTCATCCCTAACACCAGTAGAGAAAGTGCTAAACTGAACTGTTATGTGAGTGAATTCCAGGTATCCAAATACTTCTATCACACTATAAGTAGTCCTCCAGTTCCAATACACTGGAAATTGTAAATTACCGTTCATACTATATTGTTACTGAAATGATGATTATAAACAAGAATAAATTTAAGATAGGTCCGTGTTAAAAATCTGTGTGGAAATGCAAAAGTAACTTAATTACCTCATATTGTTCTTGTGTCCCTGGATAGGGCAAAGTAGATCTAGAAAAAGAAATTACAAAAATTACTTATTATATATATTGCTTAAAAGACAACCACATTGGAGAATACCGGTTCTTACTAAAAGCTGTCTCACTTGCTGCAACACGCAAATCTCTGAATATTGTCTGATGGCTGCACTAAACAAGGCCAGAGTGCTGCAGATTTCCTTAAACAACTGTGTTTTCTTATTATCAATGACTCATTTTCATTTCAAGTTACATAGCCAGTCTTAACTCAGCCGTTTGAAATGTATTAAGACTTTTCAGTGCTTTGAGTTTAAAATCTCAATGCTGTTTGTTTAAAAATAATTTTCTTCCTATCCTCCACTGTGCAGAAACAGATTACACACGAGCATTGCAATCTTCTGGCAAGTATTATAAAATGACGAATTCTCTGTCAAAAGAACACATCAATTTTAATTAAGTCATACCAACGACACAGGAATTTTAAGAGTTCTTTTGTATGACATACAACAGACAATTAAATGCCTCTGTTCTGTGCTAATCTAACTTTTCAGGAAGAAAACCAGGAACCCTTTCCCTTCCCATATAGGTTATCTGACAATCTGTTTCTAAATAATTTTTTAAAGGGCAGTTTTCTTTTTCTTTTTCCTTTTTTTTTACAGAATGCCTTATGGGAGCAGTGAACTACTGTGAAATTTCACAATGATTTTAAACTAGTCAGGACCCTCTAGAGAAGAATTTGGCATTGATCCAAATAAAAATTTACTACTAAGATGATTTCTCATTAGGTTACATGTTAGCTCCAGAAAGTTGAAATATTTAAGTAGTGGTGAGAAAACTCAACCCTTTCAGTAGAAACCTAGTCTACAGTGTAGCTGTCCCTAAGTATAAGGTGGGTTTTCAGGCTATAAATTTCTATCCAACAAAAAAATTCAGTGCTGATTTTTCTCAAAAGCAGGAAAGGAATACCTTCCCACCTTCAATCTGCTCTGTTTTGGAACAAAAAGGGGTCCTGTCTTTTCAGTCTGCTCCTCATTTCCACGTTAGCATTAGCAAATATACTGAGGAGAAACACGGGTCCTCCTCCTTCCTTCGCTGGTGCTGTATGAAAAGTACTTTCCCAGAGCTATCCATGTGCATAAGCATACAAGAATAAAACCACAAATTCATACTCTATAAACTGGAGTCCTTTCTTAATGTCCTGCTGTCTAGTGCTTCTCTCTTCCGACACATTGGACATGTTATCCTGAACATCCACTTTCCAGATATGCCAGTCCTCAAAAGGAAGAAAGATAAATGGCTGTTAATATATAGCAGTTTGCATTTGGACCAGAAGGATCCAATCTCACATCAAGCACAGAATCATAGAATCATAAAGGTTGGAAAATACCTCTAAGATCATCAAGTCCAACCATCAACCCAACACTACCATGACCACTAAACCATGTCCTGACACACACCATGTCTACACAGCTTTTTGAGTGCCTCCAGGGATGGTGACTCCACCACCTCCCTGGGCAGCCTGTTCCAGTGCTTGACCACTCTTTCAGTAAATAAATTTTTCAGAATATCCAATCTGATCCTGCCCTGGCACAACCTGAGGTAATTTCTTCTCAACCTATTGCCAGTTACTTGGGAGAACAACACTCACCTCTCTACAACCTCCTTTCATGTAGTTGTAGAGAGCAATGAGGTCTCCCCCTCTGCCTTCTCTTCTCTAGACTTAACAGTCCCAGTTTCCTCAGCCGCTCCTCATAAAACATGTTCTCCAGACCCCTCACCAGCTTTGTTGCCCTTCTCTGCACCCGCTCCAGCACCTCAATATCTCTCTTATACTGTGGTGCCCAGAACTGGGCACAGTACTCAAGCTGTGGCCTCACCAACGTCAAGTACAGGGGCACGATCACTTCCCCACTCCTGCTGGTCACACTGTTTCTGATCCAGGCCAGGATGCCATTGGCCTTCTTGGCCACCTGGGCATACTGCTGGCTCATGTTCAGCCGGCTGTCAACAAGCACCCCCAGGTCCTTTTCCGTCAGGCAGCTCTCCAGCCACTCCTCCCCAAGCCTGGAGCGTTGCTGGGGGTTGCTGTGACCAAAGTGCAGGACCTGGCACTTGGCTTTATTAAACATCATACAACTATCCTTGGCCCATCAATCCAGCCTGTCCAGATCCCCCTGTAGGGCCTTCCTACCCTCAAGCACATCAACACTCCTGCACAATTTGGTGTAATCTGCAAACTTACTGAGGGAGCATTCAATCCCCTCATCCAGGTCATTGATAAAGATATTAAACAAGACTGACCCCAGAACTGAGCCCTGGGGAACCCCGCTTGTGACCAGCCGCCAACTGGATTTAACTCCATTCACCACAACCCTTGCGGCTCGGCCATCCAGCCAGTTTTAACCCAGTGAAGAGTCCACCTGTCTACGCCGTGAGCCACCAGCTTCTCCAGCAGAATGCTGTGGGAGACAGTGTCAAAGGCTTTATTAAAGTCCAGGTAGACAACATCCATGGCCTTTCCCTCATCCAGTAGGCAGGTCACTTGGTCACAGAATGAGATCAGATTGGTCAAGCAGGACCTGCCTTTCATGAACCCATGCTGGCTGGACCTGATCCCCTGGTTGTCCTGCAAGTCCATCATACAATGATGATACACATCACAGCTTCAGAGAACGCACTCTGAAGAAACTTCAGACCAACACTGAAGTGCCCACAATGATATACGTAGAAGCCCCCGGTCAGAACCCACATCTCCTCTGTCAGTGCCCAGTTACACAACACTTCTACAGAAAACCTTTCTTCCAATTTCCACTTTATCTTTGGTTTTCCACTTTTCTACTCTAGATGATGCAGAGTCATGTTAGTAAAATTAAACCAAACAACAGGCACAGCTTGCATGCATTACTGCTAAACCAAGCTAAGGTTCCACATTGTCCTGTTTAATAGCTTTATACTTGTTTGTTGAAGTAGAAATAAACTCAAGACCCTGGTACATTTATTAAAATATAATATAATAATAATATAAATAAATAAACCCAAACTGACTAGAAAACTACCATTAAGTCTAATTCTCGAGTCTCTCATCATCACCCAACTGCTAAAGTCTAACTGGAAGCAAAATACTACTGCTTTAATAATATCTACTGGTTGACCAAGATGACTACCTACTTCATCTGAAAAACTGAGTTACTTTAATGTAATTCCACACCATCAGCTTAACATTTCAAATTTAAGTACTTTGAATCGGTGATTTTTTTCTTCATGTCTTTCATTTACTGAATTTACATTAAAGTTAAAGAGGCTAAAATGATCTGCATAACCTTCAAGATAAAGCTATCTGAAGCATGGTTTCAAAGCTGCACACAGTTGTAACTAATTGTAATATAAAAACACATTTTTACTAAAAAGATCAGTACAACAAAGTTTGTTCTGAAAATACTGAACTTAGAAAAAGGATTTTTGCTTGAGGAAATACCTACTTTTTGTCAAGAAAATTACATTTGGTAGGATTTGTAGCTAAAAAAAAAATTTAAAACTGACCTGCATGCATTACATTTTTGTTAGTCTTGAAACTAAGCTTAAAAAAAGCCAGTATTTTGTGCCAGGTTACCATTTCACATCAATGATGGAAGAATGAAAACAAAGTAAAACAAAACTCCAAATAACTCCCAGCAAACTCAAAGACCCAGCTGAGAACAGAAACCAGCAGGAGACAATACCCTACTTTCTCTGAATGATTTGGAATAATGAAACAATCTGAAGAGCTTTCAGCTCTAGTAATGTTTACAAACATTTCCAAAGCATCTTTGGAACAAAGATGGCTGACAGGAACTGTTCAGATAGCGCTTGTGTGGGTATGTAAATAGCACTCAGTAATCTACTCTCCAGAGCTGAACACCTTTTGTAACTGGTTTTGATGTTATTTTATGCATCACCTTTTCTTCCACAAGTCAGTATGTGCTTTTGGCATATATATGAAAGACTTTGATTATAAAATAAATGTTTTAATGAATAAAAATAACATATCTGTGAAGAACTCTAAATATAAATGTCAAGAGGAAATTTTTTGGGCATCTAAATATTTTTTGTTTACTCATTCGTAGCTTAGGTTTTAAAATTCAAATGAAGGCTATTAAGAATAAGAAATGCTCACACTAACCAAAGACAGCAGCAATGTCAGCATATGCTTTTCCACAAAAATAAGTATGCTGTGTAAAACTATAAAAAGGAACCATTAATGTCAATAACAAACAATAACTGAATTATACGGTCAGCTGAAGGTAATTCATTCATTCCCAGTGGTGGTAGTTCTGGTTCCCAAATAATACTACGGTTTTGTTGGGTTTTGTTTGTTTGTTATGGTTTTTTACAACTATGTAAAAGCTATTTTAGTTTCCTGAATTAACAACTGACAAAGTAACACCTTGCCCACATAGGAGTCTTGCGTATGTCATGATCTGGGCAAGTATTAAGGTCAGCTTTCCTCTACCAATTTTGAGCAACCTCAATACTTCACACCAACAGCTTTCAAAGAGATGAAGAAATCCAACACAGTAACAATTGTGTTTATCACCTCTAGCATAAGTATTACAAGAATATAAGAAGAATTATAAGAATAAATGATATACTGAAACATCAGGATGTACAGATCCAGTTTCTCTGTAACGATAAAGTTAATGGAAATGTTACAAACTGGCATCAGAGATAAAAGAATAGCTAGCAAGTGCTGAACATATGTGAGTGGTATAATTTATTATTCAAAGCAGTTTTCTATTTTTTTCCTACTCACTCATTTGAATCCATACGATGCTCAGGCAAAAATTACCTTTCCTTAACGTACTTTGACAGTCACATTTTCCCAATATTTGACGATTTTGCAAAGGATTTAAAATTGTTTCAGATAGCACCTCTAGCAGCATCTCTCCTACTCAAATTATCTTTAGATCCTCTTGAGCAACCAGAAACACGTTAGACTCAGCTATATACACTGCAGATAACAATCACATCTTGACTTTGAATGTCATTCATCCACTTTCAAAGTTTAAAAACCCCACGTATTTAGCAATAGCTTTTCTCCTTCATCTGCAGGGACAGAATTCAAAACAAATATACATATGTACATATATTTTAAAAGTTAAAACATTGCTTTGTTGCTTTTAACTATTACTAGAAAAGCAAAGCCTGTGCTGTTGCTTTACCCTGCAATTCAATGAAAAAAACCAAGCAAAAGGAAAGAAAACAGAAATAGTAGGAGATACGAAAAAAAAAACACAGCAGACTAACAGATCAATAACTAAGATGACAGGCAGAACGGATTTTTGCAGCAAATATATTTTTACAGCTGCTGCTGCATGACCAATGTAAGCTAAATTTACTAAATCTGGTAAAGCAAATAAAAAACTACATAAATTCAAACAACTTAAAGAACAGTTTGTACCGTTTTATCTTTATCAGAGGCTGTTTCACAAAAGCGGATGCCAAGTGACAGAAAGTGCACTGCCTGTAGCCAACATCACCTTTTCCGATAGATGTTGGTCTAGTTATACAAATAACAGATATGAAGGAAAACAAATTTGTGCCAGCACTGGCAGACAGGAATACCTACATTTTTCTCTTGCACAAAGCCACTTATGCCTGTTACTGGTTATTTGCTTTCCTTCCAGCACAGGGCAAGACAATTTTCTTGTTTTCTGTATTTTGGCATTTCTGAGGCATTAAAGATAAGTTTTAAAGGACATTCACAATACTGAGGATATGGCTGGGATAATTCACCAGGCACAAGCACTTTTAACAGACAACTGGTGCATTATTTTGCAAAGCAAAATTGATCCTTAGAATTCAAGTCAATAAATTCACACAGAATGTAGAGAATTGAGTTTTTCTGTAGAAGGAATACAGGCCTGGGTTATTCTGAAAAGGAAGGTCACGCTGCCTAAAACTTCAGATAGTCTGGCCTTTCCATTTCTAAATTGCAAATCCAGGGAGCAAGTACCTACAGTTCGCCATGCACAGAAGCTCTCCCAGTTGAAATTCAGTCCCGAAGGATAGGAAACTGGGCAGGACTAATCCTTTTTTCCTGCTGTATACAGTTGTGCAAGCTTATTTAGAGATGAATTGAGAATAGAGAAAAAATGCATAACAGAATCTGGGGACCAGAACTACCACCACTGGGAACAAATGACCCTCAGCTGACCAAATAATTCTATTGCTGTTCATTATTGACATTAGTGGTTCCCGCTATTCTAAATACTTCAAATACGCATTCTTTGCACCTTCAGGGCTAAATGCTGAGAAACACCCAAAGTCAGTAGCCGTCGCTGCACTTCCTGCTCCACAGAGCTTAAACTTGAAAATTAAGTGCAGCGTATAGATGTGTTCTTTTAAGATACAGAAACAGATCCTTTGGCCATGCATCACTGAGTTCAGTATTAATGCAATTACTGGGTTACAGGAATCTCAAATTAGATCTTTGTACAGTACAAAGCACATTTAAAATGTTACCATGATTGCTGCTGATAGATCTCTACCAGCCTCAGCGGTTCAGCTGAATTCTGAACCTTAACTGGGGTGGAAGTCTAGTAAAAATCACACTGAGCAACGAGACTCCCTTTTTTATTTTACCATCAGCCTTCTCCCCGCCTTTATGACACAGCCAGGAAAGACAGTAACAAACTCAAAATATTAAATCAATTCAGTCAAAAATTAACCCCTCACCTACACCATCATATGTCAAAACTTGATCAGCAATCAGAAGTTGTGAAACCAGAAGTCTGTGTATAAAATGGAAACATAAACAGTTCCCCAATGTTTACATACAGGAAAACTGTACTCCAAAAGAGAGACATTACACCCTGGGTCCTGGAATAAAGGGAATTTTGCAAAGGCGACAGGGAAGACCAAAACAGAAGAGCAGGAGTGGGTATGTGATAAAAGGCAAGTAATATAAATCCCTTTCACCTGTAAGGAGTAAAAGCCCACCTCTGCAGCTACCTCCTGCATCCCTAACAGCAGCAACAAGCACAGCGTGGTCGGGCATTTGGAACCAAAACACTATTTATGTGTAATTCCCACCCCAGGGGCACAAGAAAACAGGCCCCCACCTCAACAGAGACAAGTGAGAACAGGAAGTGGCACACCTGCAGCTAGACCCTAACTGCTTCCTGGAGAGATGTCACTGACAAAAACATCTGCATTACCCCCACTTCCAACCCAGCCAACAATCCAACCAGGTATCGATGCCCAACACAAAATAAGTCTGCCCCAAAGCAGACTTCTCAAAGCATTTTTATTGCCCACCCTAACCATCTGACAGTTTAAATTAATAACTACAGATAATGAACTACAGTGCAAATTAAAGCACACCTTACGGAGATTGTAAACTGCTCAACAGACTTGGCCTGGGATCAAGAGGAGGAAAGGAAAATAGAAATCTTAATACAAAACTTTTTTAGAAGTACCTTCCTGACATAGCAAAGGCACAGAACATTGAGTGTTCACACTCATGCATTGCTGGGCTGTTACATAAGACATTTCAAACACCCAACACACTGGGAGGGGAAACGGGGAAAACAGCACGCGATACATTTCAATAGTTTTGAGTTAATTCCTCTGCTTAATCTAATACTTCTGGTTACACTCAGACTATTCTATTATGTTCGCTGAAAAAGCCAGTTAAAGTTAACACAGGCATAACGCAGTGTCAGTTTTTATTTGTTGTCGAAATGAAATATCTAAGCAAAAAAAAATGGAATAGAATATACAGAAACAGTTTAACACCTATTAATTCCACAAGCTTCATTTACCTTAAGTAGTTGCATCTCCTCCCATTCGTTCCCTCCCCACAAAATATTACCATACTGCTCAAGGTCTGATTTCTATTTTCATAACTTTCCTATATTTTCTTTAAATCCATGAAAGAAACAGAAGAATAGAAAGATGCTTCGTAAAGTTGCTTCATTTCCCTAGGAAATTAAGGAGTAGGTCTGGAAGACTCTGGTTTGTGGTTCCCTTGGACATCGCAGTTAAGCACAGATCCAAAGTGCAAGGAAAAGAAGGAGCATCTTATCAATAAATCCAGATTTATGGACAGAACTGACGCCAGGATAGGCTTTGGTACCCACTGCGATGACCGCAACTGGCAGCCCTCGAGTGGGCTTTTTTTGTTGTTGCTTTTATTTCCTGTAACGCAGTCACGACTTTCTGCACTGCCTCAACAAACTGAAGAAACCGAAAACGGGCGCCGTGTTGCTGCAGTTTGATGAACAGGAGCTCAAGTGACGGCCGGCACTTTTTAGCGCGGAAAGCCCGAAAAGCCCGCCAAACGCGGCGGCACCGGCGACAGGCACCGGACGGCCCCGGCCCCGGCCCGGCCACTGTCAGCGCTCCGCTCCCCGCTTCTTCTGTCACACGCCGGGATTTGCTCCAGTCACGAAGCAACAGGAGAGCTCGTCTAACGCGTTTCCCTGCAGAGCGGCCGCGGCAAACCCGCCAGCCCGGCGGAGAACCCCTGCCGGCCCGGGCCAGGCCGGAGCG
>VZZY01017711.1:0-246787 GCA_013400335.1 Eurystomus gularis
GGAGCCCGGGGGCCCGCACACAGCCCGCGGGGCAGCTGCAGCCCGGGCGTGTGGGCACCGGGCCGGAGCCTCTCTGCATTAATCCTGTGGAGGTGGGTGCTCTGGTGAGCTCATGGGCTTCGGGCACTGGATGGTGACACGCAATTGGCATGTGCCAATTGAACGTATTAAGCACGCTAATTATACTCCTACAATTTCTGTGTGTAAGCAAAGCCAAAGTGGAATTTGATACTATGCAAACATCTGGCAGCAAATGCAACCTGGAGCTGGACTGGTGCCAGGCAGTTTTGCCAGCACAGACCAGTCAGCTAGAAACATGGGGAAGTGCCCCCGAGGCCAGCGTACACTGTTGATAATCCATCGCAGTTGTGTTGGGGCTTGGGCGCTGACGGTATGGCTTTAGCAGCAAACGCCTTCGAGTACGGACAAGGCTGAATGCTTGACAGAGTCTGTCTAGGGATCCCGACCTCCCCTTGGCTGGGACTGGCCATTTTCACAGATTGTGTTTGCTAAATGCTTGTCAGATGTGTACGTGCCAAAAGACAACCTTGAAGTAAGCACAACACACCCAAAAAAGCTTGTAACCGCCCTCAGAAACTACACCTGGTCTCTCCTGCCTAAAAAAATCCTCAGTTGCACTGTGTATTTGTCCTGGTACGTGTTTCCTGTGGGTCACGCTGTGGGCAAGCAGCAGCCCAAAGGTCTTACCAAAACACCAGTCCAACATCCATTTTCTGTGGTCTGCTGCCTCTCTGACCCACTCAGATTCCAAATTGCCAGGTATACAGACTAGAACCCCAAAGAGGATTAAAATTACAACAAGCACAAGACTGCGCCTCCTACAGCTGGATATACCTGTGCAGACAACTGTCAGGTAACGGTTTTGAGGCAAACTTCGCATTTCTGCCTTTTCTGGTGGCCTGGCAGCTGCACTTGCTATACATTAGTCAAGAAATACCAACTTTCTAATATCGGGAGACACAAGTCCGTGTTTTTATGATGACGAGTGGTAAAATGTTGCTGTGAGCAGGAATGTGTAGGCAGGAAAGCTTGATGACAGGTAATTGTTACTGTGGACTGAGATTACTTATTAGAACTGGCAAAAGGGCAACAATAAGCTTTTAATTGGAGGGATCAGAATTGTTCTTGCTCTCAGCAATGAACCAGGTCAGAACAGGCAAAGAAGAAGAAAAAAAAGGCACTCAACTGGAAACTTTACAGAGGAAAATGGCAACCTTGCTGGGAACAAGAAGTGCTAGGACTGTGGGGGAAGGAGTTCCCAAGCTACCGTGCAGAGTAAGCTCCGATCTGTTCAGTGGTTCAGGAGTTTCTTTTCCTTATTTAACAACTATTTTGCCCTTGAAAAACAAAATTTAAAGTAATGGAATCCCAAGGGGCAAGTGCTTGGGCAAGCTGTTATTTGGACTAGAGGATCTTTAAAGGTCCCTTCCAACCCAAACCATTCTATGATCCTGGGATTTAGCATCACTAGGAGGCAAGCCGAGCCTAGGCAGGGCCAACACATCTCTCTTGCTACAACTATCAATGGGATTAATAAAAAAAGGAAAATAAAAAGAGCAGAAGAGCACCTCAGTGCCCAGGAATTCACCTTTGAGTAGCTGCCGTTTAGCTGCTGTTCCACCTGCCAGACTGTGCCCTTTACAAAGCTGCTTATCTGAGGCTGCATTAGGGCTACCTGCTACAATTAAGGAATGGAAAGTTTTCACTCAGTGAATAAAAACAGCCGGCAGTAACTACGCAGCTCCATTACTCAGTGCGAGCAGTGGCTGGTCCGTCAGAGAGACTCCAAAGGAAAGAGGCCAAATGCCACCTCACGGCACTATCTTGGGACCGTGCCCTTCAGATCTGGAGCACAGTGTGGCACTGAGAAGCCAGGCTGGTACCAGAGGGAGGGAGAAGTCTCAGACTGATACTGAAGAAAATGAAGCAAAATAATGCCAGTTAGGATCAATCCTTTCTGGGCAGGGAAAGCTGAGCCCTGCAGCCCAGGCATGGCCCCTGCGACGAGGCAGCGTGGCTCTGCCTGGAGCATGGCACAAGCCATGGTGATGGCTCCAAGGGCAGAGCGGGTTTTCCTCCCTGTCTGTCCATTGTGCGTGGCTAGGCTTTCTTTTTGGTTGTTGTTCTCCTTTTACTTTGTGAGATACGTGGAGATACAGGGAAACAAATGCTAAAAGAATAAGAGATTTTCAGCTGGTGCAGCTCCTTCCCTTTGGAGCGGTGTTGGCTGTGTGTGAGACCAGGGCAGTGGGATGTCCCCCACAGGCTGTAGCTGCCTTTGCTGCTCTGACCTGGCTGTCCTCTGCAGGCCAATCCCCTTGCCAAGGTGGCATGTCCTCACACTGTGGGGGGCCTCCTACCCCTCTCTGCATGCTGAGCCTTTCTTGACCAGCATGAGGCTTTGGCCACGTGGCTTCACCTCCACAATGCAAGTACCTACCCAGTGTCTACCCAGCAATAGCCTTGCTGCAGATGCCCAAGCTTGGTCATGTTATTCTCAGTATAGTCCATGCTGAGATGCTTGGTTCCATAGGCAAATGCACTGACCACCTGTCAAGGTTAAGGGTCAGTCCACTAGACCTATAACAGACACTCTCTGTTAGCCCCTCTTCCCCCCCCAAAAAGGGGAAGAGAAAGGGGACAATGGAGAGAGAGACTTACAAACTGCTGTTGGCTCCTCTTCCCCCCCCAAATGTGAGAGAAAGGGAAAGAGAGAGAGGCAGACTTACAGATTAGAAAACTAAAACAGCTTTAATGAAGATAATAATAAAATGGAATATATACAAAACCAACATTGAACCCAACCTATCCCCCTGATGGCAATTACGTCACTGTGACCACTGAAGCTGTGGCGCAGGCACTGGGAAAGTCCCAGACTGGGCTCAGCAGCAAACAGGAACTGGGTTCAGGAACACACAAATCAGGACCAAAGGCAGAATGGACGGAGTCCTCCTCACATGGTGGTCATTGAAGAACAGCCAGAAGAGGAAGGGAAACAGAAGGGACAAGACCCTCGTTATCCCTCAGCTTTATATATGACATATATGGGATAGGATCCCTTGTTGGTCGGTTTAGGGTCACCTGTTCTGGCCGCTCCTCACCGCACGCGCAGCCTTTTATTGTTGCACCCCCCGATATGGTACACACAAGTTAGCAGTGACCTTGGTCTGCACACCAATCCTTGGTAGTAACACTAAACATCAAGAGTTATCACTGCCAGGAGCAGACACTATCTGCGAAAACACGCTGTTCATTTCAGACAGTGCAGTTAGTTCGCAGAGACTGAGCTGAAAAGTGCAATCATTGAATAGAATTGTTCAGTTCTAACTCTGACCAGGACACCACCTGAAAACTCTGCTCTGGTCTGCCTGCCTTATGCATGTGGCAGGCAGAGAAGCAGAGCCTGCATAGGCAGTGAATTGGGAGTGTGTGTTCCCTCATGTTTTCCCTGGGTTGGTTGTACAGGGTTTGAGCTAAGAACAAGACAGCAGGTGGAGGGGGAAGCCCCAAGTGTTCTCATACAACCATAGAAAAGGTCCATGCACATGTGCTTATGCGTATGTGCAAGTGTTCTAGCAACTACTGTTTTCGGTGAGAGCAAATCACTGCATCCAAAGCCTCACATGGACTTAAGGGTCATGCTGTGCACGTGGCGGTGCCTGGTGAGTGCTCAGTGAGTGGCACATCCATGTGGGGAAAGCACTGTCACCAGCTGTAGTTGAGTGGCACAGCCAAAGCACTCTTCCTGCATCACAGGCAGGTGCTCGCTGCCTGCTTCCCAGCTGGTTGGCTTCCTAAAGCGCAATGATTAGGATGGTGTCCTTCCTCCCCAAACGCACCCGTGTACGAGCAGGTGCTTGCTTGGCGGTGTAGCTCTGCCATCCTGGGCCCTGGCAGTGATGAAAAGCAGTGTCCTGATGCCAGCAGTGCTGGCATGTGCCTGTGCACACACCTGCACACATGTGCTGCCTTGCCAGGGCAGGAGCTTGCTTTGCCCTCGGATCTGCATCCTCACGTGGGGCTGCCCAACAGCAGAGCCAGGAAAGGCTCCACCACCCTCAGGTCACGCCGGCAGCAAAGCACTGGGCAAGGGGGAAACACCAGTTTGCATCTGGCACCTGCTCAGGCGTTGGTCTGGCTTGGCAGGAAATGCCAAGTATGGCTGAGCTCCAGCAAAGTCAGCAAGGAGTCAGTAAGAAGGTGTCCACAGTCACGTCAAGGAAAAGCTCATCAGCCTGTCTGCCACATGCTCTCACCCATCAGGCACATACTGGCCAGGGCAGATACAGCTTCCTCAGGAAGGAGGGACAGGCCATGTGGTTCTGCCTCTTGCACTGACCTTTCCCTTCCATGCTTGTGCTGTTTGCAGGTGCTGTTCTTTCTAGGAGCCAGCACCGACCCAAGGGTTTGCAGCTCACATGTAGGCAGGGCTGGGGCTGGCTGGCCCATGCAGAGCGGGCACAGCCACGTGCCTTGGTGGAGGTTTCACACCTGAACGTACTTGTGTGTTGCTCCGCAGGTAGGAGCCGGGCGATGATTTTGGTGCTGAGCAGTAGCTGCTCAGTGCTGTAGAACAGCATTATGGCAGTGTCCCAGGAGCCTGGCCATGTCTCAGCCTCATCCAGCACTGATACTGTCACCAAATCCGCTGCCACCGCCACCTCTCTCTCCTGCAAACCCACAAGCAAAGTCTAGCCTGGTCCTGCAGCCAGCATGCTGGCAGGGAAGGGGTTTAGGTAAAGGTGCTTTCAGCAAAGCTCAGCATCACCCCAGGGCTCTATCCTGCTACATCCTGGGGCCCTCTGAGGATTAGCAACTGACACTAGAGCAGGTGGGGAGGGCAGGTCTCAGGCCCCAGCTGCCACTGGGACAGCCTGGGCAGAGCACAGCCCAGGCAGAAAGTGGCTACTGGCCTCTCTTCCTGCTGGGAACAATCCACCCTTTGGGAAGTGGAAGGGATCCAGAAAGGGCCAAGGCTGCAAAGACAGGCTTGGCAGGAGCCATTCCTGGAGGTGCTGAGGACTGAGGACTCTCAGCGCACACCGGTACGGCTGCAGGCAGGCCGGAGGTGAGCACACACATGCACAGAGGGGTCTGTCACAGAGGGTCTCTGAGCTCCCTGTCAGCACAGGATCCCTGTGGGAGGCATGAGGCACTCGTGGCTGGGATGTGCCCATGGGAAAGGACTTCTCTGGCCACAGGCTGGGGAGCATGCCCATCACCAAGGGACTCCATGGGCTCTGCTTATTGCTGAAGAAACAGACAGCAAAGCCAGCTTGTATGAAACCCGATTATTCAAATTTATTAACATCAAGAATTATGCAATGATGCTGTAGATTTTTTTTTTTATTAACAAATAGAAAACAGACTGTATACAACAGTGACCCCTACAGCACTATGCATCCACAAGGTAAAAATGAATGTGTCCTCCAACATTACCAACCCTGGATTGCTGATTTCAACGTAGCTTGGATTCTTTACTTGGAATACATGTGATAATACAATTAGATACCCTTCCACCACCTTTATTCATAACTCAATGCACTCGAAAGAGGGCTGCTCACTCCCTGTCTTTAGTGCAAGCGTGATATAATAAGGAGTATTAATATATAGTACCATTAAATTAAGTCCAGTAGTCTTGCCACATTGGTTCATTAGAACATCTTGAAGTAGTGGAAAGTACAATATTCTAGTGACTTTTAACATTTGCAGGATAGCAGAAATTATAGATACACCCAACCTCTGAAGCCGTGTGTACTCCTCTCCCCTTCCCTGCAGTACCCTGCTTTCCAAAGAGAGCCGGCCCGGCTCCGCTCTGGGGACAGCTGGGCTTGTGCTCCTTGCCTTTGTAAATGCTCCGATGTACTTCACTGGTGAGAGGTGACAGAATGGCGCTTGCACACACAGAACTGCGGGATTAACAAAAAAGGCCGTGTCTCGTTCTTTCCATCCCCTCCCCGGGGATGTGTGGGACCCACTCACTTCTCCTGCCCCCTTCCCAGCGAGACACACAAAAAGAGGCTCCAAAGCCCAGGATTTCGGGTCTCTCACAAACAAGGCGATGACAACTCATGTCATATCGGGATCTGCCAATACACACGGTCACTGGATTGGTTTAACACACATCGTAATAGGACTGAATGGTTTCCTGCTGACAACGGGGACCGCTTCTCTAGCGACCCCACATGCCCTCCCAAACCCAAACCTACTCAGGAAATAATGGGAACAGGGGATAAAGGCTAAAAAAATAATTGGTAGCTTAGGTCCAGTTCCATGATATTTCATATTCTACAGAGGATTAAAAAGCAGCCTATGGGGAATGGAGCTGGGCAGGAACCACAAGCCAGCTGCTGCAAATTACCAAGGAAGCTGCACTAAAATGGGCAGAACCAGCAGTGACTGGGCTGAAATAAACACAGGGCAGTAAAAAACGTAAAAGCAAAAGGAAATTAAAAAAAACACCCAACTCCCAAAGGTTTGGCGGGTCCAGTTCTGCCTGGGCAAAACATTAAGACTTGCAAAAAATAAAAAATAAAGAGAGAGGAGATTATAAAAACCACTAGTAACTATTTTACATGTTTAAAAAAAAGATCCCATTCCACCCACCTAAAGCCTCGCTGTGAAATGCAGTCGCATGAGAGAGGGCGAGAGATGCACATGAGCAGAAATTCAGCCAGAGACTGGAAATGCTTTTGGAGTTGGATTCCCTCGTTTGGCGCTGGGGCGAAGTTCCTAAATGCCGTGGTCAAAACTGGTTGGCGTGGAGGTCTGCTGCCTGGGCAGCACCTCCATCTGTACAGAAGGACTGAGGAATGGGCGGCTCTGGCTCAGAGGGACCCGTCTCCACTCCTAGACATCCCCACCGCGACTGGAGGAAAGCACTAGTTACGTTGCATAGTGGTCGAAGCTGCCGAGATACTCCAGTGCCGCTCTGTAGCACAGCTGGTACTGGTCCTGCAAGGCAGCAAGGGGGGAAGTGTGAGAAGCGGGGACCTACGGACAGCAGGCAGCACGGTCGCACATCCAGAGATGTCAGCTCCCCTCCCTTCCCCCACAGATCTCCCACCGCCCCGGGGAGGAGAGCACACTCACCTCTGTCTGCACCATGGCTGGCCGCTGCGTCCGCAAGGTCTTCACTGTCTGGAACATGTCCACCACCCCCTCGTACCGCATTCTCTCCAGCACAATGCTGAGTGTGATGAACACGCCTGTGCGCCCAACTCCAGCGCTGCGCAGAGGGAGCAAGAGATGCCGTTAGAGACCCACCAGCCCCAGCGAGGCTTTGCAGAGCTCCTAAGAGCGGTGCAAGCATCCCCAGTTCATGGAACACGGGGACCTGCTCAGTGGGGCCAGGAGAGGCCACAGGGACACTGCCAACCAGACGTGCCCCCTCACCCTCATGGAGCCCACCAGTTCTGCTTTGCTTCTGGGCCAAGCTGCCGTGGCACCCTGCCCTGCCCAAGGACTCTTCCAAGGAGCTACAAATCAGTACCACCAGGGCACTGAGTTAATTTAGTCACCTCACAGAAATGCTGCCAATGGCACCCATGGACACTGCTCCCTCCTTGTCCCCTGCCTGCCTCTTGCCAGTGCAGGAGGGGCACCAAGTGCCAGGGGACTAGCAGCTGCCAGGGGAAGTGAGGCAGGGGACATCACCAAGGGCTGATGAAGGTAGAAGTGGGTGCTGATCTGTCCCCACTCACCTGCAGTGCACCGTGATGGGCCCGTCCTGCCCAAACTGCTCCTTGGTCTTGTGCACCTGCCCAATGAAGTCAATGAAGCCCTCTCCCGTCTTTGGCACTCCCTGCTCAGGCCAGTCTGTGAACTGGAACTGGCGGATGGTCCGTGACTGGCCGTCCTGTGGGAATAGGGGTGTTACATGTGAACTGTGGGTGAGGGCTGATCTTGCTTCCCTCAGGACTGGTGCTGCTGATCTGCTCGCAGAGCCCCTGGCCCAGGCCAGGTGAGAGGGTGCACAGACCATGGATGAGCCCAGGCAGATCTTTCGCTGAGTGTTTGGGGACTGCCTCTGCTCTCCCACATTCACCCCAGGATGGCTGAGCTGATCAGGGCTTTGGGCCCCTCCAGGCTCTGTCGGGTCAGTGCCCTGGTCCTGTCTGGGGCCCAGCTTCAGCAGCAGGTGGGGGCCAGCAGCCTTTTCTGCCTGCAGTGCAAGGCAACACCTTGCTTTCCGGTTCCTCCAGGAGCTGCTGCATGCTCCCTTCACTGGCCTGGGCAGGGCAGAGGTGGGGTAGAGGCACAGGAGGCAGGGGAGCTGGAAAGCCAGCAGCTGCACTCACCCTGGCATCCGTGACCTTGAACTCCCGGAGGATGTACTGTGGCATATTGTACTCTGCCATGGGGTCCACCACAAAGTACTGGTACCGAGCCGAGCGCTCCGCGGGCCAGTACTGATGGCACTTCTCCTGCGGACGAAGAGCACGGTGAGACACTGGCACCGACAAGCTGCTGCTCCTTCCTCCCACTCCCTGGGAACATATGCGGCTGTGGGGCCACAGCATCAGCCACAGGACATGCCAGTGGCAGGCTGGCCCAGAGTAGCTGGTGCTTGGGACAGACTGGGGTGAGCAGAGAGGTTGTGCCCACAAACAGCAGCCAGACAGCTCCCTCCTAGCCCCAGCAGGATTCATACCCGGCCCATCTCACGCAGCTTTGTCAACATCACCACGATGGTGGAGTTGTGCTCCCACAGCATCCGCCAGAAATCCTCTGTGGTCTCGGCCAAAGGTCCCTGTGTGGCGATGTAGGCCTTCTGTTGCCTGCAACAAACATAATGGTGCTCAGATCAGCTCCTGGGAGGTGGGCAGCAGCTGCTCCCAGGGGCTGGTGGGCTGGGAGAGCTGGAGACAGGGGCCCTGTGCAGCAGGGAGTGGAGCTGACAATACAGCTGCAGGAGGCAAGTCTCAGGAACTAGCCATGGACTCTGGGGAGGGATGAGCCTGCCCAGCACGTCTTCTAAGTGCTCCTCACAGATGCAGTGAGCACCACTAGGTACAAGATCTAGAGAGGCTGCTAGTCCTTGCTGGAGTGACAGTGTCCCCAGCACTGCTGCACTGAGAGCCTTCTCAGCGCCCAGGCCCATGGGAGTGGGCTGCCGGCACCCGTCTGTGCTGGAAGGGGAGGATGGGCTTGGGGATGATCCCAGCAGCAAGTGTTCCTGCACTCTTACCCTCTGCAGCACCCACTGTCCCTCCCATTGCATTGGAACTCACAGAGCAACTGAACCAGGATCATGCATGCTGGCTAACAACTAGGGCTGTGTGAAAACACGTATAGTGCTTCACCAATTTTTCTGAAGCTTCCAAATTTGTCCTCAGTTCCACTGTGAACTACAGCATCTCTTAAAATGTCCTGTGTGAAAGCAGAGCTTGACATGCCCCAGCCTGGCCCCCATGCTGAAAGAAGCACCTTTGGTGCTTCGGTCTCTGAGAAGGGCCAGCTCTGTGGCGCTGGCTCTTCAGTGTGCCGGGTGCCCAGCCTGGCACACCATGCCCCTCTGAGAGCTGAGCAGCGGGGACACTGAGCTGCTTCACCACGGCGGGGCGCCGGAGCCCGTGGGATGCGGGGCAGCATCCTCCCCACCCGCATTTCATCTCTCCAACGGTGCTAAAAATTAATGAACATACTGCAGGACAGATGTAATGTGCAGGAGGAAGACAGGGGCTGCTTCAAGGTGGTTTATAAGACATCACAAAAATCAGGGAGTGGGGGTGCAGAACGAAACAAAAGAGGTAATAAAGATGCAGCATCAGTGATGTCTGCAGGACCTTAGGCCAACTGATCTATCTGATTTAGATAATACCAAGAAGATTGCTCAGTTCAAAGGAAAGGATGGGAAGCGATAACAGCGCTCTTCGGGGACAGGGTCTGTAGCACATGAGATGGTACCACCCGCTGTGCTGGCAGCCCTCCCTCCACAGCATCACCGAGAGGCAAAACCAGCATCGCTCTTAGTCGGCTCTGGAGCCAGGACGCAGTGGCTGCAGCCCGTCTGTCAGAGACCAGGCTGCCGGGGTGGGTGCGCAGGCAGGCGGCCACGTTGGTGACGCAGTGCTGGACGGCTCGGAGCCACAGAGGCAGCAGGGAATGGAGGCTGCTTCATGACAGCTTTTCTCCCGCCTCTTCATCCTTCCCCATTACTCTGTCCCACCCTGTTTTGCTGTGTTGGGATGCTCCCAGGGTTGCTCCCCTTCTGCTCCCTGCCTACTCTTCCCTCCCCTGGGAATAATCCTTCCTGGGCTCAGTTGCTGGAGCAGGGACAGAGGCACACTGGCCTGGCTGCACTAACATCTGTTCCCTTTGGCAGTGCCTGTTGCTCCTGGGAGGCCACCAGCCTCTAAAAAGTGTTTGGGTAGAGCCAATTTGGAAGGCAACTAGGCCACATCCATCGTTGTATCCCCCACTCTTGCATTGGGTGAACCTACTGTGATGGCACACAGAGAAATGACAGGAATGAGCCTTGTATGTGTGCCACTGGGATTTGGTCTGGATTACTATCCAGGGACTGGCTGAAAAGGAGATGTGGCCACTGGGCTGTTTCTCTGCATTCTCCTCTCCTGGAACTTAGCATCTGAGAATATGATGCCAGCAGTTAGACACAGAATGGTAAGTATTACTGCCCTGCTAGATCTCCATTTGTACTTTCTAACAGGTATCTTGTGGAGCAGAACCTGTTGATGGGCTTCCCAGTGTTCAGCACCAGCCCTGCCTGAGGATCATAAGCCTTGGTCTGCTGCCTCGATCAGCCATCCAATGCAAGTACACTTCTACCTCTGGTTGTCACAGCTAGTGAGGGGGGTTCAGGTTTGTGTTAGATGCTGCAGAAACAAAACACATGCCAAAGGATGCCTATCAGAAGATCCTACAGACCTCCGCAGGAGGCAGCACAGCCTCCCACCCCACCCCAGCCATGTGGGCATCTGTCTACATCAACACAAGCTAGCCTGGCAGCGCTCACTCACTTGCAGTCTTCACATACTGCAACAACAGTCACTGGAGTGTCTGAGAAGATGGAAGCAGATAAAACGCAAGAAAGTGATCCCCAGCCCACCTCTAGGCAGCCAGGACCAGTCCTTGGAAAGAGACAGCAGCTGTGTCCAGGTTCCCAAGCAGGCAGAACAGGCTGGCCTAGGCATCTAAGGTGGCCCTTACCTGTACCCATCTATGAAGCTGGCATTGATGTAATCGGAGCCCTCGACACCTCGGATGGGCTGCAGACAGACTCTCGTCAGCTCGTATGGCATGATGTTCACCAGACGGTTCTTGAATTTGTTGCATGGGAGGTTGGCACTGATGAAACGTGAGGTATGTGCTTTAGAGTTGGCCAGCAGCTGAAAGAGAAGCAGACATGTCAGAGCCCTGCTGGGGATGCAGCAGTCTGGGGGAAAAATCAGGACCCTAGCAGCAGGGCAGGCAGGGAGTGCCTCTGGGCAAGCAGTCACGCTCCCTCCTGTGGCAGTTGGACTGCAGCTGGAGACCAGGCCTTTTTGGACCATGTGAAGGGCTCTGCCACCACGTTACAAGGAGGTTGCATCTGGCTGCTCTATTTGACAGTAATCAGTCTGGTTTTCAGTACTGCATCGGCCCTTCTGCCATGGCATTGCATACCAAGGCTGGGCCTTGCTGCTGGCTTTTGGTGCATGGCTGTAGGTGACAGCAGGGGAAAGAGCCTGCACTGACCCACTGGCACAGCCCCAGTCACACATAGTGGAGGGGAGACCCACAGCAGCTCTCTGACAGACAAAGGGCCAGGACATGGAACTGTGTACCTTGCTGAACCAGGGACACACGCTTGGTGGTGTCAGGAAAGGAAAGCTTTCCATCTTCCAACAATGTCTTGCTATTTACTTCTCACTCCAGAAGAACCCGAGAAAAATGTGAGAATTATGACAGTTTTAGGTAAAGAAGATCTATTTTGGGTTACTGTAAGACATTTTATGTTTCTCTTTGAGCCCTGTAAACTGCAGTCATGGTAAATGTGTTACTTAGATCTCCTGGCAGAGACATTCAAACAGAAGTCTCTCTTTTTTATTTTTCCTTTTTATTTTATTTTATTTTTTGTTTTCCTTCCCCCAAAGACACTCTCTAGCATCTCCAGAGCCACCCTTCTCTCTGTGTGTGGCAGCTGATCCTTGGCAGAGGCTCCTTGCAGAAGGACAGGGTTGCTCTTTGGGGAGTGATGCAGCCATGTGAGGCCCTCCCACATCCTGCTCCCCAGGCTTTCCCATGCAGTGCACAATGCCAGGGCACAGAAAGGGGCAAATTTTCTTACTGTTCTAAAGAATCCTTGGAGAAACAGCAAATTTTTGTCTGTCTTACAACAGAGTTGCTAGAGTGGAGCCCAATTCTGTGGCTCTCTTGAGGTGTTTCTCAGGGCAGGTGTCACCATGAGATGCTAACGAAGCGTGTTCTACTGTCCCAAGCCCAGGACATCAGCAGCTCTGGTAACCACAGGACAAAGCTGATCAACTATTCCCAGTTTAAGCAGAAATTCAGTATTTTTCCTCTCCTGCTCCTTTGTCACTTGGGAGGGAATCCCCAGGGTGAAGCTGTATTGCTGGAGTTCATTTCATAGCCTGCATGGTCTGCTGCCTCCCTGCATGAGTTCACTGGACTAATGCACCTCGTCTGAGAATATGGGCGCTTACCAGAGCTCAGCTCCATCTCCAAGGCTGTAATAGGTATCTGCAGTTGGCATTCACAGATACAGACAGCAAAATGTGGGCTTGGCTTCTTAAAAACAGTGTGCCTTAAAACACTGCCTTCACCAATTCTAGACACTGAGGCTTGGTGTTGAGGTAGTTAACAGAGCTCAGCATTGAAGAAATGAGACTAGAAATGTCTCACATATTTAAATTGGAGCTGTTTCCAGACAAGTTGTTCACAGTAACATCAATTATCACTAACATGATCTGCATCTGATTTCAGATGCAGCTCCTGCCGCACAGTGAACCTAGAGCAGAACGTGCTGCTGAGAACTGCGCATCCATCTGCCTTTTATATCCTCCCCAGAAGCTGCCAATCCAGGGGGGACCATGGCTGACACAAGCTTTACAATTCAAATGTATTTTAAATCACTGCCTACCTGGTTTAGAAATACACAAAAGAATAACTGTCTGTAATGATCCATGGCTCTCCTCCCCCAGCCCCTGGACGAGCAGCCCAGTGGGGCCGTGTGGCAGAGACAGGGCACCAGGGAAGGGGGGTTCTGGGACTCTGCCACCCACCTTGAATTCCAGCTCCATTGCAGTAACACTCTCGCCTGGTGGCACCTGGGTCAGCTTCTGGATGTGAGCAAAGAGGTTGCGTGCAGGCACCTCGGTATTGCCACATGTGGCTGCCTCCAGCAAGGCCTCGTGGATGAAGATGTACTGGTCCTCTGTCTGCACCATGTAGTTGCGCTGAGAGCGCATGCATGTCACGTGGCCATAGATGTCCACGGTCTTCTCATGCTTCATCCGCTCCAGCATGGCATCGATGACAATGAAGCAACCGGTTCGGCCCACGCCGGCACTGCAGGAACAAAGCATGTGGCCTTGAGATGACACTGTCTCCTACAGGTACCACGAAAGTTCTACTCTTGCTTAAGAGAGCACTTGGACCTAGAGCACACAGACAGGAAGCAAAGGCTCCTCCCCACGCTGAGGGCTGACAAACAAGAGGTGACAGGAGAAGCAAGGGAGAGAGGTCAGTGGAGAAAGTGAGAGGCTACTCAGCTGTTCTGCTGTCCCTCTTTCACTGATGGAGTGAGAAGGACATGGTGTCACTCTGCTGGTCCCTGCAGTGGTTGGTAGCACCTCCACAAAGGAAGGAGAAATGTGTTCAACAGGCAGGAGAGTGACCGCGTACATGTGCATGAAGTCAGAAGACCTGAACTCCAGGTTGGGCCCTGGCACCAGTGAAGCCCATAATTTCAAGTCTGCTTGTCCCCAAATCTGGGTCACTCTTTCCTAACCCATAAAATGAGGACAGCCAGCCCAAGAGGGGAAAGCAGAAAGGTGAAGTCACACACGTCTATGCTGAGCCTTTTGCTCAAGCACCGGATGCCTCTCCACATCTGTTGGAAGGGCAGATCCCCAAACTACTCACCCTGAGAGCACCCTGAAAACAACAGACATGCTGCCGTGACATGTAAACAGAGGCAGAGAAAGGAAGCTAGACATTTCCTCATTTATGGCGCAAGTCAGATCCCTAACAGGGCTTTAATACAGCTTGTTTGTGTGTTAATTATACCCCACTCCCATCTGAAACAGAGCATGAAAGAAGAGCATTAAACACTGCTGGTGAGGCGTATGCTGGAACAGCCATGATGGAGTGGGTTGTTCAGTAATGGTCCCCACTCGGCTGGTATAGATAAATCTTGCCTAGATAAGATGCTCGGCCTTAGCAGACTAGTATTTTGCTTAATGAGATGCCTTTCTACCCCGCGGAAGAGTTCTACTGTAAATACTACATATGAATGTTTGTAGAGGTCACTGCACACGTGTGTGTCAATGATGTGCCTCTGAAAGGTACCGCCCACTTATGCTGGGCACAGGTCATTTTTAAACGGTCCTTGCAGTTCTGCAGGAAAAAGTGTTTTCTGAGGCTCTCCATACAGCAGTGCTGTTTAATCTGATAGAGCAGTAGCAACACAAATGTCATCACTGCATGAGTGCTGCTGGTTGCTGTCCTGTTCCCAGCCCAAGCATGCAGTGAAGGTTATGCTGCCGTGAAACCTTCCCAATAGGAGACTCCAATTTTTGCCGGTCAGGTTTAAAGCTCCTGCAGCCAGAAGGTATGTGCCCAGGTGCAGCTTCACAAACACACAGTCCTACCTGCAATGGACCACCATGGGCCCAGCATCTGGTGGGTTACAGGCTTTGACCCGTCGCAGGAAAGCTAGGATTGGGGTGGGGTATTCTGGTACCCCGTGATCAGGCCAAGCCATGAACTGGAACTGCCGCAGCTCTCGCTTCTCACTGGAGCCATTCTGTTGAAGACAAAAAGAAGTTGTTTAGCATGAGAACAGTCTCATTCTGGGATGGGAACTCACTGATGGGGTAAGAAGGTAACCAGCTGGCTGGGTAACAACAGGCATGTAATGCTGTGTGTGATCTTGCATGTATTAGGCTTTTGTCACTGAAAATTTGGAGGCAAAATGTAGGTTTCTGTACATACAGATGCTCTGTGGAAAACTAGCCGATACAGAGGGAAGAGCAGACTGAAGGGAAGGTGAAAGACTCCTTTCTGCACAGTGTGGGGTCACTACTCGCATTATTTCCTGCACTTTCAGGGAAAAACCAGTACTGGGCATGGGAGGGCCACAAGCAGCCAGCTCCCTCCCTATTCTTCTGCATCATGGGTCTCTTTGGGATGCTCAATCAGCTCATGTCTGCAAAGACTGCTCTGCTCATGTCTGCTGTGACTGAGTGATCTTTGCAGCAATGCAGTCAGACTGGCTGGGTGACAGCTGGGGATGAGATGCCTTCCTGGGGTGTGTGTCCCCATTGTACATTCTGCCTGCATGGCCCAGACTCAGTCACACACACAGGGGCTGCAAAGCCTGCTTGCTTTTTGGTGACATGCTGCTGCTGGCCCTGTCCCCGGGGATTTCCAAACTCTAATGAGGTAGGCAGCAGGCAGGAGAGGAGGGCACACACATGTCAATGCACCCCTTCCATTTGCATCATTACTGACAGGACTGCTAAAAATTCACTTCTTCCAATGTTGTCCCTCTAATGGGAGGACAGCTGTTCCATGTACACTCACCAGAGGCAAGCACAGCTCCCACTGCAGGGGCCCATCACAAGGTCTGAATACTTAGAGGAGAGAATCAGGGTATCCTGGCCAGAATCCAGTGGCAGCCAGATGCACAACCTGCACCAGTCTCCCACCGCAGCCCAGCTGGTGGCCTCTGCCTGTGGGCCATACAGGACCCTGCAGCATCGGGGAGCGGTTCTGTATCACCTGGAGCAGGAACAGCCCTGCCAACACCATACCTTGTACAGTGCAAAGGTGCGGACGGTGTAGGTTGCGAGCTCGACTGTGTCCAGCAGGGTCACCTGGATCATACCATAGGTTTCTGTACCCCGACTTGGCCAGTACTGGTCACACTTTACCTGTGGAGAGGAAAGGACAAAGGGTCAGTGCTTGGCTGCTGGCTGAGGCATTTGGGGTGACTAACAGGGCTCTGCCCTTCGAAGGGTAAAGACAGAAAAGAATCACTGTGCAGGGGGGCCCCAAACACCCAGATTTCTTCCCAGAGTCTCTCAATCCCCAGCAGAAAAGCAGCACACCCTGGGCTCCTTTCCACAGGATTCATATTCAAAGAGGTTGACTGTTTTTCCTGGAGCCACTGGTGGGAAGCTGTGAAGGGGGCCAGGCCACCAGACACAGCAGCAAGAGAAGCACTAGGTATGAAGACAGCATGCAGCAATTGCTAGCAGTGCTTTGTGCCTGCTGTAATTTTTCTTCTGTGCTTCCTGTTTGTAAAGATGGGGGTCTTTGGGGCTGTGCTTGCAGCATTCCCCCACCTGAGCTCAGCCTGGATGGAGAGAAGGTTGGCAGCTGTGGGTTGGTGGGATGAGAGCTGGTGAAGCAGGGCAGGGGAAGGAGAGGTTTCTCTGGGGAAGCCTCTGCTTGAAAGGCAGCTGAAGTGAGGGACATGCAGCCCACATCCCTATCAGCTCCCTGTTATCCCAGCACGAAGTCTTTGACCCGCAGCACTGAGCTGAGGCAGGACACAGCTCTGAGTCCAGCATGGTACTCAACAACACAACAGGCATTACCTTTCCCCCTAACATCCACAGTCCCCAGGGTGCCCCTATCAGTGTGGACCCCAGGCAGCAAACCACCCTGGTGAAAGTCCATGGGGCTCACCCCACCACCCTTTCTGAATTGCTGTAGGCTCAAGTGCACTGAGCATCCCTGAGAGACACCAACCTGCCCTTCTGGCAGGTGTTGCATCCTTGGAAATCCAGGTGTTTAAAAAATGCTCTGCAGCAAGGCACAGATACCAGCTTAGACACAGGCACAACTTGGTCTCCCTCTGTAAGAAGACACAGACTGTGGCCAAACCATCCCTTCAGCCCCTTCCCTGCAGGCAGCACTGTCCCGTCACAAAAACACTGCTGCTCTCTACAGACCTCCTGCCCTGCAGCATGCCTTATCTCCCCCTGCCAACTCCACAGCCAGAGCACTTTGAGCTACTGGCCACAGCTCCTGCTGCAGCCTACTTGGCAGAGAGCCCTAACACATCCCCAGGGCCCCATCCCTCTGTCCATCTCTCTGTGCATCCCTCCCTGCTCACCTGCTGATGCCCTCCTCCTCCTCCTATTCACAGCTCAGCTCACAGTTTGCAAACTACTCCTCCGGTTTTGTTCTCTCCAGCCCCAAGCTCCCTATTTAATTTGGCACCCTGCGCATCCCTATTTCACCTGGCACCCGGCTCCCCCTGCCCCGCTGAGCTGCGGTGCCTGGCTGACAGGAGGAAGACTTCATTCCCACCCATGTGCACTGCACCAAAAATGGTTTGCCGCCCTAGGAGAGAGGAGTGAATGGAAGATCATCTGTGCTTGTCAAGAAATAGTAAACTTAATTATTAGTGGAGTGTGTTTACAGGGGAATGTGTGGGAAGGGAAACAACAGGCTTAATTAGAAATCAATGAAGTTCTGCCTTTTAATTGAAGGCACTTTAAGCAGGGTGGGGCTTGTGAGAGCTAAGAGTCCTCATCCTGCACTCTGGATGCTGGAGTGAGGCAACCTGGGGTCAGAGGGATGCATCTGTCCCTGCTTTGGGCATTCTGCTCTCAGTAAGTCCTGCCTCGGCATAAGTGCCTGGAGCAAGGCTGCCTGGTGGGGTACTGCAGGTGCTTGACTGGCCAGAGCAGCTCTGCTGCCTCCTGCTCAGGGTCTCCTGCCATTCAGGCTGCACGGCAGGCCCTGAACAAATCTCAGAAGATTTCTCTTCCTCACTTGGCACAGAGCAGCCTGTTATTTTACACAGACTAGCTGCAGAGTGAACAACTTGGAGGTCACAAACCTTATTTCACAGCTAAACTGATCCTATCCTCACAAGCTGCAGCTGCATCTCCAGCCACCTGAGTTTGCCTTGCCTGGCTCTGGGATGATGTGAGCCCTCTCCAGAGGAGGGGAGGGCAGAAGGGCATCTTGCGAACGCTGGGGACAGCCGCTTGCTGTGCTGCCCTCGGTGTGGTTTGCAAGGGACATGGCAGGGGAGCAGCACAGCATGTCCCTGTGCCTGAGCCCACGTCTCAGGGAGAGCGGTCCCCTCCTGCCACCCACATGCTACAGGGCCACGTGCGCTTGAGCACAAAACAAACTTCAGAGGAGTTCCCTGTGCGGGATAATAGCAGCGTCTGGGCTGGTAATTGAAAATTATTTATTCATGACCAGATAAGAGTCAGTCACATTTTCTGCCAAATTTACCCAATGTTTATGCCCCATTTTCAAGCTCTGTAAATTTTATGCTGAAGCCGATGCACTGTGGCACTAAAGCAGATAAGAGATGTTTTCTTCTGGCAGTGCTTGCTTCTCATTAACTTAAGGAGCACAACAATGTCCTGAACAGCCATTTATTGCAGTGTTGCTGAGTGGTTCCTGTCACTCCCCTTTGATGCCCTGTGCCCAAGAGCAGCCGGGCACCTCTCCTCAGCTCAAGAGCTGTGCTGTGCTCCCAGCCCCGCTCACAAGCTCCAGATGGCATGGCTGACATTGAGAGGGCTGCAGCAGGACGCGGCTGCCAGGCCCCTCTTCCCCAGAGCCCTTGAGCACCAGCTTCTTTGCACCCCTGGCTGGGGACATGAGGTGCCAAGCAAGATCACAGCCCAGAGATGGCTGCTTGGTGCTCTGGGCTGGGACAGAATAAGCCGCAGTGCTGCTCTGGGAATCCTTGCTCTGCTGGACTCTTGGGGATAGCCCAGGGTATGAGAAATCCTGCTTGAATACCTCTCTTGTGCAACACACCCCGGCTGTGACACACCACACTTGCAGCTTTGGGAAAGCTAATCTACAATGTGTGTTTCTGAACTGCCACCAAATGATTCTGAAACTGATTGTAAAGCTTTGAAGGCAGCTAAATTGCACAATCCAGCCATTTCTATCCTTTATGTGCCTCTCTCTTTGTAAAAACATGAAAAAGGGAGGATGATTTGGACCATCAAGCCAGCTGAAATTGCAGACCATAAAAGCTGATGCTCTTTAAAGATTCCCCCCCCCCTGCAGTTCTGGAGCCCTTTAAAGCAGAGTCACCCCTACAGGGCTGCTGCTGGTCCTGGTTGGCTTATCTACACACAGCACTGCTGAGGGAGACCTGGGGAGCTAGCTAGCTTGGGAAGGTGGCAGAGCCTGCTCTGTGCTGGCCAACTCACCATGAGGCCCTGCTGTCCACCTCAGGCTCCACAGCTGGACAGACAGTCCTGTGCCTGTGCCAAAACCCCTGGGCAAGGGGACTTTCAAGCAAGGTCATCCGGGGGTAAGGCTGTGAAACTGTGTGACTGCCTGGAGCAGTGCTGTCCCACAGCAGTGTGAACGTCAGCAGGCAGCAATGCTGCAGGGACCCAAGGGGTTGCATCAGGTGAGGTCTGAAGGCTCTGGAGTGTAAAACAGTAAACTGTTTTGCGGTTTACTGCATGCTGAAAGCTGGGAGCAATGGACAGTGACTGGCATCTTCCTTGGTCCCAAAAAGGTGTGCTCCCTAGTGAGCTCACCAAAGGGGCATGAGGGAAAGCAAAGCAGGAAGGCAGCTGAAAGCCATCCTGCCATGGAAAATGCTGGAGAAGCCAACAAAAAAACCCCAGAGAAAATACTCTCCTGCAAGTCCACATCCCAGCTTCCCACCAGGGCCCTCCTGTGAGTGGGTGCCCTGAGGCACCTACAGGGTCCAGCAAACACATCCAGGGAAGCCCTTGCTGTGCAGGGCTGCTTCGACTCAGGAGCAGCCAGGCTTCGCCACTGCCTCCTCTGGCAACCTGCCTCTCCCGCAGTGCCTCAGGAAGCTGCCCATTTCTCATTAGTGCTGGGGAAGTGCCAAAGAGCCAGGAGAGCATGGGCAGGTGGTGTCAGGGAGGGCATGCTGGGCTCTGGGTCTAGTTGGGTCAGCCTAGAGCCCCTGGGCAGCACGCCCCATCAGGCAGGCTGCCTGCAGCTTCTGCGAGGGCTGTGGTCACCCTCTGTCCGTGACAGGGACTCATAGTGCCTGTCCTGTCACCAAAAGCCTGACCACACACACCGTGACTGGGACAGAAACCAATACTGCAGGAGGTAGTTACAGGATGACATGACAGGGAGAGTGCTGAGGGGAGATAACACATGGCTCAGCAGCAGAGGCATCTCTGGCAAGGACAAGTGCCTGTGGGGTCAAAGGAAACCCATTATCTTCAAGAAACACGCACCTTGGAGTGCCTTCCCATAACTAAGCAGCCCAGAAGTGAAGTGAGTCAGGACTTGGGGCATGGATTTACTTGGCAACCTAAAAGGGCTTTTCCTTGTACTTCAAATATCACTGAAATGTGAAGGCACAAAAAAGTCCCCATATAACCAGCTGCAGAGGGTAGTGGATCAGCAGCTTCTGATCTTGCTTAGGCCATGTGCCAAGCTGCAGGACAGGCCAGGTTAATTGACCTCCCAGTTTGGGCTGGGGTGGGTGACGGCGGCCGTTGGACAGAGCAGGCAGGGCTGCGCAGCGGGAAGCACAGTGCAAAGCTGGGGCTGCATCTCTAGAGACAGCTCATCTCTGACGAACCTGCTTTCCCCTGCAGGCTGTAGTGCATTTGTACAGCCAGGGAAGCCCATGAACAAAGCCTATTTTTGTACATGCAAGAAAAGCAGATCTGTTTTGCCACGGTGATCAGTTGCTCCAGCTGCTTCCTTCCAGCCAGCATGGGCTAGGACACCCCTGCGAGCATTTCGGTGCTAAAGCTTTGAAATGGAGGGGGAGCATGTGGGCAAAAGTTTTAACTAAACCCAAACTTCACAGTTTCTGCTTCTCAAGGAATGAGCTTATTGGGCTAAAAATAACCAGTGCTTCACAGCTTGAGCGCACAGCCCCTTCTCCTGCTGTTGGCATGGCAACACTAAAATATTCTGCAAGTACAAAAGCTCACTACTAAAATTTTACTTTTAGGAACAAACTGAATCACAAGAGGCAGAAGCTGCTTCCTGCTTGGGCAGGCTTTGCCCAAAGGGTGCATCTGGGCATGGGAGCACTTCGGTCACAGCTTATGAGCTCCTGCTTCAGGGGCTGAGTAAGAACCCCTGTCATGAGACACCATAAGCATCATCTGCAGCAAGGGCTCCCGTTCCTTCCTCTCCACCTTGTGCCTTCCCCACGGTTTGCAGGCAGCTTTGCATTCATTACATCAGAATATCTAATCTTGGCAGTATGAGCCGATCGTTTATACATGTTGTCATTGGACAAGGCACAAATTAGTCTTGTTATTGCAATGAGACCCTGTCAGCCATTCCTCTGCATTGCCAGAGACGCCAAGGCCCTGTCAGGCTGCAGGAGACTGCTGACACCACCTACCCATTGCATCTTCTCAGCTTCTGGGATGCAGCCCCCAGGCTTTCAGGGACTGCCAACACTCCCCTGTCTCAGAACTTTCCTTTCTGCCTTTGGTGGTGATGTGGGCAGGGAAAGGACGGGTGTGCATGCAAGCAAGACAGGGGTTAATGAGCATCACAGTGACAGGAGGTTTTGCCGTCCTTTTGCCCCACAGGGATATGTTTCCAAGGCACCTGTTGCTGGGGTGCCTGCAGCAGTGAGCCACACCACTGGACCTGCCTCTCCCTTGGATGCCCTTATGCCGTAAAGTGTTCCCATCCCTCTGTCCTGCCCCCGCCACCAGCTCCAGAAAAGAGGGGAAGCACACACTGTACCCTGGACTTCTCCTCCAGCCTGGTCATCATGACTATAGTTGCTGTTCTCTGTTCCCACACCATCCTCCAGAAGTCGCTGAGGGTTTCTGGCAGAGGTCCCTGCGTGGCGATGTAGGCATTCTGCTTCCGATACCCGTCAATGTAATTGGCATTGATGTAATCGCTGCCTGGGACCCCTGCAGAGAAAGAGGGTGAAGTGTTACTCCAGGGGCAGCCCCTGACCCTGCGCCTATGGCTCTGCTGGGCTCTGCAGGCAGGGGAAGACGCTGGCATGTTCACAAGGCTCCTGACAAGGCTCCTTTACAGGGTGATGCCAGAATCTGTCCTAGGGATCCTGCGAAGGACAGGGATGGTGTCTGAACAAAGAAGAACCCTTTGTGACTCTCACATTAATGCAACAAGCAGGCAGCATCAAAGCAGAGAGACAGCTGCCACCCGCACACAAAGGGAAATTCACAGGCAGGAATATTGCGGAGCTCATTTGGCCCCAAGCAACTGATTGAAATAATTGACTTAAATTCACCAGCTATTTGTTCTGTTCCTACAGCACCTTTTAAAAATGAGGCTGCTTCATTAGCTTGCCTCTGTTAGCAGGGGATGTCAGGAAGGGATGTCCTCCCATCCCTCCTGCAGGGACACTACCCCAGGGGAGCCAGAGACCATCCTCCCACCACCACTGAAACCCTCCTCAGTGTGAGACCCCCCTCTGCTGCCTGATGGGGGAGGCTGCTCCAGCTCCTACTCTGCCTCCACTACTTTAAGGACAGGACTTTCCTGTAAAGGCCTTTAAAATGCAAACACACAGTTACTAAAATAAATGCGCAAAGCAGAGGCCTGGGGCTGTGTTTCTAAACCCTGCTCAGCATGGGCTGCCCAGGCTGCAGGGAGGGAAAGCAGCCGGGATCTCTTGGTCTCCCAAGGAGAGCACATCTGCATTTCATTAGAGGAAGGAAATAAAGCTGGGGGTCTCTCCCTTCCCTCACCCCTTTTGTCCTGGGGAATTTTCTACAGGTCCCAGCAGTCTCCAGAAGAAACAAAGTGCTGGTGGCTTTGGGGGAGCAGCAGCAGCTGGAGTGCAGCGCCTGGCTCCCTTGGCATGGACAGAGGGGACCTGGCAGGGCACTTTGGGAACGGTTCCAAGGAAGACACAGACGCTACTTACAGCGACTGAGTCAGGCTGGAAAACAGGGATTCCCCCATGTGCTCACCCCGCAGCTGTCTAACAGAGTTTGCCCACCATCAGGCATGCCAGGCCTTCCAATAGCTACTGCTGCTTAACCCACCTTGCAGTGAGGGACCCCCCCCTCCTCCTGCAGAGGAAGAGTGGTACATTAGCATTAGAAAAGCCTCTTCCATCCCAAGAAAAAGGATGCTGGTGCCTGCAGGGCCACCTGTATGCAAAGCCAGGCCCCAGTCTCTTCCCCAAGCAGGAATGCATTGAATTAGCTGCATCTTCCTCATCCCTCATGAGTGGGCTCAGTTCTGCTGTGCAGAGCTCGGTGCTGATCTATAAAATAGTGGTCACGGGTGAGCCTGGGCTTCAGTACCTGGGCTCCAGCCCCTCTGTGTGCAAGGGGACTGCAAAGCAGGCACTAAAGCATGTATTGACCCAGACCCCAGAGACCTGGGGCTCATTTGTGGAGCCACAGGGGTCAGTGCTATAAACACCAAGGCCTGATGCCTTTCCTATGGAGCGCAGGGATGTGTGGACCCTGATGTCCCAGGGGAAGGGGCACCCCTCATCCTGTGCAGCTCTGGGCACTTACTTGGGAGCAAACACTGACAAGTCCTAGAGGAAGATACCGGCCCTGGTCTCATGTTGGGACAGAGGGCAGTAGCGCTAACAGCACCATGTCTCATCCTGTGCAAGGAAGGCAGGTGAAGTCACCCAGCAGGGCCAGCAGTGAGAAGGGAGGGTGCTCTGCTGGCACCAGCTGTAGTAAGAAGCAACCACATGGGCCACACATTGGACAGAGGACACTGGGAAAGCTGGGGAGGCTCTGCAGAGCCCTTCCTCTCTTCTTGCCAGCCAGAACACATATGTACTCATGCTGATGCTAGGTATGTTTCTTGGTATTTGACCCTACTTGACTGAGAACAGTGAAAAAGATGGTCCCCTGCTACAGCCAGGTTCAGCTGTTTCCTGGGGCCCACTCCAGAGTCCATCTTACCATCTATGGAGGTCAGGATGACACGTGAGTGGTCATAGGCAATCACATTCGCATAGCGGTTTTTCGGTTTATTCACTTCCAGGTTGGAGTTCTCCCAGGTGAACTGCTGCCCCGGATCAATGGACTGGAGAGAAAGAGAGGGCGGGAGTCAGGAGCAGTTACAGCACAGTGGGACACTGCAGCACATCTGTGTTTCAGTCAGGAAACCTACATCTCTCCAGACACAGCTTGTGTGGGTGTCCCCAGCAGTAGTGCCAAGCCAGACCACACCGAAATGCAGTCCTCAGTGGGACCTGCCTCCTGTGACCTGCAGGCAAAGCAGCCCCTCGCTAGGGCAGCCGACTGCAGATAAACCTTCACCTCCACTGTCGCTGCGTGATCATCCTTTCCTCTGGAGCTACCCATCAGCAGAAATTTGGTCTTATGCCAGGACTCCACAGAGACCTGACTGTGCAGTTCCTGACCTAGTGGTTTTATTAGCTGTTGAACTGCAGTCTCCTGAAATATAGCAAGCCCTGGGTGTCTTGTGCCCCAGGAGCTTTGGGTATTAGTGTCTTGCAAGACAGACTATGAGCTTTTGCCAGGGAACAGTCATGAAAATTGATAGGTTACTATCCACTGCTCCAGCTACTTATGCAATGTAAACATCTCTCGTTTGAGTTAATAGAGTGACAAGGAACTATAAACCTGGAGAAGACACATGGTTATAAATCTTGGCCAAAGGCCTGCACACTGTGCAACTGTCTGAAAAGCAGTCATCCTGACCCCACTGGCGTCCTGGCCTCGCTTCTTCCATAAGCCACATGCTGGTGCATGGCTCCTCCATGGCCAAGGCGGCCCCTTCCCAAAGCCTTTCCTGTTGTCTTTGTTCATGCACAAAATGTGGTGAAAAAGGACCATGCCCAAAGCACCTCTCTGAAATGGGATGGCCTCTTTGTCAAGAGATATGTGAGGCACCCAGATACGACAGCTGCCTCATGCAGGGACTTGCTCTGCACATGCAGTCCTGGGCAAGCCCAGGGCAGGCAGCTACAGCAGAAATCAGTCATCCCATAAACCTCCTCCCCCGAAATTATGAACATAGTCAAAGCCGTCTTAAAATCATGCTCCAGCTCAGGGTCCCTGAAGCTTTGCTGGCCCACAGGCAAAAATACTGAGTGAACAGGCCAGGGGAAGCACCGCCTGTTATTCCCTCTGCAGGCAGCCGCGTTCATCGCTTGGCAAAGAGCCATATCAGAAGGTTTCTCAGGCAGGAAAATGCTCGCGAGTCTGTCAGCCCTGGATCAGCTGTGAGCAAAAACCTGATCTGGGAAGCACATCTCCCTGACTGGGCTGATCTTGGTAGCCCTCACGGTACCTCTGCTCAGTCCCATCAGCTACTGCCTGTGCACAAGGTGACACTCACCGCTGTCCCCCACTCTCCTGCGTTGTTGAGCAGGCACTTCCCAAGCAGCCCGCAGTTGGTGCAGGTACCAGCTTGGGTGTGGAGCACAGGCACTGCCCGTGTTGCTGCACCAGCCCCGAGGGCTTCGTGGCACTCACAGGGCATGGGCCAGCGCTGTGCCAGGCGGCAGTCGCCCGTCCCCACGTGTGGCCCACGCTGCCAGCCCTCCACACAGCAGCAGGCTGCCTGCAGGCAGAGGGGCCAGCACTGACAAAAATGTGCAGGAGGATGTGACATCACAGCGATGCTAATAGGCAGTTTGGGAAATGTAGGATGTAAATAGACATTTCCTACAGAAAACCTGTAATTTTCTATTATCAGTGTAATAAGCAGGCATGGCAGCGCTCAGAGGCACTGCAGCAGAGTGACAGTAGGAGTGGAGACTGCAAGCACCGCTTCTGGCTGGAAACCCACTGGCCTGGCTGCCACAGCCCCTGCACGCTCCTCTGCCCAGGCACAGACATGTCCCAGCACAGCTCACAGCCCTCTGGGGCACTTCCAGGCACCTATAGGTTGTGTTCAGGATAGGCTACTCACTGCATCAGTTCTTTGGATGCTCTCCTCCCTCAGATGTGTGGCAGGGATGACTGCTGCCCACCTAACGGTGGGGCTGAACTGGGGAAGGGCAACACAAATGATTGAAGGCACGAAAAAGTTAAGAGGAACAAAACGTGTGAGGACTTTTCTGTTTGGAGCAGTGATCAGTGAGAGGGTTTTTGATACCAGTCTAGTCAATCCAGAGCACACTGAAGGAGAAGCACAAATAAACTAAAGTGGAAAATCTGCTAATGCCTATTAAAGACATAAATAACACTTCTTTTTCAAAAAGGTGGCCTTAGCCTGCACAGACAGCCCATGCAGAGAGCTGCTAGCTGGCAGTGGAGCTGAAACTGGCCCTGAAGGTATGAGTGAACTCAAACCAGGACACTTGCCTCTGAGGAACAACCCAAGAAAACACCAGCCCCGCTTGCACCCTGTGAACATTGGCTCAGCACTGGGCACAGGAGGGTGCTGGTGTGAGTCTTCCCTTTGTAGCAGGGACAGGGAGAGCTCAGTGCAGTTGTTTGCGCTCAAATCCACGCAGCAAATCACTGCCAAAAGGCTGCGGGGCTGCCCAGACTGTGGGGTGCAGTGTGCTTTGCACAGCAAGTCTGTGTCCTGGCACAGTGGTGGAAAGGGTTATTTCCTGGGGGAGACAAGGCTGCCAAGAGTCCCCAGAACCAAGAAGGAGCAGCAAGGTGTTGCCATTAGGGTTAATTGCTTTGATGTGAAACGAGGATGTGCAGAAACGGTCTAATCATCAGCAGCCTCTTAAGGGGGCAAACAGGTGAGAAAGTCAGAAGTAATACAGCACCTGAGTGCAAAGAGGCTCTAATTAAATACTCCTGCAAATTAGTGACTCATTTAGAAGTAAAATGATTTAATTTAAACTCTGGTGATGAATTAATGTACACCTGTTCTCACCTTTAAGGCAAACAAATGAGTAAATAAACGGGAGGATGATGGGCTGCTTGGAGAGCAGTTGAAGCCCTTACATGGAGTGTGGTTGGCAAGTCTTGTCCCATCTCCGTATGATGCTCTGCAGCCCCTGACTACAGCAGCACTGCCTTGTCTCCCCACCTTGCTCCACAACTGCCTGGGCACATGGGAATCTGCTCTTGTTCCCTTCTGGTGCTCATGGGAATCACTGCTTCCTCCCAAAACTTGATCAGAGTAACACTTTCAATGCATGATTCCTAGAAAGCAGAAGGGCTGGGAAATTGGAAGGAAATGAGCCAGGAACAAATTTAAAAGCACCATGACTTTTAGTTTTGCTTCGCTTTAAAGTGACAGGGGAGATGTTGTAAGACAGCAAGTGCAAATTAAGGAAAAGCCCAATTAGTAAAACTCCTCCTTCCCAGCATGGAAGTGCAAGGAGCAATCTCTCCAAAGCAGCTCAGGGATCCCTGCTGCTACTGCCATCAACATACAGACAGAGCCAGTCCATTGAAACAGGACTGGGAAAAGGCTCTTTCCTGGACAGACTTGAGAACACTTTATAAATGCCTTGAAAACATCCCTGGGTGCCAGTTTGCCTCTCAGATATGGTCCACCTTGGGTTTCTGCTCCCCTTCCTCAGATCTCTCTGTGTGCAGAGTCCCTGCAGCTGTCTCCGCTGCTGGCAGGCATGGGCAGCCCGGGCAGGCAGAGCCCTGGGGCAGCTCGGCTGGCCCTGGCTGGGGCAGTGGTCATGGCTCCGTGCTGCTCAGCAGCCCAGGCGGCTGCACAAGGGCATGGGGAGAGGAAGGCACTTGGGCTGTGAGTGCTTCCCGGCCTCCTGTGAGATCAACCACATTAGCACAGGCATTGACCACTGTCAATCTGCGCTGCGTCTCAAATGAGGACATAATGCGCTCCTGAATCAATCGCTGGCAGTGCTTCAGCCTTATTATTCTTATTACCGGAACGTGAGTGCTGCACGCCTGCCAGGCAGCTTCCCGATTCGCCCATTAATCCCACAACATGTGGCTCCCTGGGTGCTACCTGGACCCCGGGTCCAGCACCTCCTGGGCTCACTGCCCCCAGGGATCCTGCTGCCTCAGGTGCCTTGCTAGGGCTGCAGGCATGGGAGATCCAATGTCCTCGGTGGCTTAGAGGAAATGGAAGTGAACACAGGGTTTAAGGTAGGCGAACCATGTTTCTCTCCATACAAAACCATGGGGAAGGGGCTGCAGCCTCCCCACCACACTGGGAAGCAGGAGCACAGGCAAATCTCACACACAACCTGAAGATTATCAAGGACTAACGTGCTGGTGCCTGGTTCTCATCACCCCCAGCCTGCTCTGCAGGGACTTGCTGAAGGGACTGGGCACAAGGGGCAATGGCCACAAGCAGTTCGGACATAAGGACAAAATTTTCCTGTGGGAGGATGGTGCACAATCTAGCCCTGAAATGGCAGCAGCCACAGGGGAGCAGGAACTAGCCCTGGCTGGAGCCAGTTTGTCCCGTGTTTGCTAACAAAGTGGACAGCAGCACTCGGCTTGCTGGACCCCGGTGAAAGTGTGAGGTGTGGTGGTGCACACTTGACTGCATCAGTGCGGGTACCCCCATCCAAGGGCAGGATCCTGCCCCAAGTGCACAGGCTGCAGCAGGGGCAGGTGGCCCACAGGAGGAGCTCCAACACAGCTGCAGCACCCGCCACAGCCCGCAGATAAATAATTAAGGGGCTCAGCCTCCCTTCTACTTATTTAATTCCATTAATCCCACACTGTAAATTCACTGTAGCTCTCACTGTACACTAAAAATGAAATACTCTCCTGGTGCAGCCAGGCCAGGAGCTTACCCTCCACTCTCCCCAGCTCTGCTGCAATGCCTGGGAGAGTGTGGTGAGGCTGGTGGGGCTCTGCCATGTCCCACAGCAGAGCTGCCAGCCCAGCTCCCAGCACCAGCAGTTCAGCCTGTCCTGTAGCACCAGGGGTACCAGCAGTTCGGCTGGGATTGCTCCCTGCCCGTCAGGGGCGAGGGCTAATGTGCCGCCTGGGAGCTGCTGTCGCTGCAGCCAGCGTACAGCTCTCTCTCTGCTGGCTTTGTCACGGGGGCTGTTCCACCAGGCGGGCTCGCAAACTGGCATGAGCAATGTCATTTATTCTGTGATCTGTGGGAACGGAGGCTAGACAGCTCCAAGAAATCTCTGCCACCCCCCCTGCTGCCTCCCCAGGTGTGCAGGGAGGTGCTGACAGGTCTTGTTTTGTGTCACCCGTGTCCATGTTACCCAGCCATCGCTTGCACAGCCGAGGCAAGCGCCAGACTGATGGCTCTGGGCAGCTGGCCTCAGTGCTTAAAAGGGCTGTTAAATATTTGCTCTCTGCCTGGGGTGCCACTGCTCCTTGAACAGGAGCCGTCTATAAACAGCCCTGCGCTCCACAGAGATGTTAGGCTGCCAGGCTGCTCTGCAAAAACACTTAAAGTGCAACTATTTCAAAGTACAATCAAACAGCAAATGGGCCTTGGGGGTTTATCCGTGATGCCTTTGTCCCTCAGCTCTCCCTGCTTTGCTGTGCTGTGCCCAGTCCGGCAGCACTATCAGGCAATGAGGAAACGGGGTCGAGGTCCCCATGTTTCTAAGTGCTGGGTTGCCACTGCATAGGTCTGGGGCTCAAAAAGTCCCTGGGCGAGTGCTGGGACTGTATCATCACTTAATGACTGCAATTACATAGAATCTGCCGAGGTGTGGTTCCCTGCCTCTCAGGCTCCTGGGGGGGCTGCACAGCCCGCTCCCATCCCACTGTTGCCATTTCTGCACCCACTTTGCAGATTCCCTCGCTCAGCAGCACATGCTGTGCCCATCCTGCCCTCCAGCCTTCCCATGGCAGGCTGCAAAGGGAGCTGTCGTCCTGCCAAACCCAGGCACACAGGGACCAGGATGAGAGCAGACCTGCTTCTGCAGCAACCCTGCACAGGCAGCTGCAGTTCTCTGCAAACTCAGTCCAGGATTTTTCTCCCTGGCATTTCAAGTGGGGAATGACTGCACTGATCCCTGTGTGCCAACATGGGGCAATCCCTTCTGCTTTGGGGTCCATCCTAGTGTCAAACACCATATGAACCTGTCATATTCAGTAATTTCTAGCTGACAAAGAGTCAAACACAGCAGAATCCAGGGGAAAAAAATTACATGCAACAATCCGCTACTTAATAGCTGCTTCAACGTGAAAAGTACAACTGATTGGTGCTCTCAATCAGCCATGATATTCTAAAGAAAGAGAGATGATAAGAGAGAGGCTCATGAAAACAGCTAAGAGAATTTACTTAATGCTCATTTTTTTAGAAATGGTTCCCACAGCTCAGCATTACGCTGCAGGCTCCAACTGGCGCAGGCCTAAAGTGAGGATGGGAGCGCAGGGACACTGGATCCAGCCGAATCCCCACCACGCAGCAGAGGCGCAGTCTGCCTGCAGCACAGCGGACAGCCCAGTTTAACGTTTCAGCTGGACTAAAAAAGCCCAAGGCAGACAGATACGACTGCATACCTTGGCACCACTGGCAGGACATACATGAACGCACAGGTAACTGCAAGGGAAAGCACATTATTCCTATAAACATTTCCCAAGTTGCAATGTAGCTGGTGAAAACCCAGCTCTTCTCTGGGCTAGACTGTAGTATGTTGAGGAATGGCAAAGCCCTCCACTTGGCATCCTGAAGCAAAAAGGAGCTCTGCACCTTCCTCAGATACATGCATCCCACTCTTTGAATTAGCTGGAATTCACCCCTTACCTCCTCAACATGGAGATCTGCTTTCCCTTTCCTGGCATATATAATCCTACCTTGTGGCAAACGTTCTGATCTCATCTCATAAATCAGTGTAGATATGCTGCAGGATGGAGAGGCCACAGGCACAGGCAGATAACAATTCAAACAGAAGCGATAACACATGCAAAGGATGCTTCCCAAATTTATTCCTTCTTTAATACTAGTGAGGGGTTTCTTTACAAGTCCTCTGCAGCTTAAGAGGACCCTGCATGTAAGCACAGGAAAACATAATCCTGCCATTGCTGGTCTCATGGCTGCAGAGGAACTTTCCCCGACTACACATGTTCAGCCTAATCATCTAGCCTAGAGTGCGGCGAGAAAGGCAAGGAGCCCTTGTGCAGGTCAGACCCTTCCCCTCCACATGTGCACCCCCTTGGCAAGCTGTCCTCAGGGGAGGGTAAGAGCGGAGGGGGTCGGGCCAGGTGAGGTGCAGTGCAGGATGGGGGAGTTCACCAGATGCCCAGCACGTGCCCATGTGTGTGAGCAACGGCAGCATCAGTGGTGGGTGCGGACAGTACCCATCCGGGGACTCCACCAGAGATATGGAGAAGGGCAGGAGTATGATTCAGCAGTGCAGGCAAGTCTGCAGCTCAGGATTGCAGGGCACAGGCAAAGAGAGCTCCGTGCAGGGAGGGGAGCCAGGACTGCTCTAGGGAAGCGGGACATTAGCAGAGTTTCTGGTGGCAGAGATGCCGAATGACAACAGTCTAATGTCAGCACGGTCCAGCAGTGTGCAAAGGGAGATTAGATGCGGAAAGCAGGATTGAAAACCTGAATCTGTGTTTGTCAGCTGCAGAGGATGGCACAGAAAGCAAAGCTTTGAATGCATATGGAAGCGAAGGGGCAAGGGATGCTGTGGACTGAAGTACCTCAGCCAACCTGCACAGAGGGTAGCCCTTGTGAAGCAGAAGAACAAAGGAAACAGTGACAGCCCAGGCGGGAAGACATGAGCTGCCATTCACTCCTAAGACCGTAACCATGGTGGGAGCGTAGTGGGCTGCTGCATGTGCAGCTGCAAGGTCTTTTCCCTGTACAAGCCATGCTTCAACTGCTCCAGGCGAGTTCCCACCACTCAGGGCTAGCAGGGAGAGCTGGCAGGCTCCCAGGCCTGGCTCAGGGCCCGCACAGGCGATGCCGGTGCGGGGGAGGCACAGCTCAACTTTCAAGCCCTCTCTGCTGGGGGTCCTGGCCAGCATCACTCTGCCCCCACCGCCCTGCACACTCTCACGCTCACCTCATACTCCTGGGAGAACTTCAGCCCATCGTTGGCCTTCAGCCTGTCGATGTTGTCAGCGAGGTCCGTCACAGGGATGGGGGGGTGGTCGCGCATGCCTGTGAGTGAGACAAGAAGGGAGGAGGGAGAGGAAAATGGTTATGGCTCTGCACGGCCGAGGACGGCTCAACAACAGCATGTGCACAGCAAACCTGAAAGGTGGGTGCAAGGCGGACATGTGTGACTATGTGAAGCGCTGGGTGGGATGGATGGGAAGTCGGCGAGATCACACGGCATGCTGCACGCACTCTCAGAGCACATGGTTCAGTGAAACAAAACAGAAAGGTGATGGGCAGAATGTGCATGACCGGGTGAGCATGCTCAGACAGTACAGCCACCGGGCACACAGAGCAGGCCACGCAGCGGGCAGGGGCTCGGGCAAGCCCCTGGCGGGAACGGGCCAAGGATACACTGTCAACGTGCTTCCCACGCTCCCGCATGGGCTGAAGTTGAACACACTGACTCTCTGGTGCTCTCACCACCAAGGACTGAGGCTGACCCTCTCACTTACCACTAACAATGACATCAGACAAATAGAAACTCGCTCAGACCTGCACCAGGGAAAACCTCTGTGGTGTATGCACCCAGCTTTTTTGGGTAGGCAGATTCTGCCTCCGCCCCTGGGGAGCTAGAGAGAGGTCGAAAGGGCCTCATGGAGGAACAGCTGCTCCCCTGGCTGGGGATGGCCCAACTTCCCGAGAGCTGAGGAGCAGCTCTGCCCACAGCTGCATAACTCAGTGCACCATTTCAGCGGTGCTCTGGATGCGGAGCTGGCTCCAGGGCCCAAAATCCAGCTCCACTGGGCTGGCTCATGCAAGGCACCATGTGCCGTGATGTGCTCTACAGCAGCTTCTGGGAGGCTGCTGTGAGCTGGGATGCAGCTCAAGCTATGGCAGAAGTCTTGCCCTGTTTAAAGCAGGGCTGCACAGTATGGGTCATTCTGGGCACAGCCCAAGCCCTGCTCAGGGAAGAGGCCTGGAGGAGGGGATCCAACAGGTCCCAGACAGGGGACAGGTACTGTGGGGGTGCACCTGTGGGATTGGAAGGGGCCCCGGGATTCAGGGATCAACCATCACAACCTCTTTCTCTGAAACTGAGATGGTGAATTGGCAGGAATGTAGCTGTGAAATACTCATCGAAAGCCTGGCTTATCCAAATCTCAAGGCTCGTGACTCCATCGGCTGCTCTGCAGGTTTCCCAGAAACCCCACGTGGGTAGTAATGATTATTAATAGGCTGAAGCTGTTGATTCACACCCAGGGAGATAGGCTGGAGCATGGCCAGGAGCTTCTAAATCACTTGGGAGCCTGAACGCTGCCACAGGCGGCAGTGATGGGCGCTGAGGTGATGGAGCAGTCCTCAGGCTGGGCAAGTGCATTTTACACAGTGGTGACAAGTCACTAGGTGATAACGTGGAAGTGTTACACCACAGCCGCTGCATAGCAGGGCTCCTCACACCTCTGCCAAAAGCATCTGACATCGCTGCGTACAGGCAAGACCCGATCCAACACACTCGTTCTTCTATCCCTTGACAGTGCAGAGCTATCCACAGATGGCCTGAGAGCACGTGGACAGATGGAGAAGGAAAAATCCCTCTTCTGCCTTGTGCTGAGGTCCTCCTGCAAACGGTCCTCTGTTTGCCACTTCACCCATCGGGATCCCCAGGGTGGTTGAGCAGGCCCACAAAGACAATGCTGTCTCTGATTTCTGCACAATTTGCTCATTGGTGGTAGAGCTTCAGAGGCTGTAGCTCAGGAGCAGCCTTTGCAGCGCAGAGCTGTTACTGATGACCAATTGAATAAGGAGAGCGGTGTGGGACCAAGGCACAAGTGTGGGGCTGGAAGAAGAAAGAGGCTGGAACATAGCCACAGTATGTGCTTATCCCAGTGTGGTTATGTATGAGGTATGGCAGAACCATGGACCACAGCAGAGCTGCAGACACTCATCTCTGCTGAGAAATACAAGGAGGTCTCTCCAAACTTCAGTTTTGCTGGCCAAAGGAGTGCTGCAGCAACAAAGAAGCTGCAGGAACAGATGAAGAGAAAGAGGTGGTTGGTATCCCATTATGGTGAACCTAGAACAACTGCTACTGACAATGTAGGGCAAGAGAGAGGAGATTTGTACACACTACCAGGACTTCTGCATGCTCTTCCAGTGACTCTGGCAAGAGGACAGTGAGTTCTTCACCAGGCTAGAAGGGCTCAGAGGTCTCACAGTGCCTGCAGAGCCACAGACTACAAAACCCTTGGCTCTGTTCCTGGGGGTAGCATCTATCCTGTGTACTTCTCCCATTCCTGCATGCACACGTAGATGCCTTGTACACCAAGCAGCAGGGGGGACACACTTTTAAGGCTGTTCAAGAGTGAAATTGAAGCTCACAAGACAGGGGATACACGGGCAGTTACACCCATAGCCCTGGCACTACTCCATACAACCTGCTAGAGCAGTAAGTCCTTCTGTTCCCTGCCTGGGACTCCAGTGCCAACACTGCCAAGCAGACCAACTGCACGGCAGTTCAGAGAAGATCAGCATCCCTTGGCATCTGTTCTGCATAACCCTGTGGCACAGGCAACCCAGCCTAGGGAAGCCAGTTTGCCTAAGGTGGGAGGAGAGTGTGTTCAACCACTGGGCTGCAAAGCACCCTTCAATTTGTCCATTAGGAGTTTTTAGCTCTCCACCCCCTCCAGAATGGCCAAGGTTATCTATCTCCACACAGGGCCAGCTGCAGGCCTGGTGCCACAGCAGAGCCTGGCATGCCACTGCAAGGGGGCAGGAGGTCTGGGAGCAGGTGAAGGACTGGAGTGTCCTGGCAACCCAACACCCAGGGCCTTCCCTTCTGCACTGTGCCGCGGTGAGCTGCTGTAGTGCTGTGCAAACAGTACCCGAGCTTGGCTCCACACGTCATGTCAGAAAGTGAAATCACTGCTGTTCTACAGTCTGCTGTGAGTGAGGGTGACCTTCATGACATTGAAACAAAAATTACAGAGACAAGAGAGAAAGGGAAAGAAAAAGCAAAAGGTGTCAAAAGATAAATACAGGAGTTAAAACTAACTTGAGATATTCGGGCAACTGGGGACACTGGCACCTGCAAAGAAAAAACGGGGCAAGAACAGAAATCCTGTTAGCCTTTAGTCATCATTGCAGAGGTTCAGAAATGGAAAGACAAAGAGATGAACAGTTGGACTTGATGATCTTAAAGGTCTTTTTCAACCTAAATGATTCTATGAAGATGCAAAGGAAAGCACCATCTGCCACAGCACCAGGAACCTCCCTCCTGCACAGGACCGGCTGCCTGGCCCCAGGGCTGCTCTGCAGCTGGCCGTTACACACCGGGCTTTGGGCTCCGGCCAGCGCCATCCCCTGACGCTGACAAACACGCAGAGCTGGAGGTGCTTGCAGGGGAGTGAGCGCACAGGTCTTCATCTGACACCGAGAGCTACACTTCTCACCGCACACCACTGTCCACAGCCCTGTGCCCAAAAGGAGGCAGCAAGGGTGGGTAGATGGCAGGTACAGGGGACATCTGTGCTGTTCAGTGGCCAGAAGGACTGCACTCAGCCCCAGCAACCTCTGCTCGGTGCCTCTGAGCCTCCAGCTCACTTGCAGCTCATCAGCAGCAACAACCCAGTCTCATTTCGTGGTGTATTGGGACACTGCCCAGCCCCGTATCCTCTCAGCGACTTGGCACAGTGGTTCGTTAGTACAGTGAGGCCGACAGTGGGGGAAATAACCCTTGTCAGAAGTAAAAACCTCAAAAATGAGAAAGCTTAATATTTAATAACAGTAGCTGAATTAATTATGCATTAAACAAGTTTTCCCTGCTCAGCACGCTCCAGCAGGGAGACCAGCTACTGAAGCGTGCAGGGCTGGCGGCCAGCACCTCTTGTCAGTGCATCCACACAGCACTGCCTCGACCTCGGGCAGGTGACAGGGGCAACAGCAGGGGCCCACTGGGCTTGGTGGTTTTCCTGCCTCCTTGTTAATGAGGACAAGCTCATCAGGAGCCGGAACAGTCACTTTTAGCTGCACAACACCCTCTTCTGCTCTGCAGAGCCTCACAAGTGATGCAGGGTAGGGGAGGGAGGAGGAGGAGGACACAGTGCTGTCTCTTGCTGGGGGAGCGTTTGCTAGCAGCATCCCAGGGCACTGCTGCTGTCTCGAGAGGACTGGGCACTTTGGGTTGCTTTTGTCTCTCCAGAGACCTCTGTAAATGTACTGAATAAGCCAGGATCTTTGGCTTATCCTTAGGCACAGAATCCTCTGCTCTCTGATGGCAGTTCTTGACTCTTCCTACGGCTCTAGCAATGGTGCCCTTGTTGCAAACACACCAGTCTTGCTGGGAGATGAGAGTAGGACCAAGCCTGACCTGTCACACTCCTCTGTGCAATGTAAAACATGAGCATACTGCAAAGATGTCTCTTGTGTCCCCGGGCAGAGGAGACATGTCACAGAGGCCTGTCCCCATGCACAGGTGTCCTGGAGCAGCCCTGTTCAACACCCTGCTCCTCCTCAAGAAGCCTCATGCTGTTGCTGACTATGCGTGATACCCTTCCTTAGTGCTGCTCTGTGATCTGTCTGCTGAGATGTTCTTCCTCTAGCGCAGGTGCCTCCCTTGCTCCCCACAGCATTTTCCTCCCATGCTGCAATACCATGGTGGTCTGTGTGGTGGCCAATTAATGTTCCAGGTCTGCTGGCAACTGCCAGAGTGCTGCTGCATCCTACCCATGAGATCTGCCATCGGTCCTGCCTGGGAGATGCACTAACTATGAATCTCTGACAGCTGCTCTGGCACGAAGGGAGATGTTCTGGTGAAGCCCACGCCAGGTCTGAGCCAGACCACTGTGAGCAGCAACAGGAAAGGGTGCTCTTACCCTCCCTCCCAGACACATCAGGTTTACATCAGGAAAAGGTTCCTTCAAAACTCTCCTGTTAGATGAAAGCTCTTAGATGAACGAGCAGCAGAAGGAAAAGGAAAGTAGGTTACAGACCAGGAGGAGCTGCAAGTTAGAAGAGAGCTGTATGTGCCTCATTTATTGCTGAACTGCTCCCTCCACCACAAAAGCCAAGCACTCCCCCACTTAATCCAGGAGCTAGACTCTCTGAAAAGCTCTGAACGAGTCAGGCCGAGCCTGTCTCTGATCGCTATAATGACAGGTACTGTGCTTTCGGTGCCATCAGAGATGTACAGGCACAAAGCAGCAGCACGAGACCTTTCTGCAGTGCCAAGTACAGTTGTCTCCATGGGCTGGCAAACTAGCTACGCTCCAAGGCATCACAGGCCAGTGCAGGCATGACGAGACGCTCTGCAGCGAACAGTTGCATGCAGAAAGCAACGGCTTTCACCGAACTATCATCCTCTGCGCTGAGACCACCAGCAGTGGCGACCAGCAGTACCCTTCCCTGGGCCACAGCACTGGCTGGGGAGCAATGTAGGCTGCAGGTAGCCCTTCTCTTCACTCTTAGCTGAGCAGAGCAGGAGAGTCAGCAGACTAAAGATCCTGGGGTGAAGCTGCTGGGACACCCTCAGCAGTACAAGGGCTCTCTGTGCCTCTTGATCCCCCCAGATGCAGTTCCTGGGGCCAGCACTGCACCAGTAGGGCTCAGCACTGAATCCCAGCCTGGACCAAGCCAGCGCAGCACTCAGGAGTAATGTAGGTGCAGGCACTGGTGAGTTCTCCCAGCTCTGCATGGAGGCTCCTCCTGACTCTGGACAACTGCAGTGGGCTTCATGTAAGGTCTGACACACACCACATGCTGGGCTGTCCCCATCCAGGTTCCCCAGCTTTGTGTGTCTGTAGTGAGAAGGCCAGGGAAGATTTGCAGACCAGAGAATGGGCACCTGGATATCCTCGGTCTAAGCCCTCTCTGTGCCACTGTGACTGAGAAGGTGAGAGCTGCTGGCGGGGAAGACTGCAACTCCTCTTCTGGCATGGGGACCTGTCGAAGGGGAACCAAAGGAGGTAGGGTGGAAGGGTGTTAGCTGCTCCCTACCTGGAGTCTGGTAGTTTAGCCGTCTCATCTCGACTGGGTCAGAGGAGTGGGCCAAGAGTGAGTCCTTTAGGCCAATGGAGTGCTCGTCCTTGGAAGAAGGGGAGTGTGCCCTTTTCCTGTGGATGGAGAGAGCAGAGACAAGCAGGTGAGCTCTGGCAGAGACCAGCATGAACCACCTTGGGAAGGAGTCTGGGTCACTGTGTCCCAGATACCTAGCTCCATCCCAGGCTCCCTGGCGGTCTGGGTAGGTCACATCCTCTTCCATGCCTCCAGCTCCCCGTCTATGAAACAGGAAGGATCATGTATAAGTGATGCCAGAGGTTTGATTAGTGAGGCACTTTGAAATGTGATGTTGTCTGTAATATTTATTAGAGAAAAATCAGATAGATGAAAGATGTTGTTTCCTCTTACTCTCTCTAGGAACTATTTCCTGTAGTGGAGGGATATAATAAAATTTTTTTTCAAGTATTAGAAATATTTAAATATAGAGTGCTGTAATATAATAGTGTAAAGGCTCTTCAGGGTGTGTTTTATTGGGCCATTAATATATGTCTTGAATGGTTGAAGGCACCCAAGGCGTGTATTAATGGAACAATAAAATACACTGTTGTCTCTTCATGCTATATTTATGCCTAGAGCAATGCCACCACCTCAGGTTCTTGCTGGAATTCACAGCCAAAGCAGGGACAGACCCCATCAAAATGTGGACAAATGAGTATTAAGGAAAATCTAATACTGAAGAAGAGTTTATAGAGATTCTTTAAGTCCCATTTCTTGCTCTGGTTTACGAATATAGTGGATATATCCATGCAGTAGGGATGGGTGTTGTGCAGGAGCTGGACTCTCTCCTGAGTCTAGCTGACCCTGACGCTTTGCCAACATGTTGAGCATGCAGCAGTACCCAGAGACTCTGTCTTTTGGCTACAGCCCCAAAATGGATTTTGCCTGACAGTGAACCCCTCTGCTGACCTGATGTTTTCTGGAAGAGAGGGAGCTGCATCACTGCTAGTCTGCATGAATGCTACCACATTAACCATCCTGCAAATCGCAACAGTCAGGTCTCTGCTTTCTACTCCCCTGTGAGGCATTTCAAAGCACCCTGAAGGGTTTCCAGGTTCTGCACAGAGGCAGCTGCATCTCTGGATGGTGGTAACCACAAGCCACATGTCATCAGAACGGCTCTGCACAGGCACGGGGCACTGTGCGTGCTGGGCTGGCACCAGTGAGAAGCAATTAGGGCAAATATAGTGCATAAATCATGACTGAAACCTGCATTCCTGCTGTGGTTCAGACTGTAAGCAAGTCCATCTGCAGCCCATGGCTGCATCAAACACTGGAGTTGTTCAATAGGGAGGACCAGCTTCTGAGTCTTGCACTACTCTGAGTGATCTCAACATCTCAGAAGCCTTCTAGCTGCCTGGACCAAGACAAAAGAGCTGAAGGACTGAAACCATTGATAGAAAATACATGGCAAACAAATAAAGCAATGTTTCTCCTATCAGGAGCACAGCAGGATGCGCCATGGGCTACTGTGTACCAATCCCTGAGCCCCTGAGCAAAGTGGCCCAGCTTTTCTGGGGAATGGGCACAGCACACAGCTAACGTTTGTCTCTCTCATTAGCCCTGTCAGGGCAGCTGCTAAACAAACCTCCAGACCCCAAGCCAACCACTGCTACTCGGCTTCAATTCATTGCCATTGAAGATGTGACACTGTGAATATGCTGCACAAACACCTTTGGGAGAAAATGCCTCCAAACAGAAGCTGTACAGCAAAAACCTGTAGGATAACACAGCATCGCTCTGAGCACACAGGTAGTGCTGGAAGGGAATATGCTGCTGCTGCATGGGCTAAGACACAGCAGGGACATGAAGGTCAGGTCTGAGCACAGTGGGGTGGGGCTGCTGCTTCCTGGTGCTTGACCCACACCAGACTCTGGGACAAAGCGAAGCTAAGACAAACTGGGCACAGCATCTATGGGTGCCCAGGTACAGAAATCCCCCACAGCAATTTTCTCCCCTTAAAGACCAGCAACCACTTTGTTTCCTAGGATTCCCTGGTATTGCCTCAAAGCTTCCTCATTACAGACTGCAAGAATGAACCTGCGTTCTTGACAGAGCAGCTCTCAGTCTGAAGTGACTGAGAAAACAAAGAAACCCCTATAACTGCTGCTGGTGCTGTTTTTTTGATTTTTAATTTAATTGCAAAAACAATATGGGAAGTCTTTATGTTGGAACTGTCTCCCTAAGAGCTGTGAGAGGCTGACAATTCTAGGAGGCTGATACCTTTGAGGAAATAAAGTCTTTGTAAACCCCTAAGGGGTAGCATGCCCCATACTCCCAAAAACAAAGATTCCACTTAGTAGCTTCAGGCTTGATTTTTAACAAGGGAAATAGACTTGAAATTTTAGCAAAACAAGAAGATAAAATAGATTCATACCTTTCTTGCTTACTAGATCCAGGGAAGAGCAGAAAGAGAAGAGAGGAGACGGTCACTGACACAGAAAGGCCCTGACTGCACATGCACAGCAGAGCTCCATTTAATCAGACAACAAAGCCAGCTCCCATCCCCATGCTACAGATACATTTGTAAATAGAGAGTCCAGGAGGAGCAGAACCTCAGAGCCGAGCTGATAGAGAATGACCTACTGTAATTGAACAGGCTACATAAACACATGCAAATGCAACCTGTGGCTCCTCGGGAAGACTAACAATCATCTCACACTACAGTTACAGCTCTAGCAGGACTGCTCAGCTGTGCAAAAGCAGGTGGTCGCTTCAGCAGGGAGCACAGAGTGTGGATGGTCCTGATCCAGTAGCCAGGACTGAGAGGCCTCAAGAAGAGAGCTCCTATTCTGATTTCAGCCTGTCATATCCATGCCCTGTTCTCAGCAGCATGCTCTCAAGTCAAAATTCACAGTAGTGGGGGCAACTGCCAGAGATCAGGCAGGTCATTTCCACAGAAAACCAGTATTACACGTGTCTCCAAGGCTGCAGATCCAAGCCGTGAGACCAGAGAGCAGTCAGACTGGCTTTAAGGACAGAGCTGCTCTCCTCTGATCCACTGCTCACGTTTCCAGAATCCACAGCAGCTCTGTGTCCCGAGGCTGGTATTAATTACCTTCTGCATAACCAGCCCTTCTGCTCTCTTTATTAAGTAGCCTTCTGCTGTGCAGGTAGAGACTCTTCTCCTCCCCATGACCAACAAGGACTGTCTATCCGAGAGTCTCATATCTGAGGTCTACAGGGAAGGTCTTCAAGGTGCCACCACCTGTAGTGTTCGTGCCATAACTGCTATGTCCTGGACTGGACCTCACCTTTTGAAGAGGAGTATAGCAATGACAATGATGATGATTAGTATCACAGCTAGGACAGGTCCCATCACCCACAGCATCTCTGGTTCATCTTGCTGCTTTGCTGAAGCCACTTCCATCACAATCTCATCCGAGTAGGGGCTGGCTGCATATCTCTTCTGAACAGCACCGGCAGGAGAGGGAGAGAAAAGCAAGTGTCCATTATACTAAAGCAACAGCTATGTCCCTGAAATGTGGAGGTTTTCCCTTGCCTTTGGCTAGCAAGAAATGGTCATGCTTTTCAAACCCCAGCAGCATGCCCTGGGATCCTCCCTTCCTCGGCATCACTGGAGGTCATGCTGTGGAAACAGTCACCTCCTAGAGTGAAATATTCCCAGTGCCAGCAACTTGCTGGCTGGCAGACCTGGTCTCGAGGTGCCAAACTGGAGCAGCCCAGCTAAGAGACACTTGCCAGCCCTGGATTCTCTCGGAGCCAAATTGCAAGCTTTTGAATCCCAACCAATTGCACAGTGGGGTTGGCTGATGATCCCTAAGTGGTTTATAATATGTGCTGATATCAACACATCTCTCCAGGACAGGGCTATATTAGGAAAACTGCCTAGCCCATCAGGGGTTTTCTTAAAGGAACTAAATGACAAGAACATTTTCTGCCTAATGTCTCAGCCCTGATAAACACACCTTGGAAAGCGGCTCACACTTAGAGGTTACTTTCCAGAGACTTCTGCAATCTGGCAGTCTAGCGATTTATAACTTGAACAGACATCTTTCTGGGATGGGATTAGCAGAGACCCAACCCTTCCTGCAGAAAAATGACACTGCACCTGGACTGTTCTCTGCCGTGGCTAAGGCTAATGCAGCTGTGTTGTCCCTTCACAGCTCAGCCTCACTGGGTCAGAAGGGTTAAATGCTGCAAAAAAGAAATCTTTCTTCCCTATTAGAGAGGGCCAGAGCTCTATCTATTCAGTGCCTGGGGCTTTTGAGCAGCACCTGCTGCCCAGCAGTGGGGAGCCAGAAATGCTCTGCTCCTGCCATAGAAAGTTTTGGTCACTGAAGAGGTGCCTGTGGATCTATAAATCGCCTACTTTAAGGTTGAAGTTTAGACACGCACTTCATATCTGCGTGCACGTGAGGAGAAGAAAAGGAAATATCAAGCATGCTGGTGTCACACAAATGCACATCTTGATCTCCTCTCGCAGGTGCTCTTGATCCCAGCCAGCCTGGTTTCAAACGTGTGGAGTACAGAAAATTCTCTTATCTACGACATCCTTCTGGTAGCACACATTGGTGCAGCATCCTAGCTGCTATCCTCAGATCTATCAGCAGTCAGAGATGACACTGGCTGGAGAAGGACCATGGGGGGTGGTTACTGCTTTCTCTGTGAATCCTTTCAGCCCTATGAGACCCTATTTCAATGACCCTGACAGAGCTGCTGGCTCCTGGTTCAGCTCTGTTCTTAGAGAAAGTCTGCATGGGATCACTGCAACCCACTGGCCTGTTCCTATGTGCCCTTGTCCAGTTCAAACAACAGGGCAGGGAGTCAGCAACAGCTCTGTCTGAGCATGGCAGAGACAAGAAGATGCTACATTGGTGGTGAGAAGATGGGGGAGAAGACCTGGGGCTCCCCTTTGTATAGGCATGCGGCTACTCTGTGAGGAAGGCACAAAGGCTTTGTCAGTGACTACCCAGAAAGGTCAAGCTGCGTTAGGTGGGGAGGGAAGGAGCATGCTGATCTGTGCAGCAAGGTAACACGTGTGTCCAGCTCCAAAGCGCTGTGCAAGGGGCAAAGATTCATATTTTTGCAGACACACTTTGAGATGTCTCCTTCCAAGAGAAAACAGAAGCCAAAGAGATCAGAAGGACTGTTATCTCAGTGGCATTTCCAAAGGCAGACTGTGAGGTACAGGTGCCCCTGCTCTAAGAGACGGTGTTTCAACCACAGTCCCCTTTTCCTTTGAAGAACGGCAATGTTACGCTCGCCTGCTGACACCAGAGGCACAGCCAGCAATTTAGGAGGAGCTGAGTGGGGGAGATAGTGCACAGTCTTGGACAGCGTGCCCCAAGCTTCAAATGAAAATGGATGCGACGCAGTGGGGGATGCAGAAAGGTGGTCTCTAGGAGCAGGGTGTAATAACTGCTAGCTGGCGGTTCACTGGAGGGCTGCGGCAGATCTATGCTAGGGAGATGATGATGATAGTCTGAGATCAACTAGCTAAGGTCATCTCTTCTTGACAGGGATTGCCAGGATAGCATATCCCAAGGCTTCTACCTTACCTTGCTGTTAATTGGTGACTCTCCTTCCCTCACCAGTGTGCACATCTTGCCACAACAACAGGTAAGCTGGATGAGTAATGAAGAACTTGACCAGCCCTAATAAGCCATTACAAGTAAATGAGGCTGAGGAAGGAAGCCACACCTTGGAAGCCAACCAAAGGTTTCTGTGCAACTCTTATTTCCATTAGTTACACACTGGCTGCTGGTACTGCCACCACCACCACCATTCCTGCCCTCTGTGTTTACAGCTGGACACTGATGCACAGGTCTTGCCATGCTGCTCCCTACACGTTGCATCAGCTACTCTCTTCTCCCACACGTGCCCAGGCCCCGTGTGCTTGGTGGCACGCTGCTGACACAGGCATAGCCCATTTGCCTCTAGCAAGGAGAGACAAAGGAGCAAGAGTCCCTATGCAGCAGGCACGTGTGTAGCTTTGCCCTGCTGGCAGACACTGTGATGGGAGGCAGGTTTGCTTCTTCAGACATCGTCTGGAAGTGAGATTCTGGCCAGAGAAGGGCCTGTGAAGGGAGGTTTGCAGAGGGAGGATCCTGCTCACTGCGGAGCCCCAGCAACTGCTGTGCAGGGTAGGATTTCAAGGGGCTGTTTTCCACAGTCACTTAGTTGAACCAGAGCAAAATGAGCATGTATCCCATCCCAACCATGTGTCAAGCCCTGCTCTGGGAGCGGCCCAGCAAGCCAGAACTGAGCTTATGTAGAACACGTGTGTTGACACTGCCCTCCAGTCTCATCTGTTATGTCAAACATACGTGCCATTGCACTCCAAAAACACCATCCATCAAGTCAACTCCCACAGCTGCCTCAGCTTGCTGAGACCAACTATGCAGCCTCACTCTCCTCTCTTCAGAGAAAACTCCATCACCCCAGCTCACAGTAATTGTTCATCCTGCCCACACTAAGCCCACCTCAGCTCTGCTAGGAAAGTCTGTGCCTCCCCAGCAGAAAGCCCTTACCGTGTCTCCATCCTCCAGTGAGGCCAGCACAAAGCAGCGATAGCTCAGGTCTTGAGACAGGGGCTTGTTGTAGAAACCTTTGTAATTCTTCTCATCCCCCAGCGTGAAGGTCTCAGGCAGCACATCCACTTGAGCAGCAATGTAGGGCTTGAGTCTGTCTGCTTGGCGTCGCTGGCGCCTGCTCTGGCTCCCTTGGTTTATGGCCTCCAGCAGCTGGGAACAAACAAGGTGCATCACTATTGCTTTGCCCAGCATGACACCACCTTACGCTGTTACCTTACCAGTTGTAGGACTCAGCAGGGCGGAAAGGAAGGGAAGAGAAGATACTGGTTTTGATTGGACATGGTGGTACCCAGAAACCAGAGGGATGCGTTATTTCTTTGGGCATTGCTGCAGCACCTGTCTCCAGACCCTCACTGCAAGCTCCTTCACCAGGATCTCAGCTTTGTGAGAGTCCTGAGCCCTTGATGTGGACACAGTGAATGTTAGGCTGAGACAGGCTGGCTGTGCCTATTGCCCTGAGTTAATGTATCCCAGTGGGCTGCAAGGGAACCGGGACATGTTCTGTGCCCCAAATATTGGCCTGGACAGCAGCTCACACTTTCTACGGGTGCTGGACATGAATTACAGCTGATGCTGATGTAGAGGGAAAAAGTGACATTTGCTGTGTCTTTCCCTTCTGTCACTGCCTTGATATTTCACCTGCTGCTGGGTTGCAGGCAGAGCTTTGTGTAAATCACACAGAATGATAACAGATTTCATGGGATGTTCAGAGCAAAAATGGCAAATTTCATAGTCAGCCACAAATTCACAAAAAAGGATATAAACACACAAAAATTCAATTACACTGCTAAGAAAGACTCTCAGATGTTTAAAGATGTTTTTCTAATGAATAAAAACGCATATCAGGCTTGGAACAGAAATTCTAATTTCAAACGAAGAGGGAGGTATGAAATACATTTCACACACGAATGTATTGGTGCAGCATTGTTAGGGCAGACAGGGAACGTCAGTGGGGCTGGGGCCAGTGATGTGGTCACAAAGCCATGCTGCTGAGCCGAGTTCTCTCCCTCTGAGGAGGAAAGGCTGGGTAAGGCACTCCCTGCTCTTTTCCCTCAACAGTCCATCTTAGCCCACTTATGAATACTCATGCTGGAGCAATTTAAGAAAGCTATAGCTTGTCACTGCAACAGCATCAAAAAAAGAAGAAAAAAAAAGAAGAAAAAAAGAAAAGGCTGAAGAAATGCATCCTTTCACAAATATCCTTGTAACTGCAGGGGGAAAAGGCAGAAAGATAGTCTTTGGACTATGGAGTTTGCTCTCTACAATTATCTCTTGTATCTTGGCTGAAATTACAGCTGAGCTCTTTGGGGCAGAAAGCACAGCTGTATGTGCACGGGCACGAATCCACAGGGCTCCAGATGTGATTGAGGTTGCTGGATGCTACTGCCACTTATATATGTAGCATACACCAAAAGACTGCATCAAAAGAATGCTGGGCTTGCAAAGTTCAGATCCTGAAAAATTAGAAAATTAAAATTGCCTGCACGAAATTAATTCAGCTGTCTTACGTATGTGCATTGTGCTACAACCCTTGACTGCATGGTCACATACTATCTTGTCTGCAACTCCCCTGCTTTGTTCAATCCACAGGACAGACAGTGCTTAATCAAAGAGCAGCTATTCCATATTTTGTTTTCTTCTTTGCATTATGCAGCCCGAGGACTTGTTTATTGCTTACTATTCAAATGCAGCTCTGAAGACAAAATTAATAATTTCCTCGTGGGCTTTTCTATGGTGCTGATCACTATAATATTACAAATGCTTCACAAACATTAACAATCTTATCTTCCAAACACCCATATGAGGTGAGATAAAAGCGATTATCCTAATTTTACAGATGGAGAACAGAGAGGCAGGGACATTAATGTAAAAAATGTCCACTAATTTTGAATGTCAAATTGAAAAGACATCAGCTTGTTTTGTTTTTAAAGAAAACTTAGCTTTTTTTTATACCACTGACTGTAGCCAGCAGAGCTCCTACTGACTTTCTCTGCAGCTGGGAATGCTTAGGCTTTGCAAGTGAGGCTCCAGGATCATAAACTGAGCCCTCCATAAAAACCAGAACATGCAAGACAGTGGCTGCTAATGAAAACTAAGTCATTTGCCCACATCGGGGTGAAAGATAGAAGCCAGTTCTCCCGATAGCTTTCAACCACCTAAAGCTCAAAACCAAACCATCCTTTCTCATCTTATTCTTCTATTTCTTGTAAAATCTTCCAACTTCTGCAATGAAATGATGCAGAAGGCCTGCAGATAATGGTTCTCCATCACACAATTGTGCGTCATGTACAGAACAGATCCACCAATACAAGCTGTGAGCTGGAACCCCATGGAAAAGACTGTGCAATCATGTAATTAAAGACTAATGATAAGCAAGGGCTGACTTACAGCTTCTAACACTTTGTAATTTCTGAGGGCTTCAAGCTTGCAACTTTGTTCTCTGAATGGACTCTTCTGCGTGTGGTTTCTTGGAATTTTTCCATATTACTTTGGGTGGTGGTGTGTGTGGGGAAGAAAGAGCCCACAAATCTCTTGTGTGGGACTCTCCTGATACCCGCACACATAGCGTGCTACTGGTGTTGGAGGACTCCTGAATAAGCTGCCATTTGGTGTGAATGAGCTCGTGAAAGCTGAAAGCCTTTAACAAGCAACTGTGAAAGGAGCTTTGCAAGTTTTGTTAGATATTAGAGTGAACTCCTTACCCAAACTGCAGGCTTAGGGTCCTGTCCAGAGCGGGAAAAGACTCCTGACAGAACAGCTGAATAAACTGAAAACAATACCTTTTTTCCTTAGCTTGGTTGCTTCAGCTAAAAAAGGCTGCAAAGAGCATACAACTCAAGATAGGATCTATCCTGATCTGAGACACTCAAGTGTGGTCTCCCAATGGGGCACATTTTGGGAGGTGGCTCCTCCCTTGCTTGACTCCAGCCTCCTTCCTATGTGCTATCACGAGCCAAGACAAGCTGAGTGGACACCGTGTGTCCCACACACCCCCAGTTCCTGACATACAGACCACACTGATGTTGCTGCAGCCATGCTGCTGCCAGAAGGCCTGGGCAAAGCTTGCTGGGCCACCTGGGAGCCTTTTCCTTCACAGCAGCTCTTATGGGCTCCTACCTGGTCCAGCTCCATCTCATCAGGTGTCCGCCACCGAGCAGTTGGGCTGCTGGTGCTCTGATCTGCTGGCACAACCACAATGTAGTACCACCTGGGAAGAAAGGAAAGCATAAGCACTGGACCCATCTCTCTGGCAGGCCACCAAATAACATATGCCATATGCCTCCCAAGGACAACCTGGTCCTTTCCCCGCCCTCTAAGGAGCAAAGTGGTTCCGTAAGGAAGAGGCCAGTTTTCCAGCTGCATGAGAGATGAGAATACTCCTGTTAGCACTCATTAGGTTAATGAAGATCTACAGACTGTGCTCCAGAGGGTGGTGTAGGAGCTGTGAGAAGGACATTTATATAATCGGATTGTAGCAAGAACCCTGGGGGAATTGTGCTTCAGTACAAGGATACCACAGTAACCAATAAGACTTCCACAAATTCGCTTTTTTAATCTCCTTGAGGCTTTAGGCATTATTTATTTAAAGGATATCATACAGTGTCAGAGAAAGTCCCTCCTGATCCTCAACTGTATTTTTGCTGGTAGCATCTGGACTATACCCACCAGGGTGAGGGCAAACTGTCAGAGAATTGTCTTAATTTTATTGCACATAAATATTTGCTCAGAAAAAGCCAGCAGCATGATCCCATGTTACGAGTAAATGCCTGGCTCTGTACCACACTGCTCAGAAATTCACTCCCAGGTTACAAAATCCACAGTTTGGCAGAGGTCTGCCCTGCCTTTTTCCCCATCTCTAGCCCCCGACCCTGCCTCCTCCACCCAGGTACAGCACCTACCTAACCGGCACAGTGGTCTGGACTTTGGGAAGGGTGAGCGTGAATTTTCCTTCCTGTATGTACTTGTTTGTGGCAATGGGTTTGCTTTGCAAGACGTCAGGAGCGGTGCGGATTGAGACGAGGTGCTGGAGTCCCCCAGCACTGCTCCCGCGGTTCATCAGCACAAAAGAATAGTCTGTGTCTGGCTGGAGGTCACTTATGAGTTTCTTCATCGAGTGGCCGTCCACCTCTACACTCTGGCTATTGTACAGAATCTGAAACGGGAAAAGGACATGCTCATGCAGCCGACAGCTGCTGATGAAAACTCACACTCAAAATAGCAGCGTTAGAGATGACAATTTGGCTCTGGGCCCTCCCTCAGGTGTTTCAGCTACTGTGTGCTTCATAAACAGCCACAAATCTTTAGTTAAAGAGCAGCAACACCCAGCAGAGGTTGAGCTGTGCTCCCTGTGCCTTGCAGCGATGGAGCAGAGAGAGGGACACCTCAGCAAAGCCTGGGTGGCTGGCGCCAGCGGTGAGGCTGGTGGTGCCACACATGCTGCTTTTCAGCCCCGGTTTGGGGGAGGAATCCAGATGGCTGTGCTTTGCCCTTGCGTGGTGATGAACGCATCTTTGTTTCTTGTCTCATGAGGCTACACACACAATATGCTTTTGGTGTAAAATCCCATCTGCTTTAAATTGGTGTCACTCCCGTGTCTACCAGCTGATGTTTGATCGGATGGTTAATGCAGAGCACCCTGCTCCCAGCAAGGTGGGTAGTGTGTGTGTGTGTGTGTTACACGCCTCACCAATGATCTCACAAATCCAGCACAGGGCTCACAAATTGGTACCCGAAACGGGGCTCTGCAGGTGTGACACCCTGTTGCCATGACAACAGATGCTGGTGCTGTGGCAGCCGTGGGCAGGCGAGATTGGTGCTGCTTTTCCCTGCCGTGCTTGCAGCGAGGTGCTGCTGGGCAGGGCAAGACAGAGCTACTGGTGGCCCAGGGCAGTGGGCAGCTCCTACACATCTTCCCCACTTGGCCCCACCAGCCCCTCGGCTAACATTTTCTCAGTGCCCTGTTGCAGATACGCAGGACCCCCATTTTCCCCAAGGCACAGCAGCCTTTGGCACTGCTGTATTAGCCACACCAAACAGCCCATCTGCAGGAACCTCGAGCCTGTTCCTGCTGGAGCAACTCTTGCACCCCAAAACCCTGGGCGCTGCCTCTGCAAAGCCAGAAACTCAAACAGCTCCTGGACACAGAGACAAATTGGGTGCAGAGAACCAGAGAGACCAAAGGTTGTGCTGCAGCTGTGGTAAACCATCATGTTTCCCTCCACCGGGCAACCATCCAACATGGCAGGAGAGCGCTGGGTTCCTGACAGTGGTGCAGAGACAGAGCATGCCAAAATCTGGCAATGGCAGAGCTGGAGCATGTTACACCCTGGCAGCTATTACGTGTCACAGGCAGAGACCACACAGTAAAACGTGCTCTTCCCAACATGGCCTTGAGAGAGAGGAGACAGCTCTGCGGAAGAAAAATTACTTGAAATAAAACAGATTTTTCACCAGCTGAGCCCACTGGTTGGACTGACGCAGGCAGCAAGGGAGGGATCAAACTTTCCTTCCAAGTCACCTTTTCAGCAGGTGGCAGAAATCTGCAGAAAGATGCTGGCACAAGGGCAGCTGATTAGCACTGCTCTAATATTTAGTGCTGGAACTGGGAGGAGGAGGGATGCCCTGGAAAGAGATCTGAAGGACAGCAGAGAGCAGAGACCAGAATTTGAAGCTCTGCTTTTTTGTTTTCCAAACAGTGATACCCACAGCATGCTTCAAATCCTCTTCAGGTTACTTAGCATGGAGGTCAGGATAGGAAAAGATCCTCATCTCTTTTGCTCCTGAGAAGAAACTAAACAGGTAACAGCAGCAGCGAGGAGCCAGTGATAGAGAAGAGATGCAATCAATCTCATTTGTTAATGTGCTTCAGCCTTCAGGGCTGAATGCCAAAATAAGCACCTAGTACTAAAAGAACAGAGGTTTGCAGGGACAAAGCCCTTGCTGCCTGGCCCGTGTGCAGGAAAGGCTGTCACACGTAGGATGGCCGGAGGGAACTGTTTGCTGTGACTCCTGCTAAGATATTTTCTCCTGGGCTTTAATCCCCTTCTCCAAAAACATGTACATCAGATGGGTGCTAAAGTGAGTGAAAAAGATGAAATGAAGAAATAGTTCTTATGGCACTTGAACATCAGATATTTACTTGACAGGTTTCACCCTGCTCTGACACAGAAGTAGGCACAAGAAAGACTGGAGTGCTAGACTTCAGGTCATCTTAGCTGTCTGTTCCAGCACCACCTCTTGCAATGATATTGCAATAGTACAGGTCCAGATATTCCAGATGAGAGCAAGTCAGGGGGTGTCCTGCACGAGCAGTAGGACCTCTCTTCATGTACTCCAACACAGACTTGAACAAAACCAAACTCCAAACATTGAGAGCTATGCTGCAAGGATGCAAAGCTCACAGAGTTCTGTTGTCTCTCTCAGATGAGATTTCTCATTATGAATTGTCCCCTAATAAAGGTTTCACCAACTGCTTCTGCTTGTGCTCTAGGGAAGATACTTGCCCACCAACCGTCTGCACAAGAGGCATCTGCTAGGGACATAGCTGTTCTCCTGCAGCAAGAGGAGGCAGAAGAGATGGTCAGGCACTTCAATTCAGAGTTTCCCTGCTTGCTGTACATGAGAACTGGTCAGGATACAGTCTCCAATCCAGCACTGACACCAGATGATAGTTTTTATTGCCATGCAGAGAAATTTTTCATGCAAAGACAGTGAAATTGGCATTTGCAATGCTTTCCCGAAGCATTCACCACCTCCCCTTTTCACAGTTGCTTTAGCAGTTTTGCGTTCCTTTACCTGACATAACACATTGTCTTCTCAAATGTTATGCACCATTAGTTAAGGCCCCTACACAAACCTTACAATAGTGTAAGGGCTCAGAAACAGTCATTTGTGTGCAGCTGAAGATGCCCAGGAGCTCAAGCAGGAATGCTATTTAAAGGTTGCATCATGGCCTACTGGTAACTCCTTAAGTCAGCAGCAAATTTGGCCCAAGGGCTCTGAACTGCCAAGCATTACTGAGTAGTTCACGGATTGCTGTAAAATGTCATTTGTGCTGCTTTTACATACAAGAGAAGATTTGCAAAAGTGGGTCCAAATGTCACTGCTGAAGGTCTGCTGCTTGATTTCAAGGCATTAAAGAATATATTGAACTAAAAGATGAAAAGACACATAGCGTGGAACACTGGAAAAGATAATGACTCAATGGAGAAGTAGACGAGGTTGCCTTTTTTGCAGGCAGGAGTAATTACCACATTCCATGGGACACACTGTGAGAAAGCACTGCTCAGCATTCTCAGGGGTTATTTCCAAACCTGTATCATTACAATTTTCAAAAGGTGCTGTTCCTTCTACCCATTTGTAAAATACCTTGTGATGCTGCCCTTAACCAATACATCCTCTGTCCTGCTCTTAAGTTGAAGAATGGGTCTTCGGAAAGTTCAGTTTTCCTGCAGAGAAGGTTGTATCTACCTTGCACTTCCCATGAAAGCTCCAGAACAGCTTTCTGCAAGCACAATGGAGTAGAAGAGGAATAGTGCCTCCGCTCCACCACAACTGCTGGGCAACATTTTACATGGAATTTATCTCCTAGACCAGAAGAAGCTCTGAAAATTTCCCAAAGACAACTCAAACCTTCATTATTGATTTGGTAGCAATGAAGATTCCTAAGGTCTCAGTTCATCACCTATAAAAAACAAAAAGGACCGGTCCTGCCTTGCACCTCACTATTCATTGTCAGAACAATATCTACTTTAATTAAATCAGTTAAAGTAGAATATGACACCCTTTGGGACACAGATTTAGCATGAGACTGTTTATCAAGTGTAGATAATACTAATTGTTCCCATGGAGATTTATCTGCTATGCTAGTTACAGTATTAGGCTCTGGCATCAGCATCCCATGTGCCTGAATTAGAGGAGAGAGGTGAATCTTGTTTATAAAAATACAAAGTCCTGAAGGTTAAGGATTTCTTTTGAGTGGCGTTATCAACAACGTGGAGCTGACCCTCTTAGCTCCTGGCCTCAACTTATGTGTATCTGCAAGTCTGGGAATATTAAAGAAAGAAGACACTATTAGAGAAATATCCTTGTAATACTCTCATTTGCATGACTGCTCTTCAGTTAGCAAGTGGCTAATGCCATCTGCTCCTGTGTCATCTGAGGGTTAAACCACAGCAGGAGCAGACCCTCAGTCACGGTCTGTGTAAGCAATCGCAGCTACTGGGCAAGGCATCAGCATTACGTCCTTGGCTCCTGGCTACCTCCAACCATTCCACCATCCTTATGGAGTAGTAATGCTCCAAAGGTCACACTGTCCCTTTCTACTAGCACTGTGCTGTCAGACAGAGACGTGGGCTTTGTGCCACAAGAATGTGGCAAGATGAAGCAGACTGGTTCTTCAGTAAAGTGCAAAGTAACAGGGCCCTGTGAAGCTCCTTGCGGCCAGATATCTGAACGCTGATCCTAATGCACCCTACATCTGGGAAAGCTTTGAATACCACAAGGTTTTCACAAAAGCCTTGTCTGCTTCAGCTAAATTCTGCATGTTAACAAGTGCCTGCTATTGATCATGGTAATTCAGCTTCAGGATTTAAACAAGGAGCGTTAGTAACAAGGAAAGGGAGGTGCTCACATGCTTTGATGTCGATGCAGTTCAAGACCTTCCCCTCACCCCCCTGGCCACGGATCCCCCACAGCTCATGCAGGCCTTGCCTTTGCTCTTTAGGCACAGCACAGCCGGGTGCATGTGCAGGGAGGAAGGGAAGTCACACTGCTCCCACCCCTGGCCAGCTTTGCAGAGGCAGCAGATATTTGCTGAGATTGGGTGGAAGATTATCCTTGGTGATGTGACATGTTGGTCTTGTTTCTTAAGGGAAAGAAACTGCAATGAGATTTGCAGAAATTTCCACCACACTTTAGTCTTTTACACCTGCACTGTGTGACAAAGACATCAGGTCATCAGAGATGTCTGCCGCCTGGTAGATGACACTACATGCAGAACCGTGCTGAAGAAAGGAGAGCAGTAGCCATTCCTGCAGAGTTCCCTCTGTACTGACACATCTTGTGCTGCTCACACCTGTAACACCTTCTGGAATGGTGATGATGTTTCTCTCTTCCACTCCCTGAGATTACGCATCTGCCTTGATGCTCTGAAGTGACACAGAGGCAATCCAGCTGTTTGAGACGGGACACGTTGCAGAAGGAGTCATTCTTAGTTTGATTCACTGGCTGGTTTTCAGACCACTTTGTCCTGGTGATCTCTTGCGATTAAATCACATTTATAAATTTTCATGCTTCAGTTCCGAGTCAGGCATGAGGACAAGCTTGTGTAACCACTGTCATGGAGCTGCAATGGCCAGCCTGACCAGTAGGTCCCAGCTGAATGATACCAGTTAACAAGATAATTGAGAAAGCTGGTGGAGGAGTGAAGCACCAACTGGGACTGTGTGAACAACCACCACAACTGCCCATGGGAAAAGCATCAGTGATTTGGGGTGCTGAACCAGTTTCCATTTCCTTTCGAAAAGGCAAGTAATTCAGGGGCACTATCAAGGGAGGAGTAGGTACTTAGCAAAAGTTGCTATAGTCGATGGGTTTCCAGCTGGATGGTGAGAAGCCAGAAATACATATTATGGTCCCCGAGACATCCCCATTCTCTGACTGCCTCTGCCCAGTGCATGCCTTCACTGCTTGGTGTTTCCTGTTGGTGTGCTTCAGCCAATATTATTCACTTCTGCTTTGTTACTACGAGCCAAGTGCTTACAGGCTATTCCATAACTGATCAAACCAGAAAGAAATCAACAAAACTACAACATCTTCTGGCCTAAAAAGAGCAAAAGGAGGGAAAGCAAGCAGCAGTGTGCTCTACTGCATGACAAAGTTCATGCACAGGTGCTCAAAAGCAAGAGCGGCTTCCTGACCTGGGCTTGGAGATCTGAGCTTTACAAGGCTCCAGGCCAGTGAGCAACGTGACCCCACTCTGCTTGCCTATTGTCTGATGGCCTGACACATCATGTGTCAGGTCAAGATGCTGCTTTTCACTGTCCTGCTCACTGCTGCGGGCAAAGCTCCCTGTCCTTGCGCTCTTACCTTAAAAGGCACTGCAGATTTATAGGAGTCAGGCACTTCCCAGCTCAGCAATACAGACGTTTTCATGACGGCATTGACGCGGAAGTTCTTAGCAAACACTGAAATGAAAAACAAGATATTTGAGCACTGTAAGGCCAAGTCAGGAGGGAGCCAGGCAGCAGCTCAGCTCCAAGTCTCTCTTCGTCTAACTCAGCAGCAGAGGTCAAAGAGTTCAGCTACAGCAGGGAAGTGAGAGATGAGGAGAAAAGAGCAGCAGCCTTTTACCAGGTCTCCAGTCTTCAGTGGAGTTTTGCTTTTTGACTATACTTTCCAGCATCACAGAAAGGAAGCTGTAGGCTGAACTGTACCCTTCCTCTCTCACCGCTCCACTCACACTCTCTTGGCCCTTTGTTATGATCAAAGAACCACAGTGCTCAGGTACTGGATCTGCAGATGATCCTACCCAGTCACCTGCTCCAGTTCAAGCAAGAGCCTTTCAAGTACAGATAAAACATCAAAGTGTGCCTGTGGAGCAACAAAGGCATTTAAGATACCATCAACGCCCCTCTCCCCCTGAATGGCAACTTTAAGGAAACCTTTGTTGACCCTCCCCTTGCTGAACTAGTTTTAGACTAGGGAGCCACACGGTACCTGAGCTCATTAGTCAGAGCAAAGGGGAGTGTAGCCTCATGAACCAAAGCAAAGGTCCCTGTCTTGGAGGCAGAGCTTGCTGTAAGGCCTTGTTAGAGGGGCACTTACCTTGCTCAACAGGCATGGTCCGGGACTGGATGCTGGGGCTGAGTGGCCCAACCCCCTTATTGGTGCGGGCCCTCACTTTGATGTCGTAAGTGGTATCTGGCTTCAAATTCGTCAAAGTGATACTTGTGTCCTTGGTGATGTTAACGAGGTCCTGCTGGCTATTTATGTCCCTGTATACTACTGTGTAGTTGACGATCTTGCCATTTCTTTCTGCCAAGACTGGGGGATCCCATGCAACTTCTGTGGTGGAAGTGGTGAGACCTACCACGCGCAGGTTCTGTGGGAAGCCGCTTGGCACGTCTTCCGCAGTAGTGATTTCCTTCTCAAATTCCTCTCCTGGGCCAGCTCTATTCTTTGCAGACAATTTGAAGAGGTACGTGGCCCCCTTGTGCAGGTTGGTCACAGTGTAGTGATGGTCTCTTTTCCCGAAGTCTATCGTGTTCATCTTTTCCTCATCAAGACGTCTGTACTGCAGCCGATAACCCAGCAGCTCCCCTACCATCTCCTTGGGTGGGTGCCACTGGATGAGGGCTGTGTTCATGGCTGTCGTGCTAATCATCATGGTGGGCTTCCCCGGGACTGCAACATAAACACACAATGACCATCTATAGCCTGGAAGGAGGGGAAGGAAGGATGGCTTCTGTGCTGCTCAGTCCATGAGGATTGAGGAAAGTGGGAAAGTTCAGACAACAGGGTGAAGAGCACGACAGACAATTCACATGGATAGAGGCAGACTGACTCTATCCGGTGGCGAGGGAAGCTGGAGCCAGCCAGCTCTTGACTGCCATTTTCCCATGTGCTGCCATCTATAAAGGGAATAAATTCAGCCATATCCAGCCCCAGAATTCATCCCCTTTTACAGGAAAGGTTTAAGGTACCTCAAAGCATCATATTTATCTCAGAGAAGATCTGAATCCTGTCATCCCAATTAGTGGTCTTCAGACACTCCAGCTAGTGCACAGCACTAGCCACTGCCACGCTGGCCCCGGTGCACTGTACCACAAGAGACACACAGAAGCCCAAGTCCAGTGCCCTGATCTGTCTGGAGGCAGACAAATTTCATTCTGAAACCTTGCAGTTTTACCATCTGCAGAGGCCGCGAGCAGAGCTGGGTGGGCTGTTTGCCATCAGAATACATTTTGGTTTAGCTGATGAGCAGATTCGTGATGTCAGTGTCGATGTGAGAGGTGAACACAAGCATTCCACAGGATTTTTGCTTATGCTGCACAAGTCAAGGGGTGTTGCCGTCACTGGTTAGGAACTGATGGCTTTAAATTGATGGCATAATACCTTGATCTCCTTCAGTTAAAAAAAACGATGTGTCTTCACATCAGCCCAGATTTGTGAACAAATCAACTGATAGGGAGGATACTCAGAATCAAGGGGATGGGGCCATTGATACGAAAATGAAAACGGGATTGTAGCCAAACCTAGTTAAATATTCTCGCACAGTTTTGAAACATGAGCCCACATATGAGCACAAGAGTAAAACGTATTTGACAGAATTATGGCCCGATTTTGCCATCAGAGGGCGATACCGACACTCCCCTTTGAGGTCAAGCCTGCAGAGCAGCCTGTACAAAGGCAGCTCTGGGGGTGGTTTCGTAGGTATTTAAGACACACAATTACATTTCTACTGCCAGTGCCATCCTCCTTTGCACTCATAAAGCAATGTCTAACAGCAGCTACTATTAAGGGACACACCATTTTCAAAGCGGATTCCAAATACTAACTTTAAATGTGCATTGTAACACGAGAAGATCCACTGTGGCTTACAGTGCAACACTGGGATGCTTAGGAAGCTTTTCCTGTTTATAGGACAGCTGTAGCAATTTGATGAACAGAGCATACATCATGGCGAGGCACAAGGGAGACAGCATTTGAGATTGTGACAGTGGAAACTACCTCTGGAGCTCCCCATATGCAGTGTGGAGGAGATGGCAAGCTGTTCCTTGTTTAAAAGCACCAGGAACAAACGTTCTCAGTTTGCACAAGCTGCGTTCCCGTAATAACAAGTGGTAAATACTGTTCCTGCGGCTGGTGTGAGGAAGCAGCAGGATTACCAGTTGTAGGACAGGTCTAGTGAGTGGAAATCGAGGCCAAGACAATGTCAACTACTTGGTGCCACTGCCAAAGGCAAGCTTGACGGCATCCAGAGGCAAGCACCTGACGAAATCCTGGGTGCCCCTGCTCCAGGCCGAGGCTCCTGTGTTGCACTAGGCACAGGGTATGAGTCTCTACTGAGAGAGCAAAACTGAACTGGCTGAGATCACCAGGATCTAGAAGTTATGTCTGCAGCACTCCTATGGCAGGTTTTGTTGCATTCCAGATTTTACCAAGGCTCTAGGAGCAGCTGGGCTCAGCTATGTAAGCTTGGGGAGGCAGCAGTAGCAATGGCCAGGGGGGCTGCTGAGAAGCACCTCTGAGGAGCCCTCTCTGTGTCAGAGGCCATCCCAGGCAGCACTGCAGTCACCACAGGAAGCAAGAAGTGGCACTCGCCTATGGGAACAAGGTGAGGACAGGCCATGACTCCAAAGCTGAGGGAAGGCCTGGACTTTCAGGCTTCCTCTTCCCAGGTCTCTGGACTGTGCAGATGAGCTCAGACCCATGAGTTTCACTGCTCTCTCATTGGCCCCTGGCAGCATCTGTCCATCAGGTGATCCAGTGGCAAAGCCTGTAAGTAAGGGCTGGAGATCACAAGAGTATGTGCGTCTGCAGCGTCTCCAGCCCTCTCTCCTCCTCCTGTGCAGGTGTCTTGGCCATACTCTCCATGCACTTCTTGGGAGGTTTTACCATCACCCCTAGGAGGCTGTGGCATCCACTCCCCACACTCACCTGCCCCTGTGGTGGTGATGACTTTCGGCTTGCTGCGGGCACCATCTCCTTTGGTGGTGTAGGCAGCGACTGTGACAGAGTAGGTAGTTTCCGGCAGCAGGCCTCCTATGACCGTCTCCTGAGAGTGCATCCATGAGGTGGGGAAGAGGCAAATGAGAAGAACAAATACTTGTTACTAGAGTGACCAAAAGGAGAGCACTGGGGCCAGCATCTCCAACAGCCACACACTGACACACTCACTGGCTCACACTCTTGCATCACACTCAAGCACACGTCTTGCACAGAGCCAGCAAACAACAGTCGCTGCCACTCCAGCACTCACCTGCCTAATTTCAATCCCTGCCTCTAACACTTGGCTCTTCCAGGGACCCACCAGCAACCTGTGTCAGCAGCTGTGCTCTCCCACAGCTTCTGCCAAGAGAGAGGTCTGCTCCAGAGATGGTCCTGTGTGAAGTCAGAGCCACCCTGCCACAGCAAGCCTGAGAATAAGAGGGCTGTGGAGCTGTGAACCAGAGCAAAAGCCAGTTCAGCTGGCTGAAGAAATCTCTTGGGGGCTAATTTGGGGATTTTTAAAGTAGTCTCTTGCAGCAGAGCCACAGGAAGCACAGAGGCAATGCAGGGGCGGAGGGCCCCAGGCAGGGAGCACCTGCAGTGCTAGAGCATAGTGTTCACCCTCCCTGCCAGGCACAGCATTGCAGGGATGGGATGGGGTCAGCACAAGGCGCTGGCAAGACCTGGAGGGAAAACCCTGCGCTGTGGGAGGCCTGGGAGAAGGGCGGACTCAGCAGGGTGCTAGCACCCTAGCAAGCTCTGGCTTCCTCTGGGCAGGAGGAGGGCATGGCTCTACACTTCAAATTGAGATCAAAGAGGGGAGCACTGCTCCTCCCTCCTGGCCTCCAGCAGCACCATGACTCCTGCCAAGCCTGGCTGGCCAGGCTTGCAAATGAGCAAGCACAGCGAGCTCAGCAGCTCCCAGCAGCTCTCTGTGAGCTCAGGGCAGGCACCCCTGAACTGTGTTCATCTGTGGGTGCTGTGAAAGGGACTGGGGCCATTAGCACTAACAACCTACCAGGTCAGGGAGCAAGAGACAACTGGGCTGGATAGGGAGCTGGGGAAGCTTTTGGGAAGGAGGTAGAGGCTCTGAGTTGGTTATTTACCCTTTCATACAAGGAGAAGAGCAGAGATGGAGAGGGTTAAGCTCAAGTCACTGAGGACGGGCAGCTGTTAGAAGCTGCTCTAGGGTTCCAATATCTGCCTGGGGGATCCTTGCCAGCTTTGGGGGTATGAGGGGTGCCTGCAGTTGCTCTCAGAGAACAGCCAGTCTCCCATCACTCATTCGCACTACCACGCATGCTATTAAGCCTGCCGATTTCCAGTCACTGCTGCTGGTTCAGGTTACCTGCCCAGGCTTACTCATCAAAATCACCGTGTTACCATTGCGGAACCAGCCAGCCCAGAGAAAAATCAACAAGCACCAACAGGAACCCCGCCAAAATCACCGTGTGAACCAGAGTTCGATCCCAACTCCGCCCCTGCAGCAGATCGTGTGTGTGGGTGAGTGGACGCGCAGTCCGATCGGTGCCAATGGACCCGCGGGGGAAGCACTCACACAAAACCTGCAGACTCTGAACATCCCAAGAGAATTCACTCCTCCCAAATCCATGCAAAGAGAAATTCTCACGCAAAAGCATGCCACCGGGAGCAAAGCAAGCGAGCTAGGAGGAGGGAAGAGCGACGAAGGGATGGATGAAAGAAGGTCTGACTGCATAATGTAAACACAATGCTGTCATGACAAAGCCACTCTGAGCGAGAATCCTCAGTATAAAGCAGGAGGAGAAATGCATCGTGCTGGGGAAGCTCACAGTAGGGCACGTAATTGAATTGCTGACTCTAAAAAGGTCATTTTCTAGTTTGTTCTTGCAAATTTATATTTCAAAATTATGTGGGAAAAATTGGATTTAACTGTTTAAATGTGATTGTTTTCTTATTACCATCTGTGTTTCAGCCAAAGGTCACAGTTGAGAGTGTAGGTTATTTTTCAGGACTACGATCAATGTGGTTTAAAGATTATATATCTAATTTTACCGTGTAACTCAGTGGGCCAACTACTGCAGGAAGTAGGATGCACCTCCCGAGTCGATCACTTGAGCCTGCCTAAAACTGCACTGCAACAAGCTGGAAATACAGATTATAGGTAATGTCAATTGCTTTTCTGCATTTAGTAGCAATCTAAATGCCAATTTTCTCTGGATTTGCTGCTTGTGGAAGGTTTCACAATGTAACTCTCCAGCCTCATTAGGGGAGTGAAAGGGATGTTTTGACAGCACTGTGTCTACAAAATTCACAAATCGATTTACCAAATCCCTCTTTTCCAACCTGGAATACACACAAGTGGTACTTACATGGTCGACGGAGTCCTCAGCTCTCCACTGATGGGGGAGAAAGGAAGGAGGAGAGAAAAATGGAGACACAGAATTTTAAGGGGCAACATGTAGGAAGGGGATGATGACGACAACAGCAGGGGTTAGCAGGACTGGGTTGGGGGGATTACAACACTTATACACAGAGGGTCACTTGGCACAGGCTGTGCCAAGGGAAGAAATGGCATAGAGCAATTTCTACATGCTGCTAGCCTGCACAGTAGGTCTGAGATCATTCACACAAACAAGGGCAAAAAGCTTCTTTCTCATATGGATGGGGAGATCATCACTTCCTAACTTTGCATTCCTTTCCCCTTCTGGCTTTGTTTGCACTTTTCTGCCTCATCCACAAGCAGAGGCAAGAATGACAGCTTGTACCAACTAGGCTCTGGGGCTGACTGCTGCCCCACAAGTCACCCACAACAGTTCTGTGGCCTAATCTCCAGTTTCTGTCCTAGTGATCCTCCAGTCACCATCTCTTGTTGAGAATCAAAGACTTCACACAAAACTTAGAGGGCACTCTGCAGGGAAGCACCAAGGCAACATTTACAGAGCTTCTCTTCCCTGTACCATTTGCAAGAAAATGCTCTGGGGACCTCAGAAAACCACAAAGTGCCGTCTGTTGTAAACAGTGCAAGAGAGACTGAGATCTTACACAGAGCTCCACACCAAGCTGTTCCTCTCCAACAGCACTGTGTGGCTTGGAGAGAGGCTCAAACTGGCACACGTACTGAGGAAATAGCTTCTTGCTCCCAGTTACACAACACCAAACAGAAAACAGTCATTTGGTAAGAGTAGCCCTGCAGGTAAGACTTCTACACAAACCATTTCCTAGCAAAAGCTCACATGGCTTCCCAGACATGGCAGCTCAGTTAGGGTTCTAAAGGGGGAACAGGCAGGTTTCTGGGTGGATTTGGGGTTCAAAGGCATCAAAGCTGCATTGGGGGGGGTGAGACTTAGCAGACCTGGGCTAACGTCACTCATGCCTGTAGCACTGTTCTTTGCAGTTGACGCACCGAAGCAAGGTTTGCAGAGATCATAGTGAGCTCTCTCGTCCAAGGCGATGCACTACATCTCAGGTTACTAAATCTGCCTGGAGGAAGCACCAGTTGATGCATTCAAGCCCAGAGATAAAAGCTGAAGATAGGTATTATTGCCCCCGACTCACAGCGTGAGCCTTGGCAAGCCTTGCTTCTGAGCCTGAGCTGCCAGCTGTGAAATGGTGCTCAGACACTGGCTTCCTCAGGACACCGGGAAGCCCAGCTAACACTGCTGAAGCGCCTGGGAACCTGCAAGTGTGGCACAACTACTAAATGGTATTAAAGCTACAAGTTGCCTTTTGTACTCAGGCTATTTGAGGTGGCTTTCACAGGCTGCAGCCTGTCACAGTGGCAGAGTACTCTCTTCAGCAGTAAAATACATGGCATACCTTCAAATATTTGTTATTTTATTCTCTAAATTCAGAAAGAAGCAGCTATTGGAGAAACATTCCTTTAAGACTTTATTATAGTTCATGTATTTGCTGCCATGAGACTGCAGTAGAATTATTCCCCTAAACCATCTTAACATTTAATTTCAGTGAAGAGGTCAAGTTGTCCCTAAAGACTTCCTATAAAGCCAAGGCCCTCACAAAGTATTATGGTCACTAAATCCCTCTTTCCACACATATCTTGAAGTTATTTCCAGTGTTGCATGATTAGCTCAAACCAAGTTGATGCTGTTGATGTTCTACCTGTGCCAGCCAGCCCATACCGTAGTTGACAGCCACATACTCTGCCCTTCTGACCTAAAACCTGGCAAAAGTCTTGCTACAGGAAGGATAGGAGGCATGGTAGTTCTCTGTCCCAGAGGTACACTTCTGCTCCATCATCATGTCCCTAGTGGATGGGGGCCATGTGGATCACCCCAATCAAACTCCATGTGGCTGCAGGAGCAGAAGGTGACACCCCATTGCAATGAACAGTGGAGCAGACCCAAGCTCAGGAAGCTACTGCATCTCACAGCCTCTCACACCACAGCAGGGAGTTTATCACCCACTAGGATTTTAGACCAAGCATTTACTGTTCAAACTCTGCTTGCTCTTATGTTTCAGTGGACTTTAATCTTGCATCAGATCAGAGTGTAAAGAAACGCCTTGAGATCTGTGCTAGAGGAATAACAGTGAAAATCCAAGCCTGCATAAATACCCTGGTATAAATTCAGTTTCATTATGAAAATATCATCTGCAGATCAAAACATCTCCTTCCTTAAACTAACTCAATCGCTTCTTAACTGTTTAAGGTTGGTCAGCAAGACAAATTGATCTCAAAAGCCCAGAAGCTGTCATAAAAAGAACTCAGACAGGGCTGTGTGCATGAGGCAGGATGGCTCAGGGAAGTGCTAAAGCTAACAGTGTGTATTTATGGCAGCTGCAATTCCTTAACATTTCATTTTACACTTAAACACTGCACAGTGTAGTCATGTCTCATCAGGGAATGGCTGTTTTCCCTGACCATGGCTCTTGCAAAAGACAGACCCAAACTCTCCTAAATAGTGCCAACTATGAGAAGTGGATGTTGAGGTTTTCCTGCAGATCCTTCTCTGTTTCAGAGGCTGCGGTGCAACAGTGAAATGCCAGATGTAAACTTGGGTGCTTAACTTGTGGGATGTGGAAGGGTCTGAGGGCTCCAGAAATGCCTCTTGGATGATACCTTTCAGTTTTGTCCCACTTAGGAAGCACTGTACATCTCACCTCCACACCAGGCTCTTACCTAGACAAGTACACATACATGAGGAATTGTTCCAAGTAGATTCATATAAAGATCCTTGACTATCACTCAGTGGAAGAAGGAGGCTGTAAATTCTTCTGTGCTATGCCTGGGGTGGGCATTGCTTGCAGAGAATAGGAGTCTCCACTTCCATTTTCTTCTTTGATCTCAATCCAACAGCTCAAAGTGCTTGCTGTTACTTCTTCCTACTCATCTGGAGCAAGCTGTTGGGACATGCACCTGGTCTGCATGCTGGATGGAGAAGTGCTGCCTGTGGAGACCACAGAATCTTCCTGTGAGCCTGCAGCCCTTCTTGTGGGCTGCCCACCTCTGCTCTGCCATGACTCTCTTTGTAGAGCCAGAGGAGGAGGTTGCAGGACTCTCTCCTCCACAAAGCCTTTTCTTGTATCCAGGTGTACTCAGCCAGCTCCCAGCAGCAGAAGCACTGCCCTCTCCTCTCGGCAGGCTGGATCTGCAGAGGCTGTCCAGTGAGGCTAACGTGCATGCCGTATCCCCAGAGAGATGCTCGCAGCAGGCTCCTGGGCAAATATGCTGCACAGTCGAGGGCAGGAGCAGTTGTTGAGGCCACACTGCAGGATAGGGAGAAAGTCTCTCCTCAAAATGACCCAGTCTTGGCTGAGGACAAGCAGGCTGGGAGCAGGACACAACGGATCAACAGCTAGATTCAGGCAGGGTCTAGCTGCCTGTCTTGGAAAGAGCAAAGAAGTCACACTTGCATGGGAACCCAAACACGAAGGCTGTCCTCTCCTGGACCTGCTGCCTCCTGTGTGCCCGTTGCTCCAGACTCCGCACTGAGCTCTACAAGGCGCATAGGACTGGTACCTGGGAAGGAATGGAGAGGATCAAGCCCACTGCTCCTCCTGATGCACTGCAGCTGCCTAGGGACTGGAAATCAAGGAAAGCAGGTGGGCTCCTGCCTTCCCTTAAAGAACCTAATGCTTGTTCCCCATGGCCCTGCTACCCCCTGCTCCCTCAAGCCGTTGAGGACTTGTATGAGAGTGGTGGAGTGCAGCTGAGACCCTGCACTGGTGCCCCTGCTTCTTTCAAAGGTGCTCTCTTGGTGCTCAGATGCATTGTGAACAAGACCCAGGGCACAGAAATTAATATTCTACCATTGTTCACCATGGGGCCTGGCTGAACCATGACGGGCAGGGCCTGTGCAGAACGTGTGTGGGTATCTGACCCAGCTCTGCAGTGATCCACATGCTTTCCCTGGGCACTCCTCCACAGGGCATGGCCACATTTGTTTGTCCATCAGTCTGTCAGTAGGTGGTGAGAGCTCAGAGTAGAAGGCACAGGGAAGTCTGATAGAGGTAATTAGTCACAGGCACAGCCACATAGGAGAGGGAGAGGCCTCAGCTCCATTGCAGGACCTTCCTAACAACCCGTTACTCTCCCTAGGCAGGAAGCTGTAAAATAAAATGTGATCTTTCCAGCACCAGGGCCCCCACTTCTTTGCTGATGTTTTAGTCCATTCCGCTAAAATGGTTTTGAAAACTCAGAATCTGTATTATCTGCATAGCTAACATCTCCATTCCCTTTCCTTTTTCCTTTCATCTTCGTTTACTCTCTCTCTATTTCTCATCTTCAATCAAGAAGAATCATGAGCCAGCTTTAATGCCAGTGTCTTCACACCACCTGCAGGAAGCAGATTATGTGGTACATACCTACTCAAAATCAGCAGACAGCCTGGCTAGGCTGGAGGAGGGGCTCTGCCTACATGTCCAGAGACTTTCTTCTCTGACCCCACATTTTCAATCAGTTTAATTCTCTCCTTGTGCACAGGTATACATGTTTATGAATGTTTATGAGTACTGAACTGTGGCTACATTCTGGCCATCTTCATCCTGTGACCTTCAGGGACAGGTGTTCCAGTGAACCTTTTTGTTTTCTTCCACAGAAAATAACTCTTCCAAGACTACTTGTTACAGTTTGATCTAGCTGTTTGCAAAGACACGCACTGCTGTACCGAAAGGTGGGAGTTCTTACAGGGTTCTTCAGCTTCTGGAGCAGATGTATTCCATCACAAGCACAGGTCATGCCTGGCTTCTCACTCTTTTGGGAAATAAAGATCTCTTCTGCCAAGTCAGTGAAACCTCTTCCCTGCAGGGTCATCATTATTTTATCCCAAGAGTGACACGACTCTTTCAGAGTAGTCACTTCTCTGCAACTATCCTTTGGCCTTCACTTCCATCCAAAAATTACAGCAGCTGAGTTCAGCACCATACACACCAGAAAAAAAAATAAAAAATGACAGCAATCAAGAGCTTTCCCACATAAATTCACCAAATACGAAAGACTGGTAAGTGGTCTGACAGGCCAGGAAATTTCAAGCTACTTGCCTCCTTGATGCACACATTGAAAATAATGCAAAATGGAGCACTTGTTGGAAAGTTTCTGGCTCTGGCACCCTCATTCCTACATATTAGCATGGGGTTTCTCTCTCTGAAATGTATGAGTAAGGAGTGAAAGCAGAACTGGCTGGGCAAGCATAAAATATTTGAAAACACCAACAAGAACCACATTGCCAACTTCACCCACCTACACTTGGGACCAGCCCGTTAACTCCAAACTCCAGCTGAACAACACAGCATCAATTGTTCACAAAATACACAAGAATTATCTCCCTGGAATACGTAAAGGGCAGTAAGAAGCTTTTCTAACGATTAAAATAAAGCAACATCTGAAACATAAACAGAGATGTGCCCCAGACAACACTACAAGGACCTCAAAGCATTTTCTCTCTTTAAAGTTTTCCCCTTCCACATTCTTACTGAGTTTTATCCTTCAGAATATGAATGGGGAGTAAAGCTGCCTCTGTGCACTGCACTCCCCACTGACAAACGTATAAATGATTCACAGCTGCGTTCATGAGACAGATCAATTAATCGTTGCAGCTCTCTAGTATTTATATTGGGCATCATTCAAGTAAGCCAGCTCTGAATCGATTACTCGTCGCTTCCAACAGCAGTGGATCCTCTACTTCATTTATACGATTATCTTTGTTGAGGACAGCATGGGTCATTCAGGACGAAGGACCCTTCCTCCAAAGAAGAGTTGTATTTCACCATAGACAGGGCACAAAAAACTTTCCTGGACCCTGGGAAAGAGGCAACTATGCAATCCTGGCCTGAGCAGAGTGCATAACCACGCCTGAAACACTGTGTGGGAACAAGGCCTCAGCTCACAGCTGGTGAGGTATCCAGGAGACCGCATAAATATGAGCAGATTGTTGTACAGGGTTTGCAGAAGGCCAAGTCATTTACAGGCGATGAAGGCTTGAACCTCACTCTTTCCCCCCTGCCCTCCTTAGGCTTTCCCAGACTCAGTTGGCTTCACCTACTTTTTGGTTTCAAGAGGCAATGCAAGGGTGAGTCCCTGCCTTGAAAAAGCAGGAGGGAAGGGAGGCTCTGCTGAGCCAGAGGAGGGCTGTCCTGCCTGGCATGCCATGCCCACCCAACGGGGCAGAGCCACCCCCACGCCCCACAAGCAGGCAGCACCCCCGTGGATTCTGTCAAGAGAGAAGCTTTGCCCTCAACATAGTCAGCAGCATGAAAGGAGCAGACTCAAGGCTTATTTAAAACTCTCCAATGGTTTATAACCTTAGTGGCAGAACACAATTTGCTCCAGTTGGAGCCTGCACAGGATGTGGCAGGCAGAGAGTGGTACATGTTGGAGAAGGGGTAAGAGAGGAGTACTGTCCGACACATCATCTTTCCTACAGCCATCCTTTCCTGATTAATCTTTTTACCCATCTGTAAGCCACAGTTTGGGGATGAACTGTTCAACTTGCTCAGGCAGGGTTGGTCCCACGCTCTGGAGCCACAAGAGGGGGCCAAGAAATACTTGGATCCAGTCAGTCTGGCCCTCTGCAGAGAGGGAAGGTGCCAGGCCCGCCAGCCTGTGGTCCCTGCACTGTACCTGTGCTTCTGACAGCATGACATCCTTGATCACCGGCTGCCCTCGTGGCTCGTTGTTTTCCAGCTTCACGTATGTAACCTGGTACCCACGGATCTGTCCGTGCTGCTTGTTGGAGATGGGCAGCTTCCAGCTCACCCGGATGGCAGTCGAATTCACAGACTCTACCTCCACCTTTCGTGGTGGGGCACTGGGCACTGTAACACACAAAGGATGGACAGTTAGCAGGTAGCACACAACCACTGTCAGCTACCTCTCACTCTTTTGCTACCTTCCCTCCACCTCACTGCAAGGAAGGCCCTACTAGCACAAGTTCCCCGTACCTGCCCAGGAGGTGATACTGCAGTTTTCCAGTGTGAGCACATCCTTCACCTTTCCTGCAGCATCCAAGCACTTTTGCTACTCTCAGAAGGAAAGCACACAACTGTCATATGCAGGAGCACCCCTAATAAAAGCCACTGTGCTGGATCAGACCCAAGGCTATCCCTCCCTTGTCTCCAGCAGCAGGGGAGCAAGGAAGATTACAAGAACGTAGCAGAATATAAAGAATATGGTAACCACCTGCAGCTCAGAGTGCCTTGTGGCAGAAGCAGGGGTTCTGAAGCCTTCTTTGCATCCTGCCTGTCACAAGGCCTCCTCCCAGATCCCTCTGCATACATCTAAACACAGCCCAACAGCCCCAGATAGTGCAACTGGGCACCGAGGCTGCCTTGCGGGAAGCCCTGGTACCTGCCATCAGCCAGAGTGCACACATGCTCTTCCCCTGTGACAGCAAGAGGTTAATGAGGGGGAAAAGCACCATCCTAAAACAATAACCCAGAGCTCAGAGACAGCAGTCACTGAACTCAGCCAGATAAAGGGGCCCGTGGGGATTGTGACAGCTCTGGGGACTGTATTTCATGCACGGCTAGCTGAATGCTTTTTGATAATAAAATGAAAAATTACACTGCCCAGAAAATATCAATTTTCTTGCAAGGTGAGTCCCGTTTAAAAATGTATTTATACCCTATTTACCATTTGGAAAAACTACCTCCTTATTACTTTTTGCTCTTGCATTGGCTGTGACAAAAATGTCAATGCTAAAAAAATAGCCTCTCTGTTGCTCCTGGAAAGCTCCTTCAGCTGAAGCAGCTGAGAGCAGAGGTGTGCACTCCCTGAGGAGGATGCCACTGCCATGCAAGTGCCCAGTACCCAAGTGAAGGACCTGGGTTCCACCCTAGCACCTCTACTGCAGGACCCCTTCCACCCTCCACTGCCTGGAAAAATCCAGGGGTTTGGAACCCTGGTATGCTCCAATTCTCAACACAGCAAGAAATAATCTGCACTAGATAATTAGGGATGGATAGCTGACAAGCAGACATAATGAATATTGCTCTTTCAACCAACTAGATAGGAAGAAAAAGCTACCCAGCAGGTAAGCACCGTTTTTAAGCCATAGGGCAATTCATTATTTTCCCCAGATGTCCTTCTTAATTGTAGATAATTAAATAAAATAGAGAAAGGAGGAATGGAGCACTTTAACACCATGAGGCCAGCTCAAGGTATGGGAATGGAGGGGTCTGTGCTCAAATAGTTACCACCTTCTGGCTGGAGCTGCCTACACAGTAATCCACAATTCACTTAGTGCAGTGACCTTGCACAAGCCACAGGGCTCTCCTGCCCTAGCAAGACTCTCCTGCCCACACACACAGTTGGGAGTCCAAGCGAAAAACAAGATACTCCCTGAGAACGAGAGGGGAGCTGTGTGTCAAGCTCTGCTGGCAAGAGAAGGCAGGAGGCCTTGGCAGGACATGATATGGGGATGTTGTGGAGACACGGGAAGATGTCAATGTGAGCAGACCACAGTGTTTTGAGGAACACTACTCCACCCCATTATGGGAAGTATGTGCTGCATTTGAGACCCAACCAGGGAAAGGTCAATTTGTTTTCAGATCTCAGTTTAGCATTTCTCATTCCTTCATCATGGGTATCTACTGAGCATCAGCATGTCATTGGGATATGAAATCACTCCTGACAGCTGAGCTGGAACGTCCAACCACGGTGCCCAAAAACTAACTGAGAGATCTTGCTTCGACATTTCTGGGGTAGCAGCTTCCCCAGGGCTACAACTCTACTGAACGAGAACTGAAGCAAACAATACAGGCAGCAGGACACACACAGATGTGTTTGCCAGCCCAGGAATGCAGTCAGCGAACATTCCCAGACACCACTCACTTCCAGAGCCACAGAGATGTGGGGAACAGCGGCAGCCCATTTAGGGAAACTGTAACGTGTCTGGTTTCAATTTGCTACGCTGACTGGGCAATGCAGAGATCATCCTTTCTTTGCCTGGACGCTGCATCTCTTTCTTCTCCCATTAATTCTGCAGCTTCTGGGGTCAGCATGAAGCCATGGAAGCTCCTACTGACACCCTGAGCTCTGGCACTTTCAAAGGAAATGGCTTAAGTCATGATGACATAACTGACAGCCTTGCTAATACAAAACAATTTCTCTTTAAAGCTGTCATATCCAGTAAAGTGTTCTGTACATGCTATATTCTGACTCTTGAGCGGAAGAGCAGATTTATATAAGCTGTGGCTTGCCTGGAAGCTGGGGCAGAAAGCAGCTTTCCTGCAGTATCTACAAGTTTCAAATGGATTTATTTTCCTCTTTAGTTTGCTGGATTTCAGGTCAACAAGTAAACTTTAAGACCTGATCTTACAGGGTGAGAGAAGCCTCTGGCTGGGAGAACTCATGTTACCTTCAGTAAAATGGAAGCCACCACCACCAAACACTGGAAAGCCAAAAAGGCAAAGCAGTGTAATGCCTCCCTAAGTCCAGGAAGCACTACTAACACACACAGGGACCTTTGTGGGACTGTACTGGGACATCTGACCCACAGCCTGGAGGCAAGTATCATATAAGAGCAAGGGCCAGCAGATCAGTTCCTCTACCTCACTCCAGGACAACCATGGAGACCCACTCTCTGGAACAGCTGACCAAAGCACCACTCCTGACAGCCTCCAGTCCTGCCTGAAAAGCACTCCCAGGCCAATATCCCCACTCCCTCTCCCCCTTTTCCAGCAACTCAGCTAGGAGAGTCCTGGTTACCCCAAGGCAGTAGCTGAAGGAGCTGCTCAGGAACACCTACCATCCTCATCAGTGCGCACATGCACGGGGATGCTCTCCGGTCCTGGCCCGACATCAGTGTGAGCCCTTACCCACACCTTGTACTCGGTCCATTTCTCCAGGTCCTTGATCTCCCAGCTGGAGTGTTCCCGTCCAATGCCATCCACCACATGCTTGGTGTTGTCATCTCCTTCCACTGCCTGGTATGCAATGGAGTACTGGGTGATAACCCCATTGCGGCTCTGGGCAGGCGGTGGCACCCAACTTACCCGGATGGTAGTGGAGCTGGTGCTTACACACTCGACTTCTTGGGGTGGGGCGGAGGGGGCTGGGGATAAATAAATGAAGTGGGGAGATGAAGGGAAATGAGTGGAAGGACAAACCAAAATGCACAGGGAACTTTTACCCAGCCAACTGAGCACTGAACATACACATGGAAATTCAGCCAGTAGTCTCCTGGACAATCGCCTGCCTTCCTCAAAGTTCATCAAAGATGGCACTAGGGGCAATCTGTGTTTGAAAGCCTGATGAACAGCATGGAGACAGAAGTGCTCTTCTGCAGCAGAGAACATCTCTTCCCAAAACAGTTCCGGACGCTCACTTTACCAAGCACAACAAATGGCAGCAAGGGAAAGGGAGGGGGAGAGAGAGAGAGAGTGGTAGGGATAGGAAAGATGCTTTCAGTGAAGATCTAAAGCAGATGGAAACCAGAAGAGGTAGGAAGCTACAGAAGCAAGAGTAGCAGAAGGGGAAGCTCACGCACCAGATTGTATGAAGGCTTGCAAAAACCCGCTTCTAGACAAGCTGAGGAAACAAAAGAGGGTAGGGAAAGCAGGTGACTGAGGTCGGCTGGAATGCATCCAGGCAGGGTTTGAAATCACGACCATCAGCTGTGAGCAGCACTCTGACCCAGATGGGAGCCAGGCACCATGTGGAAACAGGAGATAACACGGTTGTGCAGCTTTGCACGTGTGCCTAGTATCTGACACCGACTGCCTCATGCCTGCCAAACTGGCCACCTGCCTCAGTAGCTTCCTGGCCTATGGAGCTGTACAGGGGATGGTAGACAGGTCTTGTGCCCTCCCAGACAAAAACCCACCAGTTGTTTTGAGTTAACTTCTAAGCCTCAGCAATGTTAAGTGGCCACAGGAGGAGGAATGGGATCTGGGCAGCAGACACTTCTCATCAGGATGAAGAGCAGTCCCCCTGACACAGCACTGCTGGGGAAGTGCAGTGAAACAAATCTGAGGCAGGGGGGTGCAGAGAGGGACTGGGAAAGGAGAGATGACCTGGACAATGCGAAGCATCTCTAGGACTTGCCTGCTTTGTTCCCTTTTCCAGCCATGCAGAATTGCTGTCCTGTTCCAACATGGCCTGGCAGCAGAGCCCTCCCACAGCAGCAGCAGCCTCCCTCATTTGGCCTCACTGCCCAGGGATGCCAGAGACGGCATGCTTGCATAGGGGGCAAGGGTGGAAGCCTGGAGAAGGGGGCCCATGTGGTCAGGGAAGGCACAAAGGAGATGTGTGCATCCCTGGGTGCTTGCACAGAAGGCAAGAGCCCTAAGCAGAGAGGGCAGAGCACCTTCACCTAAAAAAGTGCACACAGCTGCTCCAAGGCTAGGAAGCTGTCTGGCCAAGCAATAACGTAGTGCAACGTATCTTACTTTGCCACAGCAGGTGAAAGGCCACTTCCATTCTTCACTGTACCCAAAAACCTAGAAATGCCTGAAAAAAGACTGGTGCCCTTCACCATGCTGCAGTCCTTGCAGCCACCAGTGCACCAGAGCCAGCCTTCCCGGGGCACAGGGACAAGCCTGCCTGCTCGCTGCCTGTGCAAAGGCAGGCACAAGCTGCATTACTCCAGATGGCAGCAGGGACCTCAAATAATTAAAGCACCCAACAATTTTTGCTGGGCACAGGTTGGCAGTGGGAGAAGATCTGGGAAAGCTGAGGACAGCAGGACCTCCCAATGCCACTGATGACCCCTGTCTGCTGGGAACAAGGCCCGCTTGCTCACAGAGGCAGTTAAGGGCTGCATCTAACTCTTAGTGCTTACTTCTGTGCTCAGGGAGCAGGGCCCATCCCTGATGCCTGGGTTGGGGTGCCTGGAGAGAGAAAATATGGGGGGAGAGAGTGGGCAGTGATGGAGCTGGGAGATGATGCTTGGCAGAGTCAGGCTACTGCTATGGGAGCCACACTGGGGGAAAGAGAAGTCAAAACAATGTGTGGAAACAAACAGTTGCCTACGTGAGGGAGGCAGAGTGGGATTGGCCCTGCCATCTGGCATGCTGGAAGGCAGCAGGGGTAGAAAACGAATCCTCACACTCTTTTGGTTAATCAGCAGAGGAGTGCCAGGGAAGAGAGTAGGAAGATACAGCACCAAAGCAACACCAAGAGTGAATTCAGGGAGAGTGTAAGGTAGACACAGCACCCGGTAGCACCCCTCAAGAGGGGACAGGTGAGACATAAGGAGCTGGGCAAGCCTTTCCTTTGCTACTGTCTGCAGAGAGACCCCTCACAGAAGAGACTTTTGCTCTGGCTTTGGGCCTCCACAGCATCCCTTGGGATGCAGCAGTGTGTTCCTTCTCCAAAGGCAGCTTTGGACGATAGCATGGGCAGGTCAAACATTGGCTGTTGACTGGGTAAGAGTCACACATATGATGTACAAGGCAAAAACTCAGATTAACACTTAAGGAAAGCAAAACAAAACTAGGTAACATGAGCAGGATCAACTTAAAATGCACAAGGAAGTGCCCCCCCTGGGACTAGGGAAGAGCAGACTGGGTGCCCAGCATGCACCCACACACACAGATGTACCCACACACACGCTGTGCAAACCTCTGCTGCCTCCAGGCTACTCACACTGGCCTCCCCCGCTGGCCCACAGCAGCCCTGTGCACCCATCCAGCCCACCTTATCCTTAAGCTACAGAAAAGGCAGCCTCAAGACCCACCTTCGTATTTCCATCGTTTCTCACTGGATTAGAAAACGAAACCTCCCCAGGCATGGACTGGGCTCACTAAGCATGGGGCTGGCACGTGCAGCCATATGAACCACATTGGGGTGAATCTTGCATGCCTGGTGGGGGTTGTTGACTACAGCACTAGACACCCCTGCACTGCACCCTCCCTTAGCTCCGGGAAGGAGCTGTGAAGATGGCAACCAAAAGCCTCTGCACATCTACAAACCCACCCTTCCAACTAGCATTATGTAAAAGGATGTTGTGAAATTCTAGCAAATGCAGCCTACTCTTGCATTTGCCTGAGTGTGCTGGAAGTGTTTTCCTTGTTTCTTGGAGCTGTATCACTTCCTTCATCTTAGACATGAGTTCACAATGTGACATAGGAGCAAAACATCCCCAGTGACACCAAGCCCAGGACAAAACAGATAAGATGCTGGTGGCTCTGCAGTATGCTCCCAGTAACTAGATACATAGCTGAGGCTAAACATCAAAGGGCTGGTAAATCAGAGAAGAATCTACAATTGCTCACAGGCTTGGAAGGCATAATTTTCAGCAAAATACTGAAAAGTGGAAAACTGCTATGTGTCAATTAAATTTAGGGCATAAACCTGCTAATATTTGACTGGACATTAGGAAAAAAATTTTCACGGAAAGAGTAGTCAGATACTGGAATAGGCTGCCCAGGGAGGTGGTTGAGTCACCATCCCTGGATGTGTTTAAGGGTCATTTAGATGTGGTGTTGGGGGATATGGTTTAGGGGAGAACTTGTAGAGTAGGGTTGATGGCTGGTATTGATGATCCCAAGGGTCTTTTCCAACCTGAATGATTCTATGATTCTATGAAATTTCAAGTGAAAAGAGCATTTTAATGCTGAGGCCTGATGGGCACAGAGTGATGCTCCTCTCCTGCATCATGCTGCTTGCCTGAGGCACTGCAGTCTCCTGGAGAACTCCCCCGTGCTCCTCAGGCCCTCAAAGCAGCATTGCTTATACTTTTTGCAGGGTGCCCAGCAACTAAGCAAGAAGCTTAACAGGAAAGACAGCTCATAAGTCAGCTGTCTTCTCAGAAGATGGGGTCCAAGCCATGCTGCTGGAAGGGTGTAAAGGGCACTGCATCCCTCTGGCTTTTCTGGACAAGCATCCCTACCAATCCTGAGCAGGGATGCCACAAGAAAAGCCCAGCATCAGCAATACAGATGTCCTTCTCCAGCCCATTAGTGACTCACTAGTGATGATGTGTCTCCTACCTTACCATTGACTGGTTTGTCAGGACCAGGAATAGAGCCCAAAGACAGGCTCTTTGGAAAGCAGGAGTCTGACTGCTCCTGCAGTTTGTGTCTCACCTGAACATGTCAGCCTCTAAGATCTAACAACCTTTCTTAAGGCAACCACATGGAAGAGTGCAGGAAGGAGACCAACCTGACACTAGGAGCCCTTTTATATTAGGAATTTCTTAGGCCACCGGAGATCGATCCAACCATCTAATGGGAGGAGGTGTCAAGTGTAGACCAAAGAATTTCACCTGGAAGTTGTGCATTGCGCACACAACTTCTGCTGAGCTAAAGTAAAGCTTTCTGAAAGATCTACTTGACTTTGAAACCTCCAGTACCTAAGAATTGACTCTGCCCTGAGACTGTTCAGCCAGTGGTTTGTCACTCTCACTGAACAGCTCAGTAGTAACCACCAAGGACTTCTCTCATAGAATAGAGCACCATCACAGATCGTCTCAAGCAGCAGCCTGTAAACCAAGACCCAGCCACTTCTTGGATAAATAGAACTCTTAGGTCTCTCAATGTAAGAAGGATACCACCAGTCAAACCAAGGTATTCCTGTGGCTTTTGGCCAGATCTCTTCCAACCTGTGCACGTCTTTCTTACTAAACAAACGCCAGAACCAGTCAGATACTGCTCCACTGGCTAGTGAAGCAACAGCCTTAAAAACAGACCGGTATGAGATCCACTGTGAGCAGACAGCATGTGGAATAGGTCATGGGAAGATATCTACCTTAAGAATCCACGAAGAAAAGGTTTCTCTTACTTGGACTGTAGTGAGACTCTGAAGGACTCATTTATGCATGGAGCTGTCTCTGATTAAGTGTGTTCAAGGATAAGAGCATTCACTGATGGAATTAATTTAAGTGGCAGGAGAGTTGCTTCAACCTTTGCCTATCAATACAAAAGCTATCTGAAATAGGTATACAAATCCCCACACACAGAATTTGTTCTCAATGTTCAAATATTTATAACTGCATGATCTGAACCTCTCTCCATTTTCATACCTGTCTATCGCGCAACTAAGACACCATTAGCTCACTTAACGAGGTGGAGGAATCCATGTGACTGATATGTTAATGAAGCTGAGTTTTCCTCAAAGAGAAGGTCGTTCCAATAGTGAGCAGAGCTGCTCTTCCCTGCCTGAGCTCTCTTTCTAATGGCCATCTCAGGCTCTCGGCTGCTGTGCATGCTGGCACTCTCCCTGCAGGGAAGGCTGTCTGCCTTTGCCAACTGCTCACCCCACATAGCTAGTAAATCCCAGACAGGCGGAGCTAACGGAAATGTCTTTTTTTTCCCCCCTTTTAATGCTCTTTGCATAATGGCAAGCCCAAAAATCGTTAGTGAAAACGAGCTTATCGCAGGGCCCTTTGATAGCCCTAATCTGCTTATGCACAGCACTTTGAGCTGCCAATCAGAGCAATGCGAACTCCTGCTCTGTGATCACATGAGGATGAAAGTGATATTGCCTGGGTCACCTCATTATCTAGCCTCTCTATTAACTCGGCTGCAGCTTGTTCTGGTTTTCCCTAGCGCTGCAGTCCCAGAAGCAGCAGTCTCACTTGCTCACGCAACCCAGGCAAGCAGCCACTTTCCCAAACGGACTCCTCCAGCTGCCTGACAGCCACAGGCCCATCTGGCCTCAAAGGATGCCCCACCTTGCAATCAAGCGTGTGGACCAGAGATGGACTCCTGTGGAAACAAGACAGCTGGAATGGGGAGTGAAGAGGTGAAAATCCAATGGTTTTGAGACAGTCACATTTAGAACCAAACACCCACATGCTGCCCATCCAGGCAGCTCGTCTGCATGGGAGTGAATTCACAGAGATGCACAAACCCACTCAAATCAATCTCTCCAAAGCAATTTCCCAGCCTGTTTCACTCCTCCATCAGTTTTTATGAATCTACCCTTAGGGAAAGACAGCATGATCAAAGGGACATGAAGAAAGAACTTACCACTTGGGTGCACCCCCTCTGCCAAAGAGCCCTGATCCAAAACCCCAGCTGACTTTCCCCATCACACCCTCTGGCAAACCGCATGCCGGCATCCCTGCAGACCCACAAGGGTAGAGGCACTGAGCTACTCCGTGCTCAGGCGAGGAAAATTGGACTGCTTTTCATTTGTCTTCAGTAATGCAGAGTGTCAGACACTTACTGGACTGGGCAGTTCTGGCTTCAATCGTGGGGGTGTAGACTCCTACCCCCAGCTCTGAGCGGGCACCCAGACGGAACTTATACAGCGTGTCTGGTTTGAGACCTTCCACAGCATACGAGGAGGTTGGGTCAAACTCCACCTTTTGCTGGCAAATAAAACACAGATTAGTTGGTATAGTTGGAGAATACAGAAAAGCTGGTGTTCAGCAGCCAATGCCAAGGGCACATCACCCATTCTTGCTGCCACACCACCTCGAGGGCACTTATTATGGCATCTCTCATGCCCACAGGAGGTGGAGAGGACCATGGGACACTGTGATGCTGCCATGCCACAGTTCTCACCGTGCTGCCCTAAAGCCAGCACTACCTTTGATATATCTAGAGCTGGACTTGCTTTAGGGACCTGGCAGTAAATGTGAAGGGCTCTCTCTATGCCACCCTCCATCTGCTTCTTAACTGTAGCCAGTCCTGGAGTTGCAGACATATACTGGAGGCCATTTCAGACCTTCCTAGAAGCCCTGCTGTTTAAAGGCACCAGCAGTAAGGATGCCTCAGATATGGTGTCATGGTATTCTGGAGCCCTTCTAGTCCCAAACCAGCCACCAGCTACTTTGCTGGGCATCAACAAGAACTGTTGAGGTCACTTACACAGAGGCCAGACAGAGATCGCCATACTCTCACCACACACCCTTGAGACAGACATGAAGAAACATGGAGAAGAAACAGTCTTGCTGCCACCCCAGCTCAAGCAGACACCCTGCCCAAGCTGCTGAATTGTGAAGTCTGGCCTCAAGTGCTGCTAATGCAGAGGCAGGACCCTTACCTGAGTGCCATCCTCCCCTTCCCAGTACAGCAGCTCGTATTTGGTAATGCGTTCCTGAGAGGCAGGCAGCCATGTCAACAGGATGCGGGTATCAGACTCTGCTTCTGCCTGGAAGTCAGCTGGCTGGGCGGGAACTGGGGATCAAACACATGGTTAGTGCCAGGAGGCAGGAAAAGGAGTCACACAGTTTTGCAGAGTCTGCATTTCACCTTGTGAGGATCCTCTTTCACTCCTTCTGGACCCTCCCTTCGTCCCTCTACCCTGTTAATGTACTCTTGGAGCAACTCAGCCAACAAGCAAGCACCTCTGGGACCCAGGAAGGTGACTATGGGAATCATGCTCACTTCCAGCTCCTGACCACATCCCAGATCCTTCCTTCCACATGTGTACTCAGACCCCAGGAGGGCCCAGCACACTTACACAGGTGTCAGAATCCACATCTAGGACCTTGCATCACATTTTAGCCACCGCATCCCAGACAAAACTGTGGGCTGCGTTACTTGTACAGAGATTGATACCAACTCCCCAGGACAAGCTGACAGCTTAGATCTGATGGCTGTGAGGCAGGGAAGCCACTCTGACATGCAACCGTCTGGGCACCAAGTGCAGTTGCAATGCCTGGTGCAGATGAGACACAGCTGAGCTGCACATCATTGGAGTGGACACGAATCCATGGCACCTCACTCCATACGTACCCCCTTGCTGCGTTTTGACCTGGATGATGTCCGAGGGGGGTCCATCGCCCACTGAAGTAAAGGCCAGGACGCGGATGCTGTACGTGGTTCCCGTGATGAGGCTCCCCACGGTGGTGAGGTGGCTGTCGTCAGTGTTGTGTTTCTGCCACATGCTCAAAGGCAGATGAGGGTCGGTGGTATAGTAAACACGGTACCCTCGGATCTGTCCGTTTGGCTCCTCCGGCTGCTCCCACTGGACCAGCATGGTGCTGGCGCTCAGCATCCGTGCCTGAACTTTGAGGGGTGGACTTGAAGGAGCTTGCTCTCCTGTCCGGGCCTCGACTAGATCACTGGGAGGACCCCTGCCAATGTTATTGACAGCGATGACCCGGAACTCATACTCCGAGAAGGGGCTGAGCCCACCTATGCTATAGCGGGTTGTTGCCACACCATCCACCTCCTGGAACTGACCCTCCAAGGATTTGGGCTTGTACTGGATGACGTAATATGAAATGGGGTCGGAGTTGCCCGAATCCCAGGTGAGGGTCACGCTGGTAGCTGTTGTTTCAGTCACTAACGGCTCTGTTGGAGGTTTTGGCAGTGCTGCAATTGGAAGGCAGAGAGGTGTGATTTAAATAATTCAGTCAGCTCAAACCCTGCAATGTGCACGGTGATAAAAATGGAGCTGCCACCTCCCATTAACATTCTTCTTTAAAAGGCAGAAATCATTTCATACTCTAGAACATGCATTTTTATATTACCATATATTGCTTGAAGTGGTTCTTAATGGAAGGATAAACAGAGCAATCATGTTATTAGACGTGCTTGACGCACTTACCAGCAGCAGGCTAAATAAAGGTAATTCAATGGGGATGCAGGAATGTTTCTGTCATGGGGGTTCAGCTGGCAGTGGGAAGGTGCTTTCTGGGCTGGACTGGCCCCAGAAGCCAGGTGTACAGCTCATTTACAAAGGGATACAGTAAAGCAACCAGAGCACTACAGGGAATCCAGAGTTGTGCTCCTGCTTCCACAGACAGTATCTTAGGCCACATGGACAGTGCTGTTAGAAGGGTTGATGGGGGAATGCCTTGTAAGTGTTACAGTACGTGCAGGAGGGATACAGCCAGAGAAATCACCAACTTTCACATCCACTATTTCACTGGGTGGTGTGTCAAACTGCAACCAGACAGTAAACTGTTACACAAGAACTCTGTGACACTGACATCTCTGAAGTGTTAATGAGAATGCAACTACTGCAAGCAAACATTTCCAGATTTGCCATTTTACCAAAAGAACAAAGCAAGAGAATGAGTGCGTGTGAGAGAGAATTCCAGAGTACACAAATACTTTAAGATAATGAGTGAATTAAAGTCTGCAGTAAGTTTAAACCTCCTACGAACCACTCTAGTTAAAAGTCATTAGTGACTTGCAATGCAGTTGTTCTTGATGAGGAACTAGGAAAAATCCTCAGCCCAAATTAAGATCCAGCTGAGGAGGGCAGGCTCTTTAGCACAGGAGTATGCCTTCTCTGAGTGCTGAGGAGGATGCCTTTTCCAACATGAACACTGAAAAAATTGGTGAGGGCTGAACTGGCATGGGAGTGAAGAGCATGCAACCAACAGCCAGACACAGGACTGGTGGAGGGTAGATGGATCCCGCCCAGTATTATGGCCTGAAGCAACACATTTCCTAGAGCATATGAGAAGCTGGCAGCCTCCCTCAGGCTTTCAAGGACACATGACACTTATCCACTCTTTCCTTTGGAGAGCTCCAAGCTTGACTCTTGCCAGCTCTTGGGCGTGCAGTCTGCATGCGAGCAAGGAGCAGGTCTGGGACTTTTGATGCATTTACTGCAATCAGCTCTGTGTCATCTTGCTTCTCCTGTCTGTCCTGCAAAAGGTCTACTTTCCAGCAAGCACAGGAGACGCAACACTGGGTGAAGGAGTTAGGGACAGAGGCAGTCAGATACCCAGAGTGAAGGTGTGTAAAAGACTGACAGAGAAACATGGAGGAAGGCAAAGGGCTAAAGGAGCTGAGCAGACAACTCCCGGTCCTGGGAGCCTCTGCAGTCCTGGGGTGGAAGTGGGCATCATGTCAGCCAAAGAGGGAGCGAGGCCAAGTCCTCCCAGGTACAGAGGCAAATACAGGGAACCATCAGTGTGTGATGGTGCAGTTCCCACCTCCCTCTTCCACATCCAAACCATGTACCCATCGTGCCCCTTTCTTTCATACACTTTTGCATATGCACTAAACCAAGGCAACCTCTGTGCTCTGTAAGAAAATGGGGGCTGGAAAAGGTACTGGCTAGCAGGTGCTGTGAGTAAAGGGAGCAGTGTGCAGCTAAAGTTAAAAGCATCCTCTGACTAGCACTGGGGAAAAGAGAATTTGCTGTTAATCTCCAGGTCAGGGAGGGCTAACACTCAATTTTGTGATTTGTTCAAGCAGAGACTTGGTGCTAAAGGAGGCCATAGTGCAGGAGGGGGCCTGCAAGAACAGCCAGACCCAAAAGATGATGCATCTGTGGAAATCTGAGCTGCAAATCAGCTGCAAGGAGAAGAGGAAAGGGATAGTGTGGATCTGCTTGGCTCCAGACAGGAAAGGCAGGACACATACTTCAGCCTCCCGTTATGGAGCTGGCTGGGTGGGCTGCTCTGTACCCAGTGGTCAGCAATCTGCAATAATGTCCTCTTTGGGGCAAAGCTATCTGTTAAATGGCAGCAATAAACATGCCCCAAGGACAGCAATGAAAGAGAAAGGTAAAAAGGCAGGGCAGTAAGGGAAAAAAGAAAATTTTATAGAGAAATACGCAACAATTTAAAAATGAACATCTACAGCTCCTCCCTGTGGGGGGGGTGGGGTGGGGAGGATGCTCATTCAGATGAGGCCCACAGACATTTCACATTGCTGGGATTACCCTTCTTGTCCTGCCCTTACTGCAAGAGGACGTATCTGTGCAAACACCTTTCTGACTGCAGACATTCACAGACCTCTTCCCTGGGACAACCCGTGGCCTGCTGCTGTGCTGAGCTGATCCTGCCGATGCATGGAACAAGCTACAAATTGCTGAGGTGAGCATAAACTCAGCGAGGTTTCCTCGTGGCATAACAGGGGCCCAGCTCGACACAAGCCTGTCTCCCATCATGCCACATGTAGAGAGAGAGGAAATGACCTCCAAAATACTATTGTTTGAGAAGGAAAAAACAAAGTTGTGAGTTCCACCTTCCCTTGCAAGGTGAAAAAGTCCCAGGAGACTGCAGACAGTTGGCTTCACCCAAAAATACTTCAGCAAAGGGCTACACTGTTGAAACCATTCTAGAAGCACCATGAGGGATAAGTCCTTACCTTTGACAGTGATCTGGGCCGTGGCTTCAATCATGCCCAGGGAGGAGATAGCCACACAGGTGTAGTTGGCAGACTGCACAATGTTATTTAGCTCCAGGACATTCCTACCGACGGGCATCTCATCCTCTTTGGTCAGTTCCTCCACACCAGCCATCCACTTCACGTAGGGCATCGGAGCACCTACTGCCACGCATGTTAGGTTCACACTCCCCCCAGGCATCACTTCGTGGTTGCTTGGAGGGATAGAGAATCGAGGAGCAACACGCCGCACTGAAACAAGGAGGAGACAGCTAGTAGGGTCACAGAACCAGCAGAGAGCACTCAGTTACATTGCAGGGGTATGTGAGGGGTGTTCAACGTTTTTGCCTGTCAGTCCCTTGGGACAGATAAAATGAAGTGCAAAAGCTGTTCACTGCTTTGCCAAATTGCACACACTTTGCTCTCCTTCCTTAGCCACTGGCATCTTATTAGAACTCATTAAGGGATGGCTCAATCCATTCCCTGCAAACATAGCCTTTTGAAATCATATTACTAACATGAAACATTCCTCCATTTAAATTACATCCCTCTAATTAGAGAGCACACACAAATGCCAGTCACACACTCTCTCTGTGCAGGTCCCAGTGAAGCTCTGCAAAGCGGAATTACCTGCTCAATTTATTAGCTCTAGAGTAAAGCAACCTGTCCCCTAAACCTCACCGGGTCTGGGCAGAAGCAGCAGTAGAGTTTCTTTCTGAATTAGCACACGTGTGCTGCTAAATAAAATATAATTCCTTTAAAAACGTAACTCAGGTTCTACCTTGGCTCAGAAAAAATAGTCACCAGAGCTGCATGACATTGTCAGGGCCTGAACAGATCACCTTGCTGGGCAGGAGGGAACTAATTCTGACAGATGTGAGATCATATCCATTTTGACAGAAGAGAGCTAGGCTGGCAGAACCCTCCCCACCTTTGTGGCAGCACTTCGGGAGATGTATTCCTCCTTATTTCATTGCACAGCTTCTCTTCATATCAATCCCTTGCTGGGTGTTTCATTCAAGACTTATTTGTAAGCAACTCTCAGCTACAATAAAGCGCTAAAGCTGCCTGCCATATGCATTCCTGTCAGGAAAATGACACTGAGAAATGAGGCCCCTTCTTCAGGGTTAGTGTTATGGGCCTATTTAAGCAAGGGTAGAGAAACAACTGTGCTCGGTAAATCTCTGTCTCCTCTGGGCAAGCTCATTTTAGTCTGTAGTTAAAAAGGGAAACTGCTCGAACGTGTCTCGCCCAGCAGCCCTGCTCTCCTCTATCCTCCTCCACCAGAAAGGCAGCCCTAGAGCATCAGCTGGGTTCATGACTGACCGGCTCCCGAGGAGCCTCTCCCTGCCAATTACTCTCCTCCATCAGTGCATCGGGCTGGCGGAGCAGCAAACAGCCACAGCGCTGGGGGCAGGTGGAAATTGGGCAGGAGCCTGAGCGGTGCCAGCACACAACACACCACAGGCACAACCAGCCCCACGGGCGCTGGAGGTCCAGGGAGACATGGTTTTGCTGGCCTGACTCCTGCCACCACAGCGTCTCCGCAGACGGTAAAGCTGCTGACAGCCCAGCGAGCCGCAGAGGTGTCAGCTCCGCTTGCCAAGCTGACTCTACCCAAATCAAATTTCACTAGTGCTCTCTTTGATGATTCATCCCCAAACCAACAGGCTTGCAGAAATAAGACTGAACACGGAAGCCCCCACGCTAGCATGTACAACAGAGCTAAGACTTCGTGATAAATCAGACGATACTGTCAACATTGTGTGTGTACTACACATCGTCTCGGTGACAAAACAGGGCTCATTAGCTCCTTACCAGCCAAGGGAAGGATAACTTGCTTTTCTTTTTTTTTTTAATGTCTAAATCCAAAGTCTTGCTGGTTGTTTCTTTTAATCAATTATTAAATCTCAAATCAATAGCTACATGAGCGATCGCCAGTGAGGCGTTACCTGACTGATGGGGCAGCGCTCCCCAAACGAGACAGAACTGAAAGTGTACTCAAGTGCTATGCAGTCATGAGAATACAGAGTTAACCTGATGGACATGGCAATGGTTTAACATGATGGCGTGTATTTCCAACGAAAGCATCCCAGCATCATTCATTAAGAGTCAGGTTTTGTTTTCCAATGAACACGGCGTCGAGTTATTCCAGGTAGAAGCTGTTCAAATTCCGTCCCCATCCAAGGACCAAACCCACCCACCCACACTGTATTAAAACAAAGAAGAGCAAATTTCAAGGATAAGGCCATAGGTGTGCACAGGGCACTCACGCACATGCACCAGGCAAACAGGCTGGCAGGCACCGGAGGCCACTACAGAGTCAGAGAGGGAGCAGTGTGAGGGCAGGACCGGGAGAGGGAAGGCGTACAGGAACTCACGTACAGAGACATAGGGAGACAAGACTGGAGGACATGAGGCCATGCAGGAAGGTCAGAGCCCAGCATGCACTAACAGATTTTGATCCCCAGCCCTGTGAGATCAGAGGCAGCACAGCCCACTGCAGACTGCCCTGCACCGTGCCATGGTGTCAAGCACTGCTTTCAGGGTGCTCCTGGGGCCGTGCTGAGCGCCATCAGTGCCGTGTCCCCCTTGATATGTCCCGCAGAGGCGGTGCCTGTGGGTGCTGCAGCTGTCTCTCTCTGAGGAAGCCAGCAGCCAGCCACCCCCTGCTCTCCAGCACAGGGGAGATGCACTTCAGAGCAGCTGGGGCTCTCCCAGTGGTGCTCTGCAGGGTGAAGGGAAGGTCTGAGCCTCGTCAAAAGTGGCTCTCCCCTGTCCTACCCACAGGGGAGCAGCAGAGGTAGCTGGTGTGTTCGCGTACCCAGAGAAGGGATGAATGGCAAGGAGAACTCTCCTGCAGACCAAACCGTACAAGATGCTGGGCAGGCTGCAGCATCGCCAGCTTCAACACGGGCCATGCCTCCTGCACGCTGCAGCCTGTGGCATGCCAGGAAGCTGTGCGGGGCCTCGGCTCTCAAGGCTGGCAACAGATGAGCAGTTAAACAGGCCTCTGCCGTGTATTTTTGCGACCAGAATGGCTGAGCCAACCTCCCCTTGTTATCACACCGGCAGAGCTGCTAAGATGAGTTGGTTGCTCCACATCAGAGAGCGTCGGTGCCCAAGGCATTGCAGCTGCTAAAAACGGATGCCATGCGTAGGGGTCAGCTCCCAACACAGGAGGGGGTCAAGGCAATGCCTTTGGTGAGAGATCTGGCCCAGATGATACTCTGGCAGGAGCGTGTGCAAAGGAAGGGATGGGCTCCACCAGCCTCCCATCCTCTTGGGCAGTAATTGGCAGCTTCTTGTCCCAGTCAGTACAGAGGGAGAAGGAGAGATGCTGTCAGTTAGCATTAGTGAGAGCTGGCAGAGCTCTCGCAGCAGCTTGCAGTGCACCATCAACACATTCCTTAGGCTCAAGCCAGCGATTTAAGTCACTTGCCTAGCATAAGAGTCTGGTAATAATTTAAATCAGTATAACTCCTCAAAAAGCAGTATTCTTAGAATTTCTGTCCAATTTACAAGTCAAATTGCATGGGCTAGCACAGCCCATGATGCTACCTTAAGTGCTCCAGAAAATTTTGTTGTTCTTCATTTATTGCAGCAATGAAATTTCTCTTTCTATTACAATTTTCTTGACAAGAATTTGCAATATTTTTTTTTAATCTTTTTGGATAAAGATCAGAGAAGGTGGCCTGGAGATTTTGCAAGAAAAGCACAGGGAAAATTGCTGTGAATATTAAAATGATTTCAACGGACAATAGTACAATTCAGGGGTTTAGTTAAACCAGCAGACTGTCAAAAATGAGATTCATTGTCATTCATCCCAAGAACAGGCCTCATAAGGGCTCTGTGCTGCTCCACTATTCAGCACGCCTCCCCGTAGAGAGCGCTCACTGGGAAGTGAAGTGAAACCCCGGAGCGGTGAGCAGTGCAGCGCAACCTGAGCCTGTGCCCTGGATCCCACAGGACAGGGAAAAAGGACAGTGCGGAGACTTCTCCACTCAGTGTGGGGACCGTGAGGAGGAAGGAGGGGAGCAGGCAACACAACAGTCACAAAGGTTGCAATTGAGAAATGTTAATAATTCAGCATGCATTAACATGCACGTTCCTTGCCTTGAGAGCAAAGAGCATGAATTGATTGCCCGGCTCCTTTCACCGCGGGAGTGGCTGTTTCCTAACATCTCAGGTTCCCTCTGAGGGTGACGTTACCCCCTTGGAGAACCAGGGACCCTCCCTCCCTGCTGCTGTCTGCAAGAGTTGTGGGCTCTGAGCTCTGGGCATGAGTGCTCAGGGCACAGGGCTCCTCTCTCGCGGGCTGAGACACTGCTGGCAAACAGCAAGGCTCTGCTGGAAACAACAGTGCCAGGACTGGCCATGCTTCCAAAACTGTGTGGTGCTGCTAGGGAGGGGGAAACCAAATTGCTTTTCCCTGCTGGCTGTCTTGGCCACAGTACAGCTGAGCAAATGACAATGCTAACAGCCTTCCCTCTAGCTTACAGAGGTGCAGGCTGCTTGCCTGCTCTTGCTTTTGGGCTTCCTTCCCACCATGCCTACCTAGCATCTGACTCTGGGCTACTCAGCACCTGCGTCGCAGGCTCACTGGGTGCCGCCCCACGGCGATGGAGAGCTGTGCGGGTGCTCCACACACTTCTCCACTCCTTCCTGAGGCAATCCCAGCTGCTCTGGTCCTGCACCACTGTCCTGACATCCTCTCCCCTTTGCTTTCCCTCTGCACAGAGGAAGCGCAGTGTGAATCCTGTTCGCTCTGAAGGAGGAGCGGCACAGCCCTGGCCCCCAGCACAGCAAAGGCGAGTTCGGAGGCCTCTGCTTTTACCTCCCAACGGGGATGAGTAGTAGAGAGTGACACAGTGATGCAGGGGCACATCTCTGCAAAGGTGAGACTGACCAATTTCATCACTCCAGCAAGGCAAGCTGGAGGATCCTTGGGGTGTGCTCTTGCCCTTGCCACACTGCTACCCTGCCTAGAACTCCCGCCTCCCTCAGGAAGCACCTCCTCGGAGTCGGGAAGGAGTGAATTTAGGAGATATCCTCAAACATGATCATCGGTCTGCATGGTTTACTCATCTGTAGACACCTTTCATCTTTCGCTAGCGCTATCATTTCAAGGAAGGACTTCAAATGGAAAGGCAGCTGCTGGAGTCTCACAATCTATCGACAGAATCAACAGCAGGAGAGAAAAAATTGGAACCAGAAAAAATGCATTTACAGTCTAATCTTGTGCTCAAACAATGCTGTACTATTTATGCTCCCAATGCATCCTTGAGTGCTGACATTTTATAGACAATTTCCAAAACAGGGCCTTGCCATTTTTGGATTATATTTCAGCTATAACTTTTAGGTCTAATTATTTGCGCTGACAACCACATATAAAAGAGGATATATCATTACAGTGGTGCAGCACTGGAGACACATCAGCATTCAGCATACTGACATACTAATGGCAAAGTAAGGGAGAGCAAGATTGTGGAGCTATGCAATTTGCATTCACTCTCTGAAATTTCTCTGATGAAAATAACACAACATTAAGGAGGGGAATAAGAGAAAAGATCCACTGTATCAAGATAAAATAACTCGTTAATAAATAACCTTGTAGCAGTCACAGAGCAATAATTAAATGCATGGGTGAGCAGTACACAGTTTTAAGTAAAGCTAGAAAAACGTAAGATGTAATTATCAGTGCCAAACAAATTATAAGCACGGCAAATCCCAATGGAATATTTAGAAACTAATTTCTGGCTTCACATTAAATATTTGTGTATGTGGGTATTTTTGGTGGGGCGAGAAGGAGGGGTTGGCAGAAAGAATTAGAAATTATCTGCTCCTGCTGGCTTATATCCATTCTCAGCTGCCTCCCCTCAGCTAAACCATGCGGCTAAAACGTTTAAGTGCCTTGTCAAAGGTTTATTCTCCAGAGGTGCCTAAGCTATCACAGCAGTGCTCCAAATTCACTGAAATCTGGAAGGCTTTGGGCCTTGGCTTTAATTTCTTCTCTTTTCTTCCTTGTTCTCATTTTTCATCATTGTCTTGGGCTCAGGTAATTTTATCCTCTACGAAATGTATTTTTAGAGGGTAAACAACAAGGGCCCCATGCCTCAGTACAATCTAAATGAGAGCACGTTCCAGTGAGAGAAACAGGACTGAAGTCAGGGTACTGGAACAACTGCTATGACAACTTGTTAAAACTTTTTCCAGTGATGATTGTAAGATCAACTCATGGAGTTGCCTGACGTCATCTTTGAGAGGAACCAGGGTCTCTTCCCAATGCCACCCAGGAGCTGGAGAGCTGCTGTGAGCATCCCTTTCCTCCAGTGCATGTGGAGGGACAGACCTGCATGGTACCTGTTCGGTGAAGGAGTCATCTCTATAAACTAGCTCAGGACTTCTGCCAAGAACACTAGCTTTTCTCAGCATGAAATCATGAGTGCCTCAAGCTAGGTTTGGAGCTAGATTTAATTTAAAAGCTAGAGTTGCCTTTCACTATTGTCATTTTTTCACCTCTGGCTCTCTGAGGGCAAGAGGACAGAGCAGGGCAAAGCACAAATCAGGTTTCCCTGAGTGGTTATGAGCTCCTGTGCACATCATCATGGGCATCCCCGAGCCATCCTAGGTAAGGCTGAGGCCACTGCTAGAGCCCCCTGCTCTGCTGCCAGCAAGAGAAAGACCCAGCCCCAGGGAGGAAAGGAGATGCAGACCTGCTCATGCATGTCTGAGCATGGAGAACTGGCCACCCCCAGAACAGGGAGGGCAGAGGAGCAGGGAAGCTGCCTCAGCACAAGCGCCTTGCATCTCTCAGCCAGCTGCCCCTGCTGCTCTGTGGCAAGAGGGCAGCACGCTGGGTTCTTCTCCACCTGAGACCAAAAGCAAGCTTTTTGCCTCTAGAGAAAGTGAAAACTTTTAAAGCTACAGGAGAAATTGAGGAAACCACTCTCCCTAGCAGCTCACAAGGAGACTGGAGATCATTCTGATCTCTGCTTTCAAACACTGCTCTTGATCTCTGGCCAGAAAGTGGCAGCAGTTTAGACGTATTACACCGGCACCTAGCATAGGTTAGAGAAGGACCCCACATAAGTAGCATGCACTTCTTACCACCCTACCTTTGATCAAAACTGCCCTGGCTGGTATTTGCATGCAAAACGTATTCTGCTCATTTGAAATCTCAAGCAACAAAGGCATGCAAGCGAAGTATCAATGCCATCACCAGAATCACAGCAAACAGTAAGCAGGTTTCATCAGGCACACTGTGGCAGTGCCTGGAAGGGAGTCAGAGTCTGTAGGGCCCCCTCCCCTTCTGGGGATGGTTCTCCTCTCCCTATTGGAAAGTCCCATCTGACGTGGTGTACTGTAGATGGATAAGAAGTGAAAAGGACCAACCTTCTCGCTGATCTGAGAGATGAAAGTTTGTTTTGTTTGATGGCAGAGTGCGATGAAGATGAGGAGGGAATAAAAAAAGACAAGGAAAAACACAGAGAGTAAAAACAGGCCAAGCTTCATCTGTCCGCACACCACTGAAACGACAAGACAAGACTACAGAGGTCAGCCGTGACTTCCCACCGTGCACACACACACCACTCCATGTCGTGGACAATGGCCCAGAGCAGGGCCGGCCCCTCCGCCTCCCTGACCTGCTCACTGCTGGTGGAGGCCAGGCGGAGGGCACCGCACATCCCACACATACTCACAGGAGGGTGCTTCGGGGGCGGCCCCACGCTGGGCCAGGTGCTGGAAGCACAGACACGTTTACGTGTGCAAAACACTCACGCACAGAGCAAGGGACTCCAGCCATCACACAGACTGACGTGCTCCCACCACACACCCACTCCAGCTAGAAAGACGATGGCAAAGGCACTTTAAACCCATTGACCACACACTGGGAAGAGCATATATGTAGGTCCGAATTTTATCAGGTATGAAAGAAATGTTCCAAGTGGTGAACGGAAAAATCTTCTACCATGAAGTGCTGTTCCCCCTCTCCAAACAAAGAGCTAAATGCAGCAGAGAGGTATTAGGCAAGTGACAGGCATGTGCAGTATCAGCAGGGCTCAGTTTCAGGGGAGCCTTATTGGTACACTGTGCTGTGAGTGAGAGGTGGACAAGAAATCAGAAGGACAAAAACACCCAGAGAGAATTGAGCAGGTCCCAGTTTTTGTTCCTGCGGGAGAGACAGTAGAAGGTTAGTTGCATTTTCCTTATAGACAAAGGAGATCTTATTTCTCTAGCAGGAGTGACCTCACTCCAGCTACAGATCTGTAATGTATCAGCTGTAATCGAACCCTCGCTGAGAGAATACAGAAGTGGATTTGATAGTTAAAGACTGCTTATGAGTCACATTTTTGATGGGGGAAGGAGAAGGTGGGGGGAGGAATTTGCTTTCCAGCAGAAAATGCTACAAATTAGAGAACAGCATGTGGCATTATACAGTTCAACAGTATAGTCAGCCATTTCCAGTGATTAGAGGACAAGATTTTAACCAACACTGACATGGTACAGGCCAGGCAACAAACTGTCAATAACAGCTACAACGGCAGCCTACGAAGTGTAATGGAGCTTGCAGGAGAACAGCAAAACAGTTGTTTACGTTTCTTCAATTGAACTGATACCAGGGGACCAGAAACAGCCAACTCAGCTGAACCGGTCCATAAGCGAGGGCCACCATCCAGTGATGACCCCCACCCAGACATCCTCAAAACAAATAGTGCTAGCTTAAGGTCCAGGTTTCCTCTGGCTTGCTTCAGACAGGGATTTACCTCTTAGTCCACAAAACATTAACATAAGGCTCATTTAATCCTGTGAGGCCCTGCGATGGGAGTGAACCTCTTTATTGCTGCTCCCAAGCCACCACTTTATTTCCTAATCTAATGGAGCGTATCACATCTGCATGGCCTCAGCAGGCAGCGAGGGGCTTCTGCCTTCTGCTCAGTTCTTCCCAACAGGGAGGATTTGTTTCCTGCCCTTGCCCAGGAAGGACAGTGCTTCTGGCAAACAAGCCGTACCCGTGAGCAGCTGCATTTCTGGAAAGCAGCGCTAACATTACAACAGGGCAACACAAACTCCAAGTGCTGCAAGTGTGGACCAACCTGCTGCACCCCTTGGGACTGTGTGACTGAGTGGCAAGAGGCTGGTGAAGGGTGTAAGGTGTAGGGATGATGCTGAAGCAACTACGGAAACACCTGTCCAGGGTGCAGAAGTGCAGCAGCTGCAGAGCATGCCCCTGCCCTTGGGAAGGGCTGACGGACCCCAGCCATACCAAGGGGACTCGCTGTGGTGCTACTTGGCCTGCCTGGGGGCAAGCTGAAGGGTGCTGCTGCAGCTAGGGGATGGCCAGGACCTCTGTTTTGGGAAGCCCAACGGGGATTGCACGGCATCAGTGCGCACGGACAGGAGCAGGCTCCAGCAATGGCTTTCCCCACGTGTTGACACTTCAAATTAGAGTTGGAAAGGTGAGGAGACACATGTGAAACACGCTAATTCAAACAGATTACTTTCTGGTCTGTCAAACAGGAACAGGTTTGGGGCCTGCTATTTGTCACTAATTGCTGGATTATCTCATAATCTCTTATTATATTAGTACCTTACAGGGAATAAAAGCCAGTAGCAGGCTATTGTGGAACAGCTATAAGGCAAGAGGGAACACCTGGGCAAAAAGTTCTCTTTCCTTTCCCTTTAGTTAATGCTCAAACAGCTGCTGCTTTATCTGAGACAAACTTGATAAATGGTAAACTGAAAGTTTCATCTCTTTACAAATCCCCTGTCTCCAGTTCTCTATCTATGCCACTCCTAAGCTAAGAAGCATGTTTTACCAGGAGTTTTTCTCCTTTTTTAGAAAACAAATGACTCTGAGCAGCAACAGTAAATAACATCTGCCCCACCTCAGAGTACAGAGGATTTAAGGCTGGGGTTACCCAGAGTATCCCCTGTGCAGAATGCCACAGCTCGCTAGGTACAGTGCCATGTTCCTACGAACCCGAGCTGCCTGGCAGCTAACTTGAACATGCCAGTCTATGTGCAAGACAAAGTAAGTCAAGTCACAGTAGAAATGTCACCAGAGGATTGCAAACTCCAGAAGGTAAAAACAGGGCTCCTTTTGAGATCCAAGTTGAAACAGCAGAGAAGCAAAGAGCAAGGCCATATCAGCGACGTGTCTGCCAGTCCTGACTGTCAGATGGCTCCTGCGCTCTGCAGGCAGAAATTCCCATGCCGACTGAATTTGGCTTTTACCCTGCCACAGACATGCTCGTCTTATGCAGCAGCAGCAATACTCTTACCAGCAGTTTGTTGCAGAAAGAACAAATTTGGGCTTATGGGAGGCTCCGCTTTTGTGTATTCGTGGGCATTAGCTCCCTGAAACAAGGCAGGAGGCTGTGGCCAGGATACGAATGCACAGGTCTGAGAGTTTAGATCACTAGCTCAAACAAAGGAACACATTTCTAAAGCTTTTCAGAGTGGGAAGCTATTACTTCCCTGAAAGCAACAAGAAAGTTCATTATCCCAGTTGGCTCTGCAATTCTGCTGGGAACTGCCAGCATCTGTCCTGTGCTGAAAACCCTCTGGTGCTATGCAAGGCATTAATATAAAGGCAAATCCAGACACTGTGGAATCCAAAAGACAGAGAGGTTAACAAAAACCCAGAGGGGGATGAACCTGTTCCTGCTTATCTCCAAAAGCACATCTTGTGTCTCAAGGACTCCACATAAATCAAATTTTATCCTTTACAGCTTTTAGAGGTACAGAGGAACAAAAGGACAGATTGTCTTTTTTACGCCAGATTACATGAGAATAAGACAACCTCCCATTATGTCCGATGAACAATGTTCTCATGCCATAGTGATGAGTATATTCCATCCTAGAGAGACAGACAGGATGCTCAGGGTGCCCAATCATCCTTTCCCATTCATAGTGCACACACATGCATGCATGAATTCAATTAAGAGCAGAAAATCTCAGAGCACCAGAGATGGATTTCCTAATCCTTTGTGCAAGTGGATATGGAAGGGGAGGGAACGGACATTTAGTCGGCACAGATACACAGGCCTAATTGTTCCACAGACGTCTATGCAGGTCATGTGGGGAGGAGGCGGAAATAGGTTTCCAAGTCCATTTCTGTGTTGTATTATCTTGCACTGAGCCACCAGCCACTCTCCTTCTATTTTCCATAAAGGTCATTTTACAAATAATCAGACTTGAGCCTCATATTGCACTTTTAACCATCAAAGCACTTTGCAAGGAATAAAACCGTTAAGCTTATTCAGTTGAGTTCTGTAAAGCACATTGAAATCTTTAGATGAAATGTGCCAGCAGAAGGACAAAGAACTATTATTTATTAACTGTGATCATTATAATCATGGCACAGCAAAACGCTCATAGGAACACGTGATGGTGAACACACTTCACCCCAGGAGAAAACACGACAAAAATATTCATAGTATATGGAGGGGAGAAAACTTGGCAGAAGCCTCTACATGCCTCTCTGGCTCTGAAGCCAGCCAGCTCCAGGATCAGGACACACAGCCACAGCAGCTGAGCCACAGTGCTGACTGAGCAACTAATGTCTGCTGGTGCCGAGCGCTGCGCAGCTCTGGCCGTGCCGCTGGCTGTGTTCATCCCGAGTCTCCTTACAACTAGCCAAGGTGCATCTGCACAACTGCAGCTGCTCAGACTTTGGCTATAGAGGTAGTGTCAGCATGGAGCAGCACCTGGGGGCAGAGGAAATGAAGTTAAAAATACTGAAATCCCATAAAAAGGAGTGCACTTTCTTCATCAAAGGGTCATTGCTCTCTGTGGCTCTGCTGTGCTCCAGCATTATTTTGAGGTCAGGACTACACATACACAGGGAGATCACAGCCCTTCAGACCCGTAACCCTCCTCAGCCATGTACCAACTGCTGAGGGGTAGTTACTCTGTGGCCCCTATCACAGCCTGGTTTTGCTGCTTCTGATGGTCTAAGGCAGATATCGGTCCGAGCAGCAGTCTGGGTCATCCAGTTTGATTCAACTGCGTGTTTGTGTTTCCTGTCATCCAGGCATCTCCCTCACAAGTGTCTCCAGTCTGCGTTTATCTGTGATTGCTGCCAGCCACTCAAGCACCGGCAGTGCCCTTCTCTGCTCGAGTAACATCACCCCCACCAGCGCTGACGAGAGGTGGGTTTAATGGAGCACAGTGCCAGAAGTGTGCATAGAGCTGGGTTGCAAAACAAACATATTCCCCGTTATTCAGCCATTTTTCAGACATCCCCGGTTTTGGTCGCTGCCTGTTTGACCACTGTCTTCAGCTTTTCTCCTGGCAATAGCCTCAAGCTTTGACTGCTGTTGCTATTTTAGCTGTTTTAATATTTCATAAGCAGAAAATGTCCTTTTTAAAGGCTTCAAGTCTTGTAGCTCCAGGCCCATGTCAGTCATTCAGAATTATTATTATTTACACAAGGTCCCCACTGCAGTAAGCATCATATAGCCGCAAGTAGCCATTTTGGTGAGCTCCCTCCGTGTCTGAGCCTAAGCTACCGCCAAGTCCCCAACTGCAAAACCCTGCGGAGGCCAGAGAATCGCTGCTAGGGACAAAGCCACAAGCCTAAATTCATTTGGGTGATGGCTCTTTAGTGAAACCTGGCAAATAAACCTTCGGACTCCAGGCAAGTTTCCCTGCTGCCAAATGAAATGCTAACCTGCCCTTTCAAAAAGCAGATCAAGAAAGTGCGGATTTTTGCAGTAATATAATTTCTGTTTACTGCTGTTTGTGGTTTGGGGACAGAGAAGACAATTCAGTTTTAAACGGTCTTTTTTTAAAAGAGCTGTGCAGCTGCTTCTCTACAGTACGTGTAGCATTTTGGGCTAGGGAACTTGCTGCACTCGCCCCATGGGACTGTGCCTTGAAGGCCTGAAAAGCAGCACTTAAGAAGTGAAAGCTAGGCAGCAGACTTTTTATTTGGTGGCAAGTATGAAGCCAGTGCTCCAGCAAGTGCTATTCTAATAGCATTTGCATTGCTCTTTGTTGTAAGCTGCACTGGGGAACACACCTAGTGAACTCCACAGTGTATTAATAAGGGTATTATTATAAACAGTCTTCCTGCTCATGCGCTTCATTAAAATAGGAAAAAAATAATGCCGTATGTAGAGAAAGAGAAAGGCAGAGAAAAACCTTTCACACATGGGAAGAGTCAAATAACGGCGACTCCATTGAGCGGAGCACCACACAGGCCATCACCTTCGCAAGCATTTCATAGGACAAGACTTATGGCTGAAAATGCTCCTCTTTGTGCAGATGTCCCTGAAGCTGCAGGCAAATGAAGAGTGAAATGTGTTCATAAAAAACCAATAGCGTAGGTGAATCACTGCAATTATACTCTACTCCCAGTGAGCACGATGAAATGACACCACCTTTTTTTTAACCACACTAGGTCCAATCTGCCTTCTACTCTTAAATAAATTTTTTGTATGTCTTAAACCAACTTCTTGGATTTTTGCTGCTAAATTAGACAGTAAGCTCTCTGGATTAGAGGAATCACATCTTCCATACATTTCTATTCCCTTCCCTTCTCCCTGCAGCACCATCAAGTCCCAAATCTAATCATTGTTATGATGTACTGTGGTACATGTAACCACGGACTAAAAATGGATAAGAGTTCCTTCATGGTGGTAACAGTAACATCCAGAGTAGCACCATCAAACATGCTTGTGCGGAAAGGGCAGGACGGGAATATGCCACCGTGCCCTTCAAAGTCCCTGCTATGCCCCAGACAGCCACCTTGCCCTGGCATGCTCCCCACACTTACTTTCACTCTGTTCTTGCTCCTCTGATGGTCTGGATGTTTTCTGCAGCCCTCCATGCATGGGGGGCTGAAGAGCAGCAGTGGGAGGCAGTCAACTCCCAGTGCTGGTCCCCAGCCCCGTCCCAGCTCTGCAGCAGCAGACAGATAGACCTGTCAGTCCAGAAGCAGAAGGCTTATGAAGGTTGCTTTCCAGCACACTTAGTAAGATGAAAATAATAGCTTCAAGGAAAATGCATCCATTTTCCTTTACAAATCCCTGGTGTGGAAATGTTTTAACTTTTAATGAAGTCCATCTGTGCAGAAGTGCTGGCTCTAAAAGGATTCATAGAGAAAAGACAGTGGCATAGCCTGCTCCTTCCTCCTCCTGTTCTTTCATTGATATAGGAAGCCCTGAGCAGTGCCTGGATACTCCTTCTCAGCATCCAGTATCTTCCTTCGTTAGCATGAAAAGTACGATAAGGATGCTAACGAGCCTGTGCTTTTTAACACAGCACACTCACAAAGGATTACCTGGGAGGCTAGGAAAGAGGAGGACATGATCAAAAAGATAAATCCCTAGAGTCAAGAGACAAACAAACATTTGAACTATTAAAAAAACAATAGACTTAAATGAGAGCAGGCACAAGCAGTCCTGAGAACTACACAGAGTGGAAATTAGTACTGCTGCTCAGCATGCAGCCAGGCTTTCTGAGGCAGCGGCCAACTTCCTGGGTATTCACTGCAACGAGGTCAATCATTATGAAACCACCATACAGTGGTGGTGCAGCCGACACACTTAATTTCCACTATAATTTAACATTAATTAATGTCTTCTCTAGTAAAGATGCAGGCACTTTCTGAAGACCCTACTGGAAGTCATTGATCCATCTAATGACAACACTATAGGACTATCACAAGAAGAAAAAACAGGGATTCTTCTATTCTGCATCCCAGACCTGAGGAAGTAAGATGTTTTCATTTTTTTTCTTGCTTGTAAAAGAAATAAAACACTGTTCTTGGTTTGACTAACTTTTTGAAGTCATTAACTAATATAGTAACAACATGATTTTTTTTTGTAGAACGTTTACTATCAGAAACTGTAAGCACAATTACCATCTGTGACCTAGTATACCAGTGAATTTAATCTAATAATAATTTATGGGGTATCCTGTCTTAAATATATAGCAGGGCTTTATCAGGATCACACAGGTTGGAGACTGACATTGTAAAGATTATGTGCAGTAAAAAGGCTTGTTCCAAAAATTTATGTGTAGGAAAATGACAGTTAACGGCACAGCATATGTCTAAGAACATGCTTTTTTCGGTGAATGTTAGGATCCTCTCACATGTGCAGACCATCCACAGCTCATTCCTAGCCCAAACAGGACAGACGAATCCTGCTGAGCAGTGAGTCAAATGTAAAATCCAGTATACTCCTCAGTCCTACAGGGTTCACTTGCTAAATAGAGAGTGTTCAATAGTAAGAAATCAGGAAGTCGTTAAGAGGAGGTTTTTCAACCTCTTGAAGCTCCTGTGCTCTTTTTCAGCCACACTTCTATAGAAAACAGAACATTGAGAGCCTGAGCATGTCACATGAAGAAAAAGTATCCCAAATATGACAGTAAAATGGCTGGGTATCCACACAAACCAGCCATCCTGGTAACTAGGATCCTTTTCCTCAGAGTGCAAAGTGACAATCTGGGATGAGATTCATTACAGCTTGCTTGAAAAATGAACTTGCAAGAATACAGGAAGTTTAAAATCATCCATAATTACACTGTGAGAGTGAAATGAGTGATTCCACTGCATAGATATAGCTTCATCTTCTGAACATGCTTAATTGGATACCTCAGTCTTCCAAAGACTCTTGTAATCCAAATCACACTGCAAAATAAAAAAGCAGTCCCCCAGAACAAGCAAAGAAAACAATGCCAGAGGCCACCCTTAGAAGCAAACACGCAGCATGTGAAGACAATCATTCTGATGCCCTCCTTCCATATTAACCAATGCATATACAGCTTAAAAACTGTATTTTCTTTCTTCAAAACAGGAGGAAGGAAGAAATGAAGATGAGATTTTATTAAGACTGTTTATTTACTATGTGGAAATAAAATCTGGTTCTAACTTTCTAACAAACAGTGGGTTGTACCAGCACAAGAATCTTCTTTGACTTCTTGGTAAAATCCATAGCTACATTTCCCAGAGGTTCCCGACCAGTGGCTCTGGTTTTACAGAGTCTCATATGAAGCAGCACATTTCTTTCTTGTCAAAATTAACAGAAGTGTACAGGGAATTTAGCCCTTGCTTCTCTCCAAGCTAACTCAAACACTTTTAACGTAGAGAAAGAAAACTGGCAGGAGACTGCCCTAATGTAAAACCTAGTTATTCTGGTATGTTGAAAACAGTTTCAAATCGGCAACATAGTATAACCATTAGAAAAATCACTTTACATGAAATGTGGCTAATTTCCAGCAGGTTCCCAGTGTGAGCCATTAATACCCAGAGGCTCAATCATTGATGCATGTAAGATGGATTAGGACAACTCTAAAAAGCTGTTCAGTTTTTAAAGACACACATTGCAAGACAGAGGCCTAAATATTGGCTCACCTGTAGCTGAGCACCTCTGGCTCATCAGAGCACGACCAGTTTTACACTACTGCACCAAAAGTTAGTTTATATTAAGAGGATTAAGCATGCCTTGATCCTGATTAAAACAACTATGACACAAAGTTAAAGAGTTCAAGGAAGAAAAGAATTCAAATTCTGCCCATATTTCAGCATTTTACATAACACCATACAAACAGCAAAAACAGATTTCCAGAAATGTGAGTCAAATCCAACGTGGATAAAGATATCCTTGAACTTAACTTGGTTTTTGAGTAAAAGGCTACATCACACATTCTGCAAAGTGTGATGAGGGCACTAAGACAGAGGATATACTCCTTCACTGAAAGCCATGGAGCCCTTTGAGCAGGAGGAGAGTGACCTCCTTGGGTGGAAGCTGCTCTTACCTCGAACGTAAAGGTTAGCTGGGGCAGAGTAGCGGGTTCCTGCGCTGTTGGTTGCAACACATTCATATTTGCCTTGGTCTGACTCCTCGCTGTTCTCTATTTGCAGAGCTCCTGTACACAAACAAGATGACACAGACAATTCAGGTTATGGCAAATCTGGTAATTGAACAGCCAGCCTCAGAAAAGGAAGGCCATGCCCCACGCTTTTAAAGTATCTTCCTGGATAAAAATACTGTGATGCTCCCTGGACCCACAGGGTACCAGCATGCAGCCAAAAGGTACTCAGTCTGCTGTTAAAACCTTGTGAAATTGATTATTGTTATTTTTTTAATGTAGAGGGAACCAGTTACTGATGTATTTCCAACCACCCCAACCACTTATATTCATTGCTTCAATAAAGGAAACAAAAAATACACATACACACATATTAATTACAGCTTCGTATGAGACTCTTGTCTAATAAAAGGACCTTTAATAGGCCTTTAATCAAAACAGCCAAGCACAAAGCACACTAACTGTAGCTGTTCGTTTCTTATCTGATGCACAAAAAGCTTAGCAAATGCTCAACAAATTGTGACCTTCCTGCAGAAACTGGCAGAGTCCAATCTCTCCCACCTCACCACCCCTCCTTTCCAACAGACATCCCTTTTTGAGAAAACACTTTGCCTTTTGCCAGCTCTCTCCATGTCAGTGATCTCCTTGTTCTTTCAGATTTCATTACACGTGATATAAAAAGATTAGAACCTCAGGCTGAGACATCAAAGATACACAGCAATGCAATACAACCATTTTGCCACATGGCGCTCACACGAAAGCCACTCTCCCTTTGTCCCAGCAGCGCCTGCTCCTCCAGCTTTAGGTCAGGAAGCGTTACTTAGTCCAGACTGCAGGTTCCTCAGGACATGATCTGATGCCATCCCCAAAGTGCGAGATGTATGTGGGGCACATTTAAACGGCAATAATTGTCAGGGCACACAGTAACAATTTACATGGGGAACCTGTAGAGTACCCATGACGTGGAAGTGAGCGCTGGTCTAAGGTGGTTTTTTCTCATCTGCTCAGCTTATTCCACTGGTGTCCAGCACCGCTCAGCCTGGAGGCTGGTCTATCATCCAGCTTCTTGCCTAGCACAGAGGACTGCAAAACTGGTCACATCTAAACTCCCCTAACCGGGTCCCATATGCAGACTAACAGATAGAGATGCAGAGAACGAAAGCAGCAGGATGCATACGATGGCAAGCTGGCACTGCAGGAGCGAATGGCCAGCCGCTGGCCAGACACTGAAGTGGCTCGTGCTCAGCCTGCTTCCCCCAGGCAATGAGGGAATAATTTTTAAAGTGCCTCCAAGTGCTCAGATTCTGCTGGTTAGGACTGCCTGTAAAAAGGGAACTCTGCTCACAAACCATATACTGAACTTAAGGAAAACATTAACCCCTTTGCTTTTAAGGATTTGAACTCATTTCTGCCTGCCACAGTTCAAAACAACCGCTGAGAGCAGCACTAAGAACAGCCAGTGAAATTACCTTCTCCCTTCTCACTGGTTCAAGCTGCAGAGGTCAAACTCAGTTTTTCATATCATCAGAACAGAAGAAAAACTAATGTGAATCAACCACTGCCACCTACATTATTTAGAAGGATAAATTGAGACTGTAGCATAAGTCTATGTGTCATGGGGAAAAATGAACTTCCCTGGGTTCTGCCATATAATAAAAATGATATACAGAGCCCTCCCTATTGTTGCATTAGTGCTGGAAATGAGGTTTCAGTTAGAGAAAGCTTGTTTGCAGCAGTTTTTCCACCTAACTAATAAAAAGACAAGCCAGCTTTCCCTAGACATGGTGCTCTCTGGACATCCACAGACTAGAGCCTACAGAGCACTATTGCTGAATTCGGGGAGAACGTGCAATTTCTACATGCTGTCTGGGAAAAACATCTTCAAGTAGACAGCAGCATGACAGGCAGTGGAGCAGGACGAAGCTTCCCAGCATTGACAAGACACGGAGAATCAGAGAATCTAGAAATGGAAAAGACCTATTAGGTTATCTTGTGCATCCCTGGGGGCCAGGGCAGGATTTCTCCCTGTTGTAAATGTACTTATGTTCTGTCCAATCCCATTTTAAATGTGCCGAATGATAGGTCTTTCACCACTTCCTCAAGGAATTGATGCCACAGCCTGGTTATGTTCTCTGTCAGAGAGATTTTCCTGGCACTCGCCACGTACTATCCCCTTCTTAATTTCTGCTCATTACTCTGTGGGCACACATGTGCAGTGGAGTTCATTCTGAGTGCTTGCATCAGCCTTGGCTGGGAAAGGCTGTCTGCTGCAAGACATACTCAAACTGAAAAAACCAAAAACCCCCCACAAGAGTGGATGTCATCACCCTGAGGAAGACCCTATCTCTGATCTAGCCTGTAGCCCTCATCAGCTGGCTGGGCTGAAAGCAAAGTCAGCTTCAGGTGACAAACAGTGGCATCCGCCTATGAAAAAGTAAGACCCCTAGATAATTCTGCCAGGGATTTCAGATGCCCCTTTTAGCCATTTAATATATATCACCAGCATTTATATCCCTTATACTTGCGATCACCATGCCTCTTAAATGTCAGTTAGTCAAACTATTTTTTATCTCTAGGGACCTCAACATCAGTGATAGAGAGAGAGAATCAGAAAACACAGGAGGATGAAGAAAATAAAGGCAGAGAGACGTTTCAGGTAACATGCTGTTACAACCTGTCAGCTCTGTAGCCAACATGGACTAATTTCTAGAATCATACTATAAACATGTAACATGTCAGCAACCGGTTACAAACCGCTCAGGGACATTGGGCAAGGGATTCTGGTTTTGTCTGGGTTGGCACAACTATTCAAACTATGGTATATCAGGAGCAAGAGAGAACCCAGAAAGCTGAAGGAAGTTAACGCAAACCTCTCAAGTGAACCAGAAAGAAAAGAGTCACTGCAATAAATCATCATTAGACAAACATACAGATCTCACTGTATAGCTGACAGCTAGCAGAATATGGAAGGATCATGGTAAAACGATGGCTGTCAGTGGGACTACAGGGGTTTTCTTGAAGGCCAACCTACAACTAAGTGATGGATACAGGAAAGTGCAGGGTATCTCAGGGTACAGAGATTTATGAATAAAGTTAAGAAGCTCAAACACTGCAGGGATCAGAAAGCTGGAAACATAAATGCATCTGAGCCTTGGGAAAAACTCCCGAAGTGTAAAATGCTCCAGGCCCTAATTCAGTCATCCCAGAGAAAGACAATAGTTTCAATCTCTCGGAGGGTTCAAGTCTAGGTTAGACAGGACATAAGGAACAAAGAACTGAGTCCTGAGTAGGTCCAAGCCTTGAAGTTCATGGAAGCTGCATCCAAAGATCCTCAAAAGCACAGTGAATTCTTTGCTTTGAAAATTGCAAAGGACCTGATTTCTATTCGTAGTCCTGTCAACATCTCATCTTAAAATCTTCTGCGCCTCTGCAAACCACAGTTAGGAAGGCTGATTTACTTTTATTCATTACTTTGGGATTTATATTGCAGAAGTTGCTGAGTAAGAAGGTCTTGTTCACATAGGATGTTACTGCAGACTTCTCATGTGGACACCTCCAGAGCTCCTGTGCTATGTGCCTTGTTCTTGTTTGCATAGGTGAGTCCCGATATGCAATTAGACAGCACGGCTTCAGTGGATGTATGAGGACCATCTACCATCAGAACACATATATGTCTACAGAGTGGAGCAGTGAACAGCTTGTTTGGGCGCTCGTGGGGCTCTGCAGCAGTATGTGCGCACCAGAGCGAAACCTCTCCCTGCTGAGCACCACTCAACTTCCACTGCCTCCTGAGCACCCTGAACCACAGCGCAGCTCCAGCCAAAGAGTGGCAGCCATTCCTCACCATGCTGCGATGTCATGTCGATCTTGCTTGCAGCTCAGATCTGTTCCCGATAACACATCTCAGCTTATTAGAGAGCTGACAGCTCCTGAGAAAAACCCCTGGCTGCTCTCCAGTGCCAGGGAGAATGGTGACATGGCAGAGCTGTCTGGGTCTGAGGGCAGGAGCTGGCCCTGCTGACTGACAAGCCTCTTTTACAGGTTCTTTACTCTGTGCTGGCATCTCCTTGCCAGTCCCTTCTCTCCTCTCCTAGCTTTTTCTTCTGCTCTTTAAGCTTGGGCACAGACAGCTGCCCTGTTAGCAGTTCTCCAAGATACTTATCTATTCAAATATACCTGTGCTCAGGCAGAATCATTAGTTGCAGTGACAGTGGTTAAAAGAAGCATTTAAGTGCACTGCACAGAGAGAGCATGGGGAATGCTGATCCTGATAAGGGCTGCTTCTTGGCAGTGCTGGGTACTGTTGTGCCACTGAGGGTTTGTCACTCTCTCCTCTAGGTGACAAACCAAATGTAGAAAGCTCTGAGCTGCCACACAAATGGATCTCTCTGAAATCCTGCTCTGTAGCTCATCAGGTGCTTGTGCTCTTTTCTCCTGGAGAGCACAGCACAGAGCTAAACACAGCAGCTCTTGGGGTGACCATCTGCAGTATCTATTCAGGTCAGAGCTCCACCCTCAGCAGTGGGAGCAGCTCCATTTCTCTAGCAGGGCATTCACAGTCTCAGTCCCCCTGACTCAGAGCGGGGGGACTGACCTTTTGTCCTGGTTATAAAATTAGACATGGAATTAAATGCTCCCTTAAGTACCCAAGAGTCAGAGGAACAAGGCTGCAGTCATAGCACTCATCTAAAGAAAGAACTTGCAATCCAGATGTTAATGAACCCAGCTACCCGACCAAGGTCCTTCCTCTCAGGAAGAGGCAAGTTTTACCCACCTTGCACACTAGAACACATGTCTACCCCAAACCCTTCCCTTCTCTTTCCCCCTGTCTCCCACCAGCTTCCTCCACAGAAACATCACCTGACTTTTCCCAAAGCAGTACTCTTAGCCACTCTTTCATCAGGTGTGGGTCCCAATTCCCCTTCTGCTAAAAATTCCCTTCCAGAGAAGGAGAACCCTCCTAATAAAATCCAGGGAGTTGTGGAGCAGGGCCAGAGGCAAGCCCAGATCAAGCAAGGACCCATAAATATGAATATGGTGGAGAAAGAGACACTGAAGCCTTGGCAATGAGGGAGTTGGACTTTGACACCCTAGCTGCTGCCTGAGATAACCAACACTTGCCGTGGGAGCTGTGAAAAACTGAAAGACACCAAGAGCACACAACAGTCACTAATACCAAAAATAAGCATTTTCCATGTTCATTATTTTTTGTAATTTATAACAGTTGTAGCTGTTACAGAAGACTGCACCTAGCCTCCACCAGCCATCACCACTGCCAATTATGCAAAACAAGGTAACTACAAATATATTTTCATGGTTAGGGTTCATTATGGTCATCATGCCTGAGAGGCTGGTGACTGGCATGCATGGGGCCTGCTCTGGATGGCACTGCTGCTGAGAAATCACTCTCCTGTGCACCAGAAGCAGCTGCTGATAGCACCCAGCTGCTGCCAGGGAGCTGGCCTTGGGCAGAGGGACCAGAGGAGACCCAACATGCTTGACAGCAGAGGTCTCCTCTTCAACAGTGGAGTTTCAAGATGCTCTGATCTCTCACCAGCAGGTACATGAAATCTCAGGGGACTCTGTGTCAGAAGCAAAACTACAGCACTGTCAAGCGTACAGTAACACCTCTGTGTGCTTCTAAAGGGACATGAGTCAATCTGAACCCCAACAGTAAGAAACATGGCATTACAAACATTTCCAGGCACTACCTCACCCATTTCTCCCCAACACTTTCTGCTCCTGCAAGAGTACCTTCTCATTTTAAAATTGTTTTCATTTTGCTTTTTTTTTAGTGACTGGAAAAGCTCAAGAAGCAGGAAAAACGTCCTATCGTATACAAAGTACAATCAAATGTACAAACACATGCTCAAAAAGAGACAGCAGAATTCTTTTAGCTTCCTCTAATCTCTTTGGATAGCTTTATGCTCCAGCTCGCAGGATAGCATCAAAATACTGGAGCTATATTTAAATCACTTCGCTTGGGACTGGAAAAGGTTTAGCTGCAGCTCTGCAGCTATACAGAAGTCAGTGTGGGTGTTTACCTGGCTTCCCAGAAAGACAGCTTCTGACACCCAAGTGAGCTGATCTAAAGTTAATTCAGACAGACCTCTGCTATGCTGATGTCTGCAGGGAAGAAATACTCTTATGTATAGGAACCTCAGATATTTCCTGTGGTGACAGAAAAGTAACAAATGAATCTGACTGGAGAGGGATAATGCCGGAGATGATGATATTTCTTTACCTCCTCATGTGCATCCAATCTAATGCCTGTTCAGTCCAGCACCCACCAGAAACACAGTTGTGCTCTGCTCTATCTTACAGCCTGGGGCAGGGAAATGCAGCCAGATTTCACAAAAGGTTGAGTGAGTTCAATTCCAGAGAAATGCTGGAAAAGAACATCTTATATGCTACTTTGAAAATAAGAATGGGGCAGAACTTGCTTAAACATGGATTTGCTGATACTATCTTTGGGCCACCTTAAGATAGCTGATACTATCTTTGGGTCCCCTATTGCCTAATCTGCTGGGCATCTACCAGCTCCATGTATTTCTGATGAACAAATATGGATTTCAAGATTATATTAGTATCTGGGGCAGTTCCAGAGGAGTAAAGAGTGAAGGTACAAATACAGATTCAGAATTATAGATGGGAGCTCCTTGCATTTCAGGGAAGCCATAGATGTCTTGGACAAAAAGGACCAAGTATGTGGGGGTAAGGTCAAACGAGGTGTTTAGAAAGAAAAATCTCCTCATGTTTGTAGGGGTGCATGGTAGAATTTTTCAGGTCATCCTCTCACTAACCACACACTGCTCCCTGTGAGTGGGTTCTCTGCTGCTCCAGCACAAAGGCCTTGGGTAACGCTCAAACATCCCAAGTACTCCAGACAAACAACTCCTAGTGACACAGTCACAGCAGCAATTAAATCAAACCAAACCCACCCCTTCCCCCCCATCCCCCCCAACATTATTACCAAAAGGGTTCATTAAGAGTCATTAGTTCACCCTTCCTTTCAGACCAAATTAATGGATTCCAAAGCGTCAAACTTACCTTAATGAGGAACAAGAGTGCAGCTGGGTATAGAACATGGCAGAACAGTCACTTCTACATGGACACAACCTCACCATCATATAAGCACTTTCATCTAATCTGTCATTATCTTTAGAAATTCAATGACCTCCGTTTTAAATAAAAGGCATTAGGCTGACAGAAATCTTCTGGGAGAAGCCAGAGAGCAGCACGTGGCTTCTGTTTGCTCTCACAGAAATGTCATCTTTGACATTCAAACAGGACACATATTTTAAATAATGTCAAGAACATTCTTAAAATACCTCATCAGGACTCAAACGGGGGTGGGAAGGGGGCTGGGGTGCAGGGAACTTATGTTTCATGAGATGGATGGTTCTTTTCACAGAGATGCGTTTGGTTCCCAAGCAGGACGTATGGAGCATCCATGTGGTTCTGGTGCTGAGTCACTAATGTCATCAGACAGGGCGGGCGCGCAGCGAGCGTGTGGGAAGGCCCCGGGACGGCTGCGCGCTCGGTGTGCACAGCTGGGAGCTCAGAGTGCTTGGCTAGTTAGCATTCAATCTGTCATTTCATTTTAGGATTTGCAGCAGAAATAGGAGATGAAGAAATAGTTTAAGGAGCTTGTAACATCACAGCTGTCAATCTCCAGCGTTCCAAAGGGAGGAATGACAGATATATAAGCCCATTCATATAAAAATAAGGTTTGCAGTCATTTTCCCTGACCCAGATTTGCTACAGAGGCAACTTAATGCAAATACGCATCAAACGGCAATTCACATTTACTCTAAAATCACTCAACAGGAGCTGAAAACATTAACCCCCAGCAACAGAACCAGTTCCAAAGAGTCAGATTATTAACTTCCAGCAGTGATTCAAAGAAAAGGGGAAAGAAAGGCGGGAAGGGGGAAAACTGAACAAACGAGGTCACGTTGATTTGTAGGTAGTAGTGATTCTGTCAAGAAATTCAGGGGTCAGTCAACAGGGGTAACCAAAATCACAAGAGAATTCAGAAGGGCCTTAGCATGTAATGCTGATTAACGTGCTAAAGTTAATCTAAAGAGACAGCTTTGAGTGTTTAGGCTAGAAAAGACAACACTCCAATTGGAAATTCATTACTGGTGCATACAGGCTGTGAAAACTAGCCAGGGACTGCGCATACTGGGCTGTCAAACAAGGGGTGCGTTTAATTAATGAAGGCTTAAAGCAGCCAGATGTGCTTCTGATTCATCTATTTAAAACAAATCTTTGTGCCGCAAAGCAAGATCAACATGTCCGGCTCAGAAAGGGAGGTCTGGGGCAGTGGTTCTCCACTCTGCCGCCACATTAGAGGCTTAGCATGCTTGAAAGGCAAACATGAAGAATGCAAACAAAGGTACTCCTTATCCCAGAGAGCCATATTTATTCAAACTCTCAAGAATTTTTCTCCTTCTGATTAGAGTTTCATATCCATCAGCAGAGAAGAATTTGACTGTTCTCTTGTGAAGGTGTTACCTCCTTACACTTACACCAGAGCAATCCATCTAAAATCCCCTAGACATAAAACCTCAGAGGCCACAACTGCACGGGAAATTCAGAGACTTGCAGGAGACATCAACGCTCCCATGGTGGGGGCCAGGGATCATTTTCCTGTTTGCAAACTTTCCGTTGAATAACCCCCTTTCAACAGTGCAAAATTGCAATGGATGAGTCTACAAGAAATCACGCTAAAACCCAACCAAAATAAACACATTACTGGGAGAGTGCAGATGAGTGAGAGCACTGGCAGAGTTAGGGCTGAGAGTAAAAGCTGGAGATGAGAAACATCAGAGAAGGGACAAGGCAGACAGGAGATGGAGTGACGTGACAACTGGAGGCACATTTCAGCATTCTTACCTCTGATCGGTGTACCACCTGGTGAGGTAATTTGAATGCAAATAAGATTAGAGAGAAGCATTAGTACAAAGAGGAAAGGAAGAAAGTTATAACTAAAAAGCAGAAAGTTGTTTTTTTTTTTTTAAGCTAGAATTTGTATTAGCGCAACAGGAAAAAAAAACCAACCAAAAAGAAACTGATGTGCAATAAAAGTCAGAGTGACACTCTTGGGAGGTTAGTAAAGCTCATCGCTTCCAGGAGTGCAGCGTCCAGCCCTACATCTCGCCATTAAAGCCACCACTCTGATGAACAGGGGCCAAACTAAGCTGCTGAGTGGCATTGCTGGCTAGCCTCACCACTCGCATTCACCCACACCACTGTTCAAGCAGTTGAGATGGAGGACACGCTGGGAAGATGGTGCAGTGCCCCTTCATTCCTCATACAGAACAAGGAGGGGGTGTCCTGGGGGCTGTGTGAGCGTGAGTGTGCTGGGCAGGAGGTGTGGGAAGCACATGGTTGTGGGCGCTAGGTGCAATTTTGCTTTGAGGTTAGAATGACCAGTGGGACAAAATCTGCTTGCTTAAAGAAATTAAACAAAGGAGTGAGTGTAGCAAATCAGTTTTGAGCCATTCTCCACATTCACATAACCCTTGCTTCAGGTTCCCTTCAGCAAAGAAATTTGGTCATGGAGAATTAACTTTACATACAGAAATATTTCAAAATGAAGTAGTTTCTGGTAATGTAACAATGACACGCTAGTCAGACCTCTGTTGTTCCTGCCTAATTTGGACGTTAGCTGGAGAAAGGAATCCCTACCCTCTTTATAAGGCACTGGAGACAATTGTACATGCTATAATGAAGAGTATCTTATAAGGAGGGCTTCTCTGGGAGTAAGGTTAACTTACACTGTTGCAATGCTCTACAAAGGTTTGTTTTATAAGGTCAATGTGTTTAGCAAGTGCAGGATCCGCTGGTCAGTGTCTTGAGTTCAGTGTGCAATCAATAACAAAGCATGACTGAATGGGAGATGCTCCAGCTGGGCAAATTGGCAGAGAACCCTTCTAATCCCCACTTTTGTCCCCTTGGTCTTATTTTGCATATATGAAGGCTGTTAGTATAAGGGAGAGAGTCATGCAGATTGAATCCGTAGGCAGTTCATGGTATGTGTTGGTTTTATGCAGATTTGTAGGATCTGAATACCAAGCACTTACCAAAGAAAACTGAGGAGTTTAAACAGACAGAAAAACAGGGTTAAACAGGACACACTGTGTCAAATCATGTTCAGTGTATTGATTAATAAATACCAGTATGCATACAAGAGTGTCGTGTATCTCAGATTTACAGCTCATTCCATTATCCACAACAATGATCACCCAATGGGAAAGAAAGAAAAGAATTTCTGTAAATACAAAGAAGGCATATTTTAAGCATGTTTAACTTGCCTCTTAAAAAGTAATCACAATATTTATACTTATTCTTTATCTTTCCTAACTACCTTTCCTTTAGGCAGAGTCCTTTCTTTAGGCAGGAGCAGCAATTCAAACTACTCATTTTAGCACTTTCCTCTGCCAAGATGACATTACCCCATTTTAACTTTATGTCTGGTTATATCTTCTGACGCTTTTTATCCACAGATGACTGAAGCATCAGGAAAGATCTTGCAGTGACTGAAGTTGTGGGTAATCTCTCTCTTGCAACTATAAATCTGTTGCTTACTTATCTATCTTAGTAACTACCGCTGCCCTTGACAGAACAGTTATATCCAGAGATACTCACATGGAATAGCACAGCCATGGAAAACAGGGTTATCTCTCTTTGCCTGTTTGGAAAGTTTGCCAAGCGATATTTTTGTTCTGTTTGGTCTAGGGCCTCCCCCCTCCCTTCCCCCAATTCTCAGAGTTAAGTAAAGCATTACCACAGTGTGTCACTTCCCATGGGAATGGTGCAATGACTTTGAGTACAAGCCCAAGGGGCAGAAAACAGGACTTCCTTCTCTCTCATCTAGCTGAAACAGGGTTTATTGTTCTGCCCTAGAACTGAAAAGATTTGCAGCAAATCTTTAAATCTACTCCCTGTAGAGGCTAAACCCTTTCTCTAATACGCAATTGTCTACACAGAGCTCTAGGAGCAACTGCATACTTGAAGCAGATTCCCTAAAACGTGTGACCAGCTCATTTTTTTCATGCATTAAATCTCAATCCTCCTGGCCTCCAAATGTAAGCCAAACCTTGGGGGAGTAGCACAGAGGCTTGCTGTATTTAGCACAGTGTTTGTTCTGGGTCTCTCTCACCTTCGCTAAGTTAAGATGTTCACTCTTTGCTCAGAGGGCACCATTATGGAAAGTACACAAGGCTTTTCTGTTGGACCCCGAATTTCCTTATCCAGAAGGAATAAAAGTTTCCATTCGCCCTTCACATCATATGACAATGCATCTCTGGCTCTTGTCCCTTCAAGATGTCCCTCAAAGGGACCAAATCACAGCACATAGGCCACAGAGTGCCAATATAAGAGAGTCCATCAAGCGATGGAGGTGACACCACTCGAATGGTTACTGAGGCTAGCTTGTGCCCACAGATCATCAGGCTGCTTTATGCAAAGGGACACTGAAGATCAAGCTTCAAGCCCAGTTCTTGTGCCTGAAAGTTTTGACACACTCATAAGGAAAGACAGTTTATTTCCCTTTCATGATGACAGACACTGATTAACACCCCACACATTCACTTCAGTCAGGAATGAATGCAGACCCTGACATGCTCTGTGTACTGGAAGCACACAGCCAGGCACACAAAGCAAGGCAAAACACAGGATGATACACTGGAAAACCCCATGGGATTATTTGCTTTAGTATTTCCCAGCGTAGAGGAAAGGCTTTGTTGGAGAAGGGACTTCACTCTGCTGACACAAACTCACCCCAGACTTAACAACACACCACTTCCTTGTAGTAACTTAAACCACCAAAACCAAAAAGCAACATCAAATAGAGACACCAAGGCTCTTGCTGGCTGCAGCTGGGCACTAGGGCAGTGCAACACTGAATCTCAGAGAACTTCGATAGTGCTTTTGGTTCCTTCCTAACATAATTTTACTGGGAAATATTTTCAGAAGTAAAAGTACTACAGAAAAGACTGGCTATTTGCCACCACTTGCAACAGGGAGCCTGTGTAGATCCCATCACTGTTGTGTGCACCCCACACAGCAAGACCCAGATGTGCAGTATAGGTTCTTTCAGGACATAAAACTTCAGCTGTCAACAGGTTGGCCACGATATGCTTCCACCCTTGTCCAGTCAGTCCTTTCTGAGAGAGCATCCGTTCTTGTGTGGGTTTCCTGATCCTTTTGGATAATGCTCCCCAATCCCCATTCTTTCGGGCTGTCCTTACACATCTTGTCCCAAGTTAATGCCCATCTGATGTCTGGACTCAAAGCTGTTTCCTACCAGGAGCTGAATGTCTTCTGCTGGGTACTGACTGTTGGCTGTTACCAGTGAAGCAGGATATGGCCATCACTGCCATTTCACTGGGACAGGCACCACCTCTTTCTGCAAGTTCGTTGTGTGTATGTTGGGTATTCCTTTTGTTTCCAGATAAGTAATGCTTCTACATATAGGATTAAGACTAAAATGAAAACTGGTAAGTCTAAAAGCATAAATGCAGCAAGATGACCTGGTGAGCTGGCTCTCACTGCTTGTTAGAAGCACCTACACTTTTCCAGAGTGTGACTGAAGTCACCTGCAGAGCCCTCTCTGATACTTTACTTGCAGTTAATTGCCCGAAAGCCACGATAGGGTCTAGGGTATGGTGCCATAACTCAGTTAATTGATGGCAATTAAAAGAGAATGAAACTTGTCATAAGACCAAGTTCTTTACTAGATGGAAGATGACAACGCTCCCTGAATTTTTGGAGTTTCCTTACCTGGCAAAGAAATCTGTATGTTAACATTCAGAATAATCATTTATTCTAATCTGACATTTTGTCCACAAGTTTTCTGAAGAGCAAGGTGACAGACTAATTCTTTAACTATGAAACTCACTGGAAGGGTTCAAGACCGTTGAGAGTATGAATACCATCCAAGTTGCTCTGAAGTCTTCAGGAGCTTGTGATCCAAGAATCTTCACAGAACAACTGTGGAGCATCAGCACAATCTGATCTATATTGAGAGAGTTTCCACCACGTCAACTAATTTTAAAACATGGTTATATGTTGCTTGCTGCCAGAACTCGTATGTATCTCACCTGTAATACTACAGTGTCCAAACAGTTTTAAAATCTTTTCAGCCAAAGAGGTTTTAAATGAGTTAGCATGCTGGGGAGGCTTCCCAGCCCAGAGCCAGCCTTAGATCTTGTGTCAGTGACTGAGAAGCAATGACTGAAGCTATGCACCCTGGGGGAGAGCAGGGAGTTGTCCTGAGTCACTGCATTTGCAGAAAAGCAGCCTCTCCACAAGAGGTGGGGAGTATTAGCAAGATGAGCAAGGGAGAATTTTGCTACAACCAGCATGAGTCAGAGACCTTGCTTTTGCCTTGATCTGTGATAATGGAGATGAAAACCTGTTTTTATTTGTGTTCTCCTCTCTAGAGCAATTAGCCCAGCACGTACTGGTAAAACTACCCAAGAGCCGGACTTAAAAAAGAATTAAGCATTACTTGAGAGGATAGATCTACATATTGGGGAGAAAGGGGGAAAAAAAGACCTCTAAATGTAAAGAGTTATGCTGTCAGAAGGTTTAATGAGAAAAATGCATGTACACACACAGAGATGTAATTAGTAAATGAGGGATGGTAGGATTACGAGGCAGATTTATAAACTGTATTTGCTCCTGACAAAGACACCAGTCCTCTGGGGTTAAAAGAGCCTAAGATGACAGCTTGGTTGTCTTAAACCACAAACCTTGTAGTACCTTGACAGAAGACGAACAGATCTCTACAAATTGACGTTCAGAGCCCCCTTGGACACGTGATCTGACTGCACACAAGTTCAAAGACCTGCCTGAAGCCCCCAGAGTACTGCCAGCCCACATAACTGCAAGTGTCAGAAGAGAGCACCTTTCCCAAACACGTTGCTTCTTTACCTCTAGCTATTTATTCCACACTAGGAGCCTGAATAAATGAAATCATCCATCAATCCCCTTTCTAAGTCAGACTCCAAAGCTGCTTTGACCTTTATGACCTATATTTAGTATATCTGAATAATAATATATTATGTACTCATTGAAGGTCAGACACGCTATATATGCAATGTTGGGCTCACACCATGCTGTAACTATTTTAACTATATTACATCTGTCTAGCTTTTATTGGGTTTTAATTAAATGAAATTAAATGAGCGTATATTTAGATTGAGATAGTATAAACTGACATTCATGCAGATATGCCAGGCTGGCTGTAAGATATGATCTTAATGGAGCAGAGACTTTGCAAACTATTAAACTCTCCCATATAATGAGGTATCTATTTAAATACTCTTTTCTTTGAAAAACAACTCTGCCCCACTCAGTGTAGTGCTGGAGAGCTCAATTAGCACCTTGCAGAACGGATCACAGACTGCCCAACCCATCCCATTGCTCACACAGGGTGACTGCAGTCAGGTAAGTGGGACTCAGGCACTTCAAAGTGCAGTCCCTACTTTATATCAACTGCAAACAGAGGAAAAAAGCCACAAATGCAAGCAGGGGTTGAATCTCTGGCCCATGAGATGCAGTAAACTTCTTGCTCCCCACTCATGCCTGGGTGGAGCAGAGCCTTGGTGAATCTTGGCATCGTGTATCACCAAGCCCCTGAAAAGAAAACTTTACTCATATTTGGAAGTCTCTTGCACTGAACTGTGGAAACCTCCCTTAATACAATAGAGAGCTAATCAATTTCTTTAGCGAGTCTGAGGATGTGTGCTGCTCATTGATTTCTAAAAGGTTCCCTTGACACCTCCCTTGGTAATTACTGTGTCTTCAGCAAGCAGCCAGCTCTAGAGTTTGAATCCCCGGTGAAATATTCAATTGAGATGTTGTTCAAGAACAGCAAATCGGAAGCAAAACTTGGACACAGTGACAGGGTTTACTAGTTTGTTTTTAAACTTTCTATCGCACCAAAATTGTGAAGCAGCTGGTAGAGAGGCAGCCAAGTGGCTGCGAAAAGGAGGCTGGAGAACGTACAGTAAGTGCATCAGGAGCTGCCTTGCTGCTCATTTATGGTAATTTCTGATGCTGATTTAGTCAGCTATGAAGTGAAACACATCCATGTGCACTTTCCTATTGCTGCTTCCCAAAGCTTCTCAGAATAATTAACAAGTGTGATATTTTCTTTCAGCACAAACAGATCAAGATTAAACCATGTTGTGGGGGAGATAAGCTAAAGGTCACTGGGAAATTTCATAAGCTATAAATGCATTAGTATAATTAGCACTCACTGGTACATCAAGGTGGGATCAGGAGTGTCAGCCTGGGTTCTATTTTTGATGAGACTGATGTCTCATTACCCACTCCCCCAAGTACAAGCCTACTTCTTATCATCTAAGCATCATCAGATTTAAGCAGAGGGCTCCTGCTATGGGGAAATGTGTCAAGTTGCTCGCCTTGCTAGGAGGAAGATGGTGTTACCCTTCCAGCAGCACTCACAACAAATGGATTGAGTACCCAGAGACACATCGCGGCCAGGCAAGGCAGTCTGCCTCTTATTTAAGCATGAGGCCTTTCTACACCAAAGTTGTGCCAGCTCTGTTCTCTTCTGTATTTCTTGTAGGGTAATGTGGGCTTTTTTTTCCCCGTACTGAAGCTGCTGTGTAGCACTGCTGTGCATCGTTAAATAGCCACTACAATTCACGCTGGGGAGCTGCACTTCATCAGTGAATAAAGCAACGTTTTATTTTCTTTAATTCTCTAATGGGCCTGACAGTCCTGGGAGACCGAACAGTGCAGCAGAAAAACAAGAGTTCCTTCCTAAAATGAGTGCATTCTTAGCCACCCACAAGAACTAACCATCTGTATTTCAAGCTAGTATTTGGCTTATCAAACAAAAAATATAAAAAAGAAATGGTGCATTTCAAAATTGCGTCCATCTTCCTTTGAAATCCATATAATTGCTCCTTCTTGGATTTTATTTTATTCTTGTGGTGTTGTCACATAGAAAGAATGACAAAGATCTCAGCAGAAAGCAGAGAACTGTCTTGTGAAGTCTATGTAAGGAGTGAAGTAGTACGTGACCAGTGATTGTAAAATCTCAACTAGTACCTCATTGTCCTGATCTGCACTGTTCTCCCTTTAAAAATATGCGAGACCTGTTGAACTAGTAGTAAAATGTCTGAGCCTACCAAGAATTTGGGGCAATGTCAAGGCTTTCTACTGAAGAAGGAATCCAGTTGATGTTCCAAAAACCATGCCCACTCTAATTTGTCCTTTTAACAAGCCACAATATCCTGTCAGAGAGGCTCAGCTCCAAAAAAATTGGTTTGATATTGTAAAAGAAACAAGCTCGAATCAAACTGACATTTGTGTTTAGAATTGAATTTCAGGGCAAAAATAATAGCAGCAAGTAAAGAGAAAAGGGAGGAAGAGTGAGGAGGCAGTGAAGGCTTACTTGCGTTGCTACCTTACCCGAGCGGAGCTGCTTGATTCGCCCATTGCTAGTTGCAGTGTCAACAGGCAGGAAGTCCTTGAACCAGGAGATTTCAGGATCAGGGTTTCCGCTGGCAGCACAGAGCATTGTGGCTGTGCGGGCCTTTTCCACCACCTTCAGCTGCGGGCCCATGTCGATGGTTGGGAAGCCAGCTGGCAGGTGGTCTTCTGCAAGAGGAAAAAACACGCAAGGTTAAAGAGAAACGTTCAGGTGTAGCGATGGGGTACGGTTGTAGTGACAGCAGTGCCATGGTACAGCATCTGTGACTCTGCTGGAAAACAGCAGCCTGACTTCCCTACTGAGAAGGTTTTCAAGCCCTTAAAGCACATTAGGCTCTATAATGAGCATTCATTATACCAATAGAAGCTTCCACTAAATTTAACTCCGTTTAAATCAATTGCCTTGGGAAACGTCCATAATTTTCATTGATACGTAAGCTCCATCTATTGTTGTTAATAATTCAGTAAAAGCAGGTATTTGCCTTTTTGTGGGAGGACTGAGTTGAAGATAACAGACAAACACAAAGCCAAATAGTTCGAGGCATCTTGAAAAACAACAGCTACACAATAAAACCCCTTAGAATAGTCCAGAGAGGCCCATTTAATCTTTTTTTTGACTAGGAACATTCTGTCACACTGGTAGGATAGACAGTAAATCTCTTCCTCATGCCCCCAAATCTGATTCAGAAGGCTTTTAGAAACTAATGAATGTAAAGCTAATGAGCCACACTCAGCTCACGAGCCGCCTCACCAGACTGTGCCATGGCAAGCTCCTGGTGCATTTTCTGGGCTGCAGAGAGCAACAGAGGTGTGCGAGAAATGGCCAGTGCACGCTCTGGCATATCTTACTGAAATACTATGAACTGAAGTACCCCCAATAACTGCTGAAACCTTTCATATAGCAGGTACAAAAATAGTTAATTGGGTTTGCGCTGCAGAGCACGCTCAGGTAGGCTGGGTGGAATATATTAGGCAGCCTTCACTGATAAGGCAAGGCATGCTCCAACACCGTCATTCAATAGCAGCTGCAGAACAGAGCTCATTTACTCATTCTGTGGCAAGATGTACTGTACTCTGCTAAGCCTGAACTGCAGTCAAAAGGACATACTTTCGCAGAAAAAAAAGAACTTGAAGAACATTAAGAAGCTCTTAAAGCACCAGAAACTCATTTATTATTTTCAGTATGTTTCTTTTTTTCCTGTTTTAAGGGAGTTTAGGCAAACCTCCTTCTGTGGCAAATCCAGTTCTGCAAGGCTCCTAGTTCACTGCAGTGTTTAAACAAACATCAGCATCTCCCCAAGTTCCAGAGGAGTCTGAACTTGCTGCAATCTGATTTTTCCTGCTATCACCACACATCTGGAACCATATCCCTCACTCCTGACAGGAAGGTATAGCAACAGGCCCCCTCAGGTGCTTCCTTCTACCTGTACTGCCACACCTGCAGCACAAACTCAGCCTGTGGTGGCTAATATTACATACCTATTCTAAGATCTCAGGAGAATTCCCAAGACCCTTGACTTGTTCGCAAACCAAGACTCTGTAGCACAAGGCAACATCTGCTCTAAACAAAACAATACCCTGGAATATTGTTTTTCTGTTTAGATGAGAGTGACTATGAAGCACTCAAGGTTTCTAAAGGAAAAAACAGTTCCTGATGCTTATTAAAAGTGCAAACAGTATTTTGTCTCCCAGACCAGCCTCCCTGGAAACCTCTCTCATCATGAGCAAACATAAATGGAATTTTTTTTTTTTTTAAATGAAAGGTACAATGAAAACTAGTTCTGTTTTAATTTGCTCTCCATTGATTTTCAAAGACAAAAGGTACATAGAGCTTAACTGGAATGACACCAGAGCTAGCATTCAGTAACAAGCAAGAGAAGCACTCAATACTGAGCAACCACAATGCACACTCCTGCGTGGCTGAAAAGAAACAAAAGAAGGGTATACATGGAAGTACAGCATGATATAGATTGAAAAGCAAAAGAAGATACATGGGAAAAGCAGTAAACAATGACATTCCCCTGGATTGAGGCGAAGTTTGCCTAAAGTGCAGCACCTTGCTGTTTACAGTATTGAAAGCAAATGTTTACTCTGGGGAGGCTGAAACCCTGAAGTGATCTAATCTAACCACCATGATTACCATTGACAATCTTTTCTGGTTTGTTCAAGATTTTACAAAGAATGCACTAAGCTAGATACCACCCAGTTAACTCTCTCCAAAGTCTGTTGTGGAGCTAAAATAAAATCTGAAACCAGCATCTGGGCAAGAAATTTCATCCCATCTTCAGTGATCCTTGGCCCACAAAAATGAGAGGGATCAGAAGATCCTTCACAGTGTCTGATCCACATGTACATGACCAGCCCTGCTGCACTGGAGGTGACTGTTCAATCAAAATTAGCAGTTTGTGATGTGCCATAAACCATCAGAAATTATATGATTCAACCTTGACTTCACTGGGTAGAACAGAGAGACGCTGATCACAAAGACCCGGCAGCAAAGCTACCTCTGCCATACTAGAAACTTTAGATCAAGCCTTTTCTGGACTTCACAGAGGTGTAGGGCATTGCTCCCACACCATGCACCCGCTGTAAGCCCCAGTCGTTACAGAGCCCAGATGAGAACGCTGGGCACTCAATACCTGGACAGAAGACACAGATGACTACCGTGTGATGACCCTCAACTCCCAGACCCTGTGCCAAGCTGGACACAGAGAGGCACAGGCAGGCATGCAAGGCTCATGTGTCGCACAGTCTTTTCCCTCTTAACCGCACACGTGCCCCAGAACTACAGTGGCAAATGACAGCAGTAGAGAAGCGGCACATCCTGAGCAGTCATACCCCCAGCAGGTTCCCTGGACTAGCACTGGTATCAGTACAGCCCAGTTCCCATGTCTGCCTGGACATTGAAACCTGCCTGTTATGGCCACACCACCACCAAAACTCAAGCAAGCAGCACTGGCATGTCTGCATCTACAGAAATGCACAGGCAGCAAGGACTTGTTTGATCCTTTGTCAATCAAACAGAGGCAATGCTGGTGTTTAAGAGCAGCAGTGTGCTTCCAGGAGGCTGCAGCCTCAGGTCACATCACTGTGTGATGAGACGCAGGGGAAATCTGACAGCCAGTCTCTGATGGCACCTCAGACACCCGGAGGCTGGAGTTCACCAGCTATTAGTCCTGGGGTAGCACCAGGGGACCTGCACTGGGCTTAAGCTCAAAGAGAGGATGAGCACCTTCTCCAGAAGTGATCCAATGGCCTCAGGTGCCTGTACCATCACAAAATGGGGGACCTCAACTACTGCAGGTCCTCCCTTGGTACCATGTGGCTCTGGCAGCCTCTCTGAACCTTCCAGGAGAAGAGTGGCTGTGAAGAAAGCCTGAGCTGGTCACACGACAGAAGACAGCCCGGCACAGGCCCACACCTGCCCTGTCAGCAATGCTCCTGTAGAGACAAAGGGGCTTCATTCCAGCACGGCTTGGCGCTGCTGACTTCACTGGGACAGTGAGGGATGTCTCTGTGTTCAAACACTACAGGCGACGATAGGAGTTCAGAGCTGTTCTTGCCTTGCCTTCGCCTTTGGCAAAAGTCTAATCTAGGTCTAATTATGAGGCTCCGTCATGCCTCGGCTCCTTTCAGCCCCTGCTAGCTGTACTAACTTGTCTGCAGATAGAGCTTGTCAGTAACAGCTATCCTCCTATTCATGCCAATACGTGGATACTCTCATTCTAGAAAATGAGTTTGTCAGCACTTGGTTTTACTCAAAGATAGCTCGTGTGCTTTTAATACACATTAGAACAGGCTATGAATCTGCTTTCAAACGCAGACTATCTAAACCAGTTTTTCTTTCTAGGTTTCAGATACTTTCAAAAGGCGTGTATCTCAGATAGGCATTAGGTAAGAGCATGCAAAATCTAGGCACAAGCAGGAGGTTTTTTTGGCATTGCAAGCTTTAATTCCCTCCATGGACTACAGAAGCAGGAATGACAGAAGCGCAGGAAGAGATGAGAGAAGCAGAAGGAAAAGAGAAGGCAACAGTGAGAAAGAAAAAAAACATGAGTGGGTTTTGCAATTACAAACTGGAACTCGGAAATCCATGACCAGGCTGAGGTCTTGCTAGCAGCAGTCACCAAGGATCCAGGAATGTCCCCCTGGCATCTAGCATGACAGCATGTGCAGAGGATATCTCATGCTCACTTGACAGCTCCCTTTGCTAATCTCCTTTCTGAGGTGACAGAAATCTAACCCCCATCTCTACCGGCTCTTTTGAGCCACACATTTCATATCTTTAAGGAAAAACCTAAGGTAAGAATCCTTTCCCATAGCCCAAAACCAGAGCTGAGACCTCCTTTAGAGCAGCTGCAATTACGTAGCTCATTCACCAGCTCCTCAGAAAACTACCTTTCTTGAGGATGCTGCCCTGAGACACAATACCCCTTGGGGCATCCTTATTTTCTGCATCACTCCAAATATCAAGTGATGATAAGGGACACAGAGGCAATTGCAATTTATGTCTTACAAGAAGCATGGATCAGCTCCAGCATAGAATAGTATGTGGATAACAGCTGCTTACAGAAAAGGCCTGCAGAGAAGTCTGCGGTGAGCACAGCTGCTGATGGCTGAATCCTGCAGGATTACCCCCAGGATTTTGCTCCAAACTTGTAATCTCTCACAGAACAGAAAAGCTGGAGGGGTCGGGAATCAGGCTCTACTAGTGCAAACCCTGTACAGCACTCACTGGTCTTGCAGCCACACAACTGTGTTTTGGGGGTCATATCGTGACATGGCACCTGTAAAACCTTCCCCCTACCACTGTGAATTTCCTCTGTGCCACTGTTAGGAAATGGTATTTTAGAAATAATAGTGCAAACTGTAAACACGTTTATGGGAGTTATTTGTCATATTCCTCTTCCTATAAAAGCCAGGCCTGCTTAGTATCATGAGTCCAATTGTTCAGACAGCTGAAGGAGAGAAAAAAAAAATGATACCCAATATAATTTTGAAAGAGCAAAAAGGAGCTTTTCTATACGTTACAGCTATAGCTGTGAGCTTAAATCTCTTACAATCTATCAAACCCACTGCCCCACTGGAAGGGGTGTTCTCAGCTCATTTCAAGTGAGATATTGGGCCTTATCCCCACAAAAGGCTGGAAAGAGCTTATCTGGGCCACTGGCTCCTGTCAGCCTGCGTCAGCTGAGTAGCTTCCAGCCCAACATCAATTTTAGGGGCTTGGTAGGGATGATTAAAACACAAAGCTACTTTGTTTTCAATTCTGCCAGCTATCTGAAGCCACTCAGGAGTGTGCGGTGTTAGGGACAAGCCAGGAAATGGACTGAGGGCAGAGAGATCTCTGATAAATGCGTCTGACTGCGGTCAGTGCTGCACAGGAGCAGGACACATGTATCAAAAGCTATTTCACATGTTCCCTACGCAATCGGTGAGGCAGGCTGGGATCTCACCTGGTTCCGAGTCAGCAGGGCTGAACCAATTCTGGCAAGAGGCAGCAGTTCAACACAATATAGCGTAGGATGTTGCAGGGGTGACCCCTGTCTAGAGACAGACTCGTATTTGGTGGATCAACAGAATTACTTTACAAATTTTACAAGCTCCCAAACCTCCCTTTGAGACACTGAAACGCATTAGCAAATGCAAAATTATCAGCCCAAGGAACATAGCCTGGGTAGTTGGCAATATTAACTAACGAAAGATGCAAGCCAGTAAGATCGCAAGCACACCACAATCCGGGACATCTGTTTGCTGAATAAACAGCCCTAATTCCTTCAGCACAGGTTACACAGCGCGGCTATTCAATTACTGCAAGACAATCAAAAGCAGTCGAGCAATCCAGTGGCCCAGAAGAACGGTGTCATTTTACACGATAAGAAGACCCTGATACCACTCTGTTTGGGTTCAACCGAAGCTGCACAAAGAGCATTTCATCAGCCATTTTGAGGCGATATTCTCTTCCTGCATCCTCCTTCGTACAAAAGCCCTGTAAAGAGGTGTACCAAAAATACTATCCAAATTTGCGGTCTCCAGAGGCTGCCCAGTGTCAGGCTACTGCCCATGTGGGGAGTGGTGGCAAAAGCAGTGCATCTGTGTGTGCTCACTGTGGGAGCCAGGTCTCATGCAGGCTAATGAATGCCCCATCGACATTGGCACCGCCTTGTAATTGCCTAAGGAAAAGGTGGGGCAGTGAAACCAACCTGTTTCAAAGGCAGCAAAGTCTTAATTACTGGGTTAGCAAGTATAAAACAGTTTCAGGCAGGCAGAAAATACAAACAGTCATCTGCTGATGACAAGGCTTTTAATGACAAATCTGCCGGGTTTTGTATGACATCATGTCAACGTGACATGCTGAAGCCGCCTGCTGAAAATGGGGAGAAGGGCGCAGATGAATGGGTGGGTGTGGAAATGAGCTCCAGAAGGGCTTCTCTGTGTCACGGTGGCATAACCACATGAATTACTGCACAAGAGCTTACAGTAAACAAAGTATTTGCTATCTCTTAGAAAGATCACAGCAGTGGCACCAGCAAAACAGTTCTCAAAAGAAAGAATCTGAGTCAGTCCAAAACAAAGAAAGTACTGCAAGGAAAATTCAAGAAAATACGAGACTAGACAAGGCAGAAGAGCATAAATCGTCAGTCAGATTCCTGCCCTGGGGGCTCATATCGTGGGAGCTCACAGGATTGCTTGTTCCAGAGGTTATGAGTCCATAAAACACCCGATGGAGACATCGCTACCACCCTTGATGTGCCAGAGGGGTGCTGCTAACATTGTCCTTTCCTGGCTGGACACCAATTATCCCCATTTACAAGCCACCGATACCTTCTCGGTAGCATAGCTGGCCATTCCCAAGCATCTGTTTATCTCAGAGGGGAGCAGGGCAGCTCTCCAGAGAGATGGGTGCTCCCAAAAGCAAGACACGGACATGCCTCCCAATTGGCCCCAACACCAATTCAGCCTGTGCTGCTGCCAAGTCCCAAGGCTGCTTCTCACCATGCTCCCATGTGTGCAGGGGTAAGGTAATGCACAGTCTATGCAGAACTGGGAGGTGAACAACCTGCATTTGCTGTGCACTGGCACCCAGTGCTCCCTCCCACCCAGCGTGCAGACTTGGTTCTCCAGGCCTGAGGGGACACTGCATCCCAATGGGACGAGACAAATTGTTTCTCACAGCCCTTAGAGATGCCGTTACCACCCAAACAGCCTTCTTCTGGGGCTTATGATGCCTCTCAACCTGCCCCAAGGAAATGCCAGGACAAAAGGTGGTGCCACAGATGCAGAGCCAGCCTATATTAGGAAATACATCCTCCTTCCCTTTAGGAAGCACTGCACCATGACACTACAAAAGCCCTCCAGGATACACCAGACATAGCCACACATCAGCCATGTGTAGCTAATCCAGTCTAAGTTCACGCTGGGACACAGAAAAGAGCCACAGCTCTAGAGGCACTGATGGAGACAACAGCTGTCACTCCCCAGCACGGTTGTTCCCTAAGCACAGCCCAAAGGAAGGCATGAGAAAGGTCCCTCTGGGGAGAAAGTGCACTTCTACTACCATGGCCTTGCAACTCGTCCGATCTAGGGTATCCATAAACACTGCAAGATGTGCTGAGATGACTGAGTCTAGACACAGCTTCAACACCGAAGAGGCAATTCCTCTCTCTCCCTCAGAGTTAACAGCTTGTGCCCTATGCTTGATGGAGGGCAACACAAAGATGATTAACAGCTGCTGAAACTTACTCAGAGCAGACCAGAAGTAAGAATTCAGTCACAAGCTTGGGCAAATTAAAGGTTTGTACCTACAACCCACGCTTTCAGATCTTAGTTTAGGGATCTTTCTGAGTAAGAACAACTTCGGCTCACTATGTGTCAGCTGTGGAGTCTGCTGTTAGCTAGGGGATCTCAACTCATCCTGGAAGAAAATAATTATTTACACCTTTATCAGATTAGACTGCAACAGTCTGAGATGGCATTTACGAAATCCCTACTACCACATCACCTTTTAGTCCCCTCTTCTTGCTTTCCACTCTGGCTCACTCACAATGACAGTCACATTTGCAGTCTTGATCCTAAACTCAAGTTTTCCCAAGACTTAGTCCAAATACATCTAAAAGAGATAAAAATTTGAGAAGGAAGATTATAGGAGAAGCTTATCTGCTCAGGCTAAACAAGCTCTGTGCCATATGGTAGAGCCCCTCCAAGCTGGTGATGCGGCCTCTTAGAGTGGTCACACTTGATGCAAAGCCCCTTAAGAGGCAAGGACGATCCCGAGAACTCCTTCTTGAAATCCAAGCCCACTATTGTGCCATGAATGTAGAGCAATGTCCATGGACAACTCAAAGCCAGCAACACATCAAAACAAGCATTTTCCCGAGAGACCAGAGAAACTAGTTGCTCATGTTAATGAAGTACTAAAAAGGGCTTAGATTGTATGGCACTGAAAGTCATTTAAGGGTTCAGAGTACAGCAGAGCAGAAACTAAACCAAGAAATGTCAAGAATGTGGGTGAGGAAGAGCTTACACATAAGTGAAACAGATCACATCTGCAAGATTCCCTTTGTGAGCAAAGTCCCTTTTTTAACTCTTGTTGGGCAATGAAAAAAAAAAAAAATCCTTCCCCAAAATTACAGCACAATTTCAAGTAGGTAAAAATAGAGTTTTGTGGGTCATATTCAACAGCTGATAAATAGGCCTAGGCTCTTTCAACAACTATTACTTACAAAAAACCACATCAGCTGGAAGTATGCATTTAAAAAACTCACAGAAGTTCTTTAAACACAGTGAATTCAGAATGGTTTTGCAGCCAGCTATTAAGACTCCGTAGCAAAGGAGTAATAAAAGATGACCATGCTGTGCTCTCAGGCAGGACTGTGTCATTTGTTGGTACCAACTGTTGAACATAACTGCCTGTAGAACTGTGTTCAAACCACTGTTTCTTTTTAATATTTTATACTGAGAAATACAACGGAACTATTGCCACTGCATGTCTCCTCGTGACACAATATGTAAACACACTCCCACTAAAACATACCCCAAACTTCAATCTTTTGAGAGAAAAGCATGGAAACAGCTCTTACCTGTATTTTCTAAGTCATTTATTAATACCCTGCATTTTTCATACTATTTCACCTGCACTGATGTGACATACTATTAGCATAGAGATTTTCATTTTTAAGATGTGCAATCAATAATGCATTTCCATATGCCACTAAATCCAACGTGTGGTTAAATTAATGGAGCATTTGACTTTTGATCCATGTATGTTTGGTTGCAGCTCAGTGCAGGAAAAGACGCATGAGAACCAAGTTAATCTGACAGCAGAGCTCTCCCACGCTTTCTAACATCGAGTTTCAGATTAAAGTGAAGCATTCCTACTGCCACTCAGCTGGAATACTAAATCTGTTCATTTCCACTTCACAGGCCAGAATGCAAGATTTTTGGTCACTTAACTCCTACGGAAAGGGCTACATCGTGCTAAAATTTGATTTCTATTTAGCTCCTGCAGCCTGTCTGCATCACTGCAAGTCCAGCAGCTTCTCCTTGTGTGGGGGAACATCACAGTCTGTCAAAGCAACAGTGGCCAGCAACTCCCAAGCAAAAGCTTTAAGATTATGGATGGGAAAAAGTTGTGTGCTTTGACAAAATACTCTTCTGAAAAAGTCTTCTTTTTGAGCGATTGTTCTAACATGGCAAACAAATGCACTGCTTTTCCTTGCATCTAAACTACTGAAAAAGGAAGGTGTTCAGACAATACGGAAGAGCAATGACTGTTGACTTTCTAAGGATAATCAACCATGATACTACTTGAGGGAGAAAAAGAACTCCCTCTTGTCTGCCTTTCACCCTTCCCAAAATCCCCAAACACGAACTCTTGAAAACATTGTAAATATTCTGGGAATACTAGCTTGGAAATTGAAATTTAGGATGGTACTGGGGAGGAGCTAGAGAGTCATTAGAGAAAGCGTAAAAATATTCTACTTCTGGCATTTACAACCAGCCGGTGCTTCACAGGGAAAGCAAAGATTCCCCCTGTCCCTGAATAATGCCCTCCCAAAACACTCTTTGCTCTCTGATCTCAAAGACTAAACTGTAACTTGAAGGCAACCTCCAAAATCACCAAGCTATGAGATGGGCTGGATCTGTGATGCTATGAGAGTCTGAATCCCAAAACTAGCAATCAAGGTGTGTGGGTGTGGGAAAGGAGGACAAACAGAATTCTTAAAAAAAAAGGCTCTTCTGCAGCCAACAAGCTGAAAAGCATCAGCTCTGGTGCTCTGCTCTTCTTTCCACCTCTCCATATTGCCTCCTCCCTCACTCTGTGCCTTTTCTCCAGTACCACCCTTTCCTGCCATGGTCTCATGGCGTGTGGCTCCATCTGCCATTTCCTTAATTGTAGTGACCTGTGTTTTGAGCAAATGCTCAGAAATAATAAAAAAATATTTTTAATAAGATAGCAAAACTAGTACATAGAACCAGTCCCAGTAAAGGCCAATACAGAACACAAATTAAATTTATAGTCCAAGGCATTATTTCTTTATAGTATCAAAAAATAAAGTTACCTTTAAGAAAATATTCACATATTGACATCTCTGACATACCTTTTCTCAGAGAAATTCTATTTTCAAATGAAATAATAAATGTGAAGTTTCAATGCACTTGTTCTATTGCAGCCAGCTCAAGCACAGAGGGTCTGTAGGCACAGGTATCACTTGAGAATTGTAAGAAGGGCTTTAATTTAGTCTGAACTTCAGACAGATCAGGGATATGGCAAATCACTGCTTTCCATTCAGAAGTTTTAAAACACTCTATCACAGAAACCATCTTGAGATACTGGGTAACTGACTTTATTTACTTCATGGGGAAGTGACTTTTTATAAAGAGGAAAAACACAGTAAGACTTGACCAGAGTCAGGGACAGAAATATTCTGTTGAGTTTTATATCTTATACTAAGCCATCACTTTCTAGAAGATCCATTAATTGCACTGGCCCCAACATCACTTTAGACGGAGACTCTGGTTACCTTAACAGTCTTCTAGAGATCATATGAAGCAGAAAGGTTCCCAGCAAAAGATCCGTTGCAAGCCAATGGCTATATGCAAACACAAGTAAGACATTGTTGCCAGACAAGTGATGGTTTTTAACGCTGGGATGATGTAATTGATCAGAGTTTAACAGAGGACATACTCTTTATAGATAGCAAGTGTTGCAGAGGCTCAATATCCTATTTACTGCTTTGCCACAACACCCATCTTTTCAGAAAGATGTGCAATAAAAGGAGTGGCTGACAATCTCAGCCAAGGCTTTAAACAAATCCCCAGTGCAGGCCCTCATGAATTAAAGAGCATGCAACAGATAAATGGAAAGCTGGCAGTGAAACCACATCAAGGCCAAGAGGATGAAAAAAATGGCACCTCTTGGCTCCTGTGGTACTCATCCTAATACAAACCAAATGCAGGAGATCAGCTTAAATTCCTTTGCTGTTCAAGGAAAATGCATTCCCTAACATTAGACATATTTGCTCTTAGTAAAAGGTTCATTTTATCAAATGACTATGACAGAAACTGTGGGTTTCCCAACCTCTCTTCCCTGGCAGGCAAGGAGGGCTGCAAAACACAGTGGCATGGGACTCCTCCTTCCCAGATGAGAGGTTGTGTTTTCCTTAAATATAGTCCCTACTTTCTCCCTCAGAACATTACATCTACCAGATACAGACTGAGAAAGCTAAACAGACATGTGGATTTGGCAAGCTTCAGCTTCACTATGCTGGAAAATAAACTTAAGGAAAGCTTTAAAAGGATTTTTGCCCTATTGAAAATGGAGAATATTTGACCATGAAGTTTTAAAGATAATATGCTATTTTTCCACCACAATGTAATTCCAGGTTTCTTTAGGAAGATCCCTGCACTATCTCCATACAGTAGTGGTTGGGAGGAGCAGTCTCCACAGTAGCTGTTGAGGTTTCCTTATTTCTTTTTACTTTTCAAACAGAAAATCACAGAAAAGGGGGGAAAAAACGGTAAGGTCACTACTGGGGACTTTGCGGGACCCTCTCAAGCAATAAAGTCAAGGTTCAGGATAAACAGAATTAAGAACAGCTGTGAGGGGACATCATGCTCTTGCGCTGGGTGAGTTTTGTTTCATTCCTGACTGACTGGTAGACAGCACCTGACAGACAGGGGCTAAAGCACCATGAGGTTGCAGGTCTCAGAAAACGATTACAGGAGAACTGCGTGCATGAATTGGTTTGTCTCCCTTGCTCTGAACCATCTTTCCTTCTGGCCCTCACATATACATGTGGCTACAAATGCTCCTGCCAGCCCTGTTTTGGTGTTTCAGTGCAAGATACACACAGCCTGTACTGCACGAGGAGGTTCCTACAGGAATCTCAAGGCCACCTTTCCTTGTAACTCTCAGAGCTTTCCAGTCCGGGTGATGTTACTGTGCCCTCCATTTCCTGGTGCAGGGTGTCAGCCCTGCCGTGGGATGTGGCACCTCCACCCTGCTCCATAGGAACGTGCAAGGGTGGCTGGCTGGCCATGACCGAGCCGTCCCACATACGTTCCCAGGCACAGAGGTGTTGCGTTTCCAGCTGGGCGGCTGCAGTACGTGCTTTCGCTGCTGCTGCTGCCAACTCAGGAAACCACTGCCGCCTCTTCCTTTAACCCAGCTCAGGTCAGACCAGATTTTCCGGTATAGATAACAATTGCACTATTTACATTTCGCACACCTAAAGGGATGATGTCCCGGCTTTGCTGGAGCAGATGTCTTAGAAGGAAGCTCAAAGACTAAAAAGGCATGTTAAAGCCACAGCAGCCTCCTGACCTGCTCCAGCATGGCCCAGGTGATTTTGTCTGCACAGACTGCCCAAGCAGCTGACACACGGTGAGCTGCCCACTGCAAGGCGTCAGAAGGGATAAAGCAATACCAGGGTTTGATTTACTGCCAGGCAAACACCGGCTGGCAGTGACCACACACGGAGAGGTCAGGCAGTGCTGTCCTTTATTAGCATGTTAGCGCTCGCTGCGCTAACGCACTCAGGGATTAGACTCCTACAGTTGGAAACGCGAGTGTGCTTGGGTATAACTAATTGGAAATAGGTCCTGAATTCCTAATAACCAAAGTTACGGTCCCTGGGATTTATGCCAAATTAAAGACAATTAATTCTCCTCTCTTGATTATTGCACACCTTAATAGCTCTGTCCTTGAGTCAGTTCCATCCTTGATGTGCAGAGCCCTTTAGCTAGTCTCTAAAATTTGATGTGCATGAAGAATGGTTAATAAGAAAGTTCTGAATCAAACCCGAGTTACCATATCAAAATCTCTTGTTTTACAACAGTGAAAAAAACAATTGGATTCAAAGCCTACTTCAGATCCTAGATTATAAAGGCATTTGCTGCACAGCCTCTGCACTCTAGTCTTTGGAGGCCTTAAACAATTCCACGTTTCCCTTTAAGATATTCTTTTAAAATATCACATGCCAGTATATACAGATAATCAGGATTGTTTTCATTAAATTATTTCAGTGAAGTTCACTGGCTTTATTTGATATACAAAAGACTATTTAACCTTCTCCCAAGATACTCTACTGATGTAATTACAAGCAAGAGATGAGGCACTGCTCTCCCAGCTGCAACCACTAACAGGAAAGAAAACATTCTGCTAAGCAGGGGCCGCTGTAAGTCTTTCCTAGAGGATGTAAGAGGGAAGTTTCTCCTTGCAGATAAGAATACTGCGAATCTGCATTTCCCCAGCTCACTAAACAGTGCACAGGCCACCGGTGTCAGGACTATTCAGCTAGAGGAAAAGTTAAGAGTGAGGTGTGTTGAAGGTGAAATAACTGCTGGCACTCCTGTCTTAGGCATCCCTCATGCTCAAAGTAAACATGTCCCTTTTCAGAGCGTCAACAGCAAACCGTGCGTCAGGGCACACTCTACTGAGACCCTGAAGACATAGCTGTGATTATCAGAGTTGATGAGGGTTCCAACCACCAGCTCACCTGGGACACCAGAGGACCCGCTTCTCAAGGACAGAAGTGAAATTGGCTGAATCTCAGCTGCTCACTTTCCTGAGCTGACAACCAACACAATAATGCCAGGTGGAGACATCCTGCACAATGAGTCTCTGATGTTGGAGATGGTCATGGGGACCTTGGACTCCTGGGGAAAAACATCATCTTTCCTTCCAGACAGGGTTTTTTAGACCCATGACCTGCCTGAGGGAAGACAAAGTAGGTTCCCATCTTATCTGTGAGAACCAACACAGACCTAGTCTTCTTCAGGCGGCACTCAGTCTCCTCATGACCAGCCCCATGTCTCAGCAGCTGGAGAAAGACCTTAAGGGTTTCTCTAGGAGACAGAAATTGCAGGGAATCACTAGACCCATGCAATCTGAGCTGTTTGCTCCCAAGGCTTGCACACTGCAGATGAGGCTCTCAAGCACACAGTCAGCTGTTGGGATTTTCACCTCATCTCCCCCATAGCAGACCTGAGGCAGATCTAAGCAGAGCCAATACAGAGGAAATAATTTCCTGGGACAAAGTAGGAGGGGAATGTCCCAAATAAAGCCATGAGTGTTGCCATGTGTGAGCTGAAAATCCAAGTTTCATACTGCCTGTTGCGTCCTTGATCTAACGTTAACACGATTCTACAAAACACTTCACTCCCTAGGTTTCTTCTCTCTTTCTGCTAAACTCTGCTTAGCCACAAACCTGATTACATGCATTGAGACAAAAAGGCGCATTCTGTAAGCATGGAGACACTGGAAAGAGTTGGATAGAGGAAATCTCTACGGTAATTTGAGGCAGGGAGAGTAAGAAAGCTCTCGCTCAATTTGTGGCTCATGAACAACCCTGGTCTCCTACAGAACAGCAAATAAACACAAGTTCGCTTTCTCACACATGCAAGCAAACCAGCAAAATAAATGAAGCAATGGAAACCACAATTTTTATTTGGCACCATGAGACAACGTTACACTGTTGTGTCTACATATTTTTTTTGAGAGATCAGACAGCTCTTGGATTAAAACACCTGAGAAACCCTGGTCTGGGAAATAGGGCCCTACCAACCTGTGAAGCTGGACTGCCACATGCACGAGTTTTGGACCCAGACCTTGACACACTGAGAACAAAGGCAAAAGGTTTATTCTCTCCAGCAAATCACCTGCAAACAGAATAACGGCATCATCTTACATTTACACTGAGAACAGAAATTAAATTAGCAAGTAGATTTTGATCATGATGTGACCTTTAAAAATGATTGAGAGAAGAAAACATTAGCTACTGCTATTTGCTCTGATATGGATCCCTCCTGAAGGCAGCTTTGTGTGCAAAATATTAGTGCTAATTTTATTTTATGTTTTCAAACTGCTTTTAAGAATTTAAGATGGTTCTTATTTTATCATTTTTTCACAGACAAGCTTTCCTGTCTTCCTTTTTCATATAACCACAAAATGGGAAAAATACTGTAGCTGAACTTAAAAGAACTGGACAATTTTATGATGTTTAACAACGTTTGTAGCTGTAAAGGCTAAAAACACTAAGGGTAATGAAATCTCATGCTCTGGCGCTTAAGGTATTCTCTTCCTCTTGTCCCACATGCTGAACCACAGAAATAGTTCACTTCAGTATGGGAAGAAGAAAACACATTCTCCTTGGAGACACCCACAGGGTCTGGCTACAGCTGGAGGTCAGAGTCCCAACCGGCCAGACTCACAGCAAACTGCTATGTCCTGCAGTTTCTTCTCACTCAGCTGTATTTATGACCACCATCAACTACTAACAATTAAAGCATTCATTGCACAAATCTTTGCAGGTTTGCCAAATGAAAGTGGGCTTTTCTTTCTTCCTGGCTTAAGCAGTGTTATGGAAAGATTGCCAAAAATTACACCTGGTTTATGGCTTCAACAACCACATTTTCCTCCAGCACTCTCATCGTACCTTGCTGATTTCTCACTTACATAAAACTGCAGAGATTATGCAGAATTCATATCTGCCTTGTGACAAGCTCTTTTAAAAGTCAATACTATCTAGAATCTGCTTTGACCTTGCACTTAGGCAGACATAATACCACGTACGACTCCATCCTGCACACAAACTCCTTTATTCACGTGTCAAGAAAGACAAGGGTTTTGACAGCTAATGCCTTCCCTTTGTGTACGGGGCCAGATTTGCCTGAAGACCAATTAGGGCAGGGTTGCACTTTCAAAATTTGGTAACCTCTTACAGTAGCCAGCTTTTTTTTTCATTAAAAAGAACCCCCAAACTTTGACATAGTGTAATCATTGAGCTGTAGACCATGAACCATTTGTTAGTATCACCTCGAAACCATCTCATCCTTGCAAAAGTTTCAGGCATTGGATGCCCCTTGGCCACCTATTCTTCTGCTTTCATATTTGATACTTTAAGTAGCCTGAACTATCTATTATGTTATAAGGAACGCCACAGAGAACAAGGTGGCAGTCAGATTGTACCAGATGATCCAGTAGTCCTTTATGAAGCTCAGAACATCACAGCACAGAAGATCTGAAGTTCCAGCAGTTTTTCCACTTTCCGTATATCCCATTTCAATTCTCTGCTGGCTGCACTTTTATTCCACTGCCTAAGTGCATCTAACTCAAATCTCTTCACTCCACTGGCCCTAAGTCTCTCCACAGTCTGTTTTTATAGGAAATAGTGGCACATTCCACTTTTGCCAGCCTGTCCCTTAAGAATATACTCCTGCTTTCTGAAACAAACCTGCTCTGAAGGACAGTATTTCATCTGGCTTTGCCCTTTTCCAGACTAGTCTTTGCAGCAGTTTTTCCACTTCCGTAACACCATCTACATCAAATATCAGCAGCATGTAATGGAAAAAAGCATAAAAAATACTGTCCAGTCCAACCCATCTGCCTGTAAAACTCAGCATTTCTACAAATGGCTGTCTCAGTACTGTCTGTATTTTAGTCAACAAAACAAAAAGACTGAAATCTCATTTATTGTCACTACTTCAACTGGCATGGAATACAAAGTTTCCACATCTTTGCACGAGAGGCAGGAAACAGCCCACAGGGATGTGGGGTCTCCTCCCCTTGAGCTGCTCAACTGGCCCCATGGCTGTGGGGATGGAGAGCTGCCATGTCCCTGTCTGCCAGTTTCAGGAGGGGATGGAGCCCTTTGGAAGAGTGCAGAAGAACACAATTTTTTTATAGCACCTGGAACTAAGCAAGGGTGTAAAGAAAAAGTGCAAGCAGGGAGGGAGAAACTCATTGCCTTTGAGGGTTTGGGGGCATCCTGGGAGCAGAGAGTGCGCTCCACTGCTCATGGGCAGGCAGGCATGTCCCCCAGCTGCGATGAAAAAATCTGCCGTTCATAGTGTGGAGCAGAGAGATGGCAAACACTGCTTCGTTTTGAGCAGGTTGCAACAAGTTTGTCAGCACTGCCTGTCCTGCCTTCGCTGACAACTACCTGTAGGCTGATCTCCTGAACAGGAGGTGCCGAGGTCTGGGCAAGTGAGCTGGTCCCCCACATGCCCCGGGGCTGAGGAGATGAGCAAAGCCAACCAGCTGCAGCATGCCATGAGCAGGAGGCTGCCAGCACTTTGTCTTGCCTGGGTTTGGATTAAAATCAGACTAAGTGAGCTGATCAGTTGAATGATGAGCACAATTTGTCAAGCTGACCTGCAAAGCATGCCCAGACCCCCTTGCCATGGTATGGAAGTGCTGGAGTCTCTCTTCGCAAGGAGCATGCTGCAGTCCCGTCTGCTGCTGCTTTGTGAAGAGCTCCTCCTAAACGTGCCCATTTGCAAGCTGCATGCAGCACAAGGCATCGCTGAAAACTCATAATTAAATTCATTACTCCATACAATTTTAAGCCATTCTTCAAATAATTACAGTAATTTGATAAGCAGAAATCACATAAACCTGCTGCAGTTTTATCTCTCCCATTTGCTGTCTGAGGGAAAATGTGTGAGTAATAGACAGATGATAACAGTCCGGGTTATGCAGGCAAAACAAAATTAGTATGATCCTTGCTCAAAAAGACCTAAAATAAAACGAAACCAATGACACCTTAGGCAGCGAGGGGAACAGCGACAGTCAAAGAGAGGGCGAGGAAGGCGATGCTGCGCTGGCCACGCTCCCCACAGGATGCTCCCAGGAGCCACTGACCTGCAGCCATCACTCCTCTCCACTGGGAAAGTCAAGTCAGGTAACCTTGGTAACTCCAAGGCCTGGCAAAGGCAGGGGAGGCGGGAGGAGAAAGCTTCCTGCAATATTCACGGGACCATGACAGAACATTCATTAGCGCTCTAATGTCAGGAGGAATCAGCAGCCCGGGCGGCCGCGCCGCCTCGCTCCGCTTCTCACCTTGTTTATGAGGTTCCTGACCTTTCTTGCTCTGAAGCAGGCAAGTCGGCAAACTGCAGCTTGCGGCGTGCTGGGGAAATAGCAATGAAAAACTCACACCTGACAGCTCTGCTGAGCTTGGACTCGCAAATTGAGAACCATGGAATGAACAATATGCACGGTCTCTGGCAGGCCTGGCTGTCCTCTGGGCTCACCCAGGCTGCCAAGGCACCTCCAAGCAGATGCAAATCCATCGCAGGCAGGAACACCACAAATAGCAGGAGACCCACCATGATGTGGCCCCAAGGATTGTGTCAACACCCTGCTCTGCAGCAGGAGCAAACAGAGATAAAAAGATGTGGAACTGAAGGCTATGAATATGCCATGATTAGTACACGCCCCAACTCTCCAAATGCCTTGTGTCCTGCTCCATCCACATGACCACAAACTTAGACCTGGAGATGGCAGAAGTTCTCTGCACAGCCACAGACTCTCTGAATCCTACCAAACATTAGGTGACTAAAGAGTTAATAAACCCAAAAGTTCCAGGGTTTAGTTTCATTAGAGATAAGGAACCATGGAGTACTCTAGGCTGAAATAGAAACGTGGCCCGGCCACAAGATCAATAAAGAGGAGAAGGCCAGAGCTGTGGTTACTCTGGTGCATGGATTAAGAGCTTCATCAGGTTTCTGCACTCAGATCTGATGATCCCACCAAAGGAACAAAGGGAAGGCTCCAGGCCCTCATTTCACAGAGGAGTGAACGAAAAGTCATCAATTTTCTGAAAGTGACTTTATGCCTCGTTAAGACCCATCTAAATTATACACATGATGACTTCCAAGTAATGGAAAAATGAATCTGCAGTCTTTTTTTATATATTTTTTTTTTCCTTTTCTTTCCTTAAGGATTTTTCTCCAGCCAGCCTGAAACCAAACACTTGTTTCAGGGAGAAAAAATTCCCGTTGCTACAGGGAGATACTTCAAAATGAGCACTTCAGTTTTAAAAGCAGCTGCACCTTTCACGCTCCTCTTCTTCCCCTAGAGCTTGGAGCACCCTGGCCAAGAAAAGCTATTCAAGTCCTAAGCACCACACATAATAAGCAATTTACGAACCCAAGCAAGATTAGCTTTAAATACCACACTTTCCAGAGGGATCAATCTCAATGTGGCAGATATTTGTGTTTTTTTAAAAAAGATCTTAAAATGAAAGAAATTTCACATCCTTGATTTGGAAACAAAAAAAAAAAAAAAAAAAAAAGAGTTGCTTAGCAAGCAAGTTCAGTGCAACATGAAAAGAGGAGGAACAACACACTGGGACAAAAATCCACACATTCTTTTAGCATGTGTTTTACCAGCTGCTAAAATCAGAGTCAATTATGAGTGCATGGAAAAAAATACATCACAGAGGCTGCACCACCTTCCACCACATGGCCACAGTTTGTGACTCTTGACGAGGTGCTGGGTCCAACCCAACGGCTGCCCAGGTGCTGGCACGGCTCTGCTGCTGCCCTCCCTCCCCAGAGCCACACACTGCGCCAGGGACAGGCATCATCTCTTCATTGTGAAACCAATTCCAAACTGGTTCATGACACCAGGAAAGATGACGGATTCGCCAGTGCTTGGGAACTTTCAGAGGAGATCAAAAGAATTAGAAGAAGTTTCCTCCAGTCTCCCAGAGAAGCTGCACCACTAGTGCATGTGTGTAGAAAAGGGAGGTGGGGCTCACGGGCCTGAGGGTGCCGTCTGGTTTGTGAAGCCAAACTGTGAAGCTCCAGCACCCACCTCCCTGAGAGGACTGGAGGCACGAGTGGGTGCCTGCGTTACCCCCAGCACATGTATGACAGCTGCAACAAGACAACTTCTACTCAATTCCCAGAGCCCAGGGCTTCAGACAACTGTCTGCTTTGCTCAGGGAAGAATTTTATTTGCAGAGTGTCTGTGACTTTGCTTCCTTCCCAGCTTTCATTGAAGCAGCAGAGAGCAGTTATAGGTATACCATGGGCTGGAGAGAGCAATGGTTGGGGGTGGCACCAGGAATGATCCCATGAAACCTGCAGAAAGCTGGGGGATCAGAAATACTAATGGATTCTGGGGAGAGAAAACAGGCGAGGACCATGGGGGAGAGAGGAAGATCTGCTTCCCCACCAGAGCAGCCCAGTGCAGCTTGCAGGGTTGGCATGAGGCCCTTCCAAATGCTCCCCTTGCTTCATGGGGGCCTTGGCATCAGCGGCTCCCCTGAGGCTCCCGCTCTCCAGCCATGCCCAGGATGGGCTCCCGAGCAATGAGATGCCCAGGTGTACCGAAAGACTATCTGGTGACTGCCTAAGATGTGAGGACACTAGGACAGATAACCTCATCTCCCTTCTGATCTCATGCTACTGACATCTCAGGATTCTGCTGACACAGCAAAACTGGCAGCAAACTGCTATTTCAGCTGTGGGTTTCCACGAGGGTCTGTAATCAATATGAACAAATCAGGCAGCAGGAAACAACTGCTGCCATTTTGGCTGCTCTAACCAGATCTGACCCTGCACCCCTGCCAGAAAACAGCTAAAAGCCCCAGCTCGGGTGACAGCAGCGAGTCGCTGGCAGCCCCAGGACAGGGCCACGCAGCCGCAGCCTCGCAAGGTGCTGGCCCTGCTGCTGCTGCCGGGCTCCAGACTTTTGTCACATTTATTGGGGATTTATGACCACAGGGATTCTGTCAGTTGTCTGTAACTTCACTCTAAATGATTCCCCTTCTCCATAGACAGCAGTCTCTGAATTAAGCCACAGTGGAAGGAGAAAGGGACATGTCTCCGTTGAATGCCTCTTTGACAGACACCTCACCTAAACAAGCTCTTCTGCGCAGCTCCCAAATGCCCGCTGAGTGCCCTAGAGTCAGTGTCCACAACGCCAGGCCCAGCAGCACGTCTTGCAGAGCTGTGACAGGATAGCTATTGGCCACCAAAGACAGAACCCAGCCTGCTGCAAGCTGGCACATGTCCCATCTCAGCCATGCTGAGGATGTGCACAGGTACCGAAACCAAATGACGAGAGCAGGGATCTGCAGCATCCAGTTGTCTCTGCACAGGATTGTGAGCTGCATCTACCAGAAGTTGTTGCCCACAAAAAAACCCAAGCCAGTAAAAGTAACACCTCCAAAAGTAGAGCACAAAATACTTTGATCAGGAGGGAGACCGTGTGCTAAAAACACATTTAATTGAGATGCTATCTGCAGCTGTCCCATACACACACACATCCCAAATCACACTGTCCTCCTTCAGTTTGTCTAATACCAGTTTTGTACTACAGCAGCCCAGCACGCGCTTTGTTCCCTTTGCTAATTACAAAGACTTAGCTCATGGAATGATACCCGATTGCAGGCAATGATTTTTGCTAAGGTAACCACTCATCTTTTCCATACCTGAAACTCTGCAAGAAGGAAGTGCTCCAGGAGGGGAGGATACATAATTCAGTAGGAAGCATGCCATGCACCTCTTTCTATGAGACTATAATCCTAAAGCTTCATAGTTCACGCAGTTCCACTTCATTGTACCTCAGAGGCACTTTTCACACTAGCAAAAATGTTGTACCATTCATTTGATAAGCATAAAAAAGTCTTTCTAAATAGGTGTTTTTAACAGCTGCACTACATTTTCTAAATTTTTTGTTATATGGCATCACGGTAATTCTTTCTTCAGGGCTACACAAGGAGGAACAGAACAGTACCACTATTGCTGCTCTTTGGATCATTAAATTTCTATCTTTTAAAGCTAAAATTCTTGCTTATTCATGTTTAACTTTTCACAGATGACTGTATGAATTATTTGACATGTGTTTTCAACGGTTCCGAGTTTCAAGAAGACGTAAGTATCACCATAACCTCCCATGAGATGCTCATTTGGGGACATTAATTATGAATGTTCTATAGCACCTACAGCAAAACCAAATTCTACAAATTGTATTTCAGTGGTGTGTATCTACCCAGGGAGACTGGCCAGTGACTGCATATTTATGACTGTAATTAACAGCCCTGTTTTAAGTGGAAGAACCACCTTGTACATGGTACTGACAAAGGAGAAATTTTGAAGGGAATCAGAAGTCAAATACATATGTATTTTGGAGATGGCAGAGAGAAGACTGTAAACTCTCACAGCTTTCCTAGAAAACACTATCTCAAAGAATTCTGATTGAATTCTCCATTCTCTGTATTTGAGCATTTCTTAGAGACTGGTTGGCTATATTTAAAAATATTCATGACAACCCCCTCTTTTTTTTTTTTTTTTGAAGCTGAAGGAACTCCAGAACATCCCTGGCAGACAGAGCTTATAAACTGCAGCAGGGACATGGAGAAAGCCTGCAGAGTTCCCAGTGCAGGAGAGGGAAAGCTGCTACGCTGAGGCAGCACATGCAGCTTATTAAACTCTGCAAGTCCAAAGAGAGTGGGCAGCATTGCCAGGCCTGAGTAATGCCCAGCTCCATTTGAAGAGGATTTTAGGCCATGCTACTGCCTAGCGCAGCTTCCGCCCATTGCTGCTGGGTGTCTGCAAGAAAGCTGCTGCCTACTCCCCACGCAGCACATCTTCAATGCCCAAGGAAAACTACTGCCCACTATGCATGCTCATGAAGAACCTCAGGCTGTGGTTACAGTAGATATTTGCAAGTGTTATAAAAAAAAAAAAAAGGAAGAAAAAATAGTCAGCAAAGCGCGCAGTCTTTACAGACAGATTTTCAAATTTCATTTGAGTTGCATATGGCTCTGTAAAGAGCTGTTCTTTTCTAAACATCCTGGCTTTAACAACCATAGTCAAGATTTTAACATTTCGAACAATTCAGCCACCACAGAAATTTGTCCTAATGAGGAAACATGCCAGTGTACTCTACCATTTTGCATAGGAGCAAGAGGGAGAGGAGAAAAGATGCAGAATGTTTAGTCAAGGCAGCAAGAAAACTCATAAGGATGTGCAGCCTGGGCCAGGTGGGTTCCCACAGGCTTAAAGCCCACAAGACTCTCAAAGGTGCTCTTCAGCTCAGGAGGTGGAAATGGCCACAGCTGCCAGTTTGCTCCACAGGCTCTTTGCAGTGGATTAGACCGGATAGGAACACAATTGACTGGACTGGTTTGGCAAGCCTTAAAACATCTCTCTGGAGAGAAAGCATCTAACTAGGCACCAAGCTGAAGTAACACTGCCGCAACGCCACCACAATGACTGTGCACAGGTAAGACATGGGATGCGGTGATGCCACCAGTGAGGGAGAAGGTCTCTATACAAATGTAACTGTTGCCATGTCCCCAACAATTATGCACATCACATACAAATACCAGAAAGCGTTAAGTCATTAAGGAAATGCAGACAGAGGCAAAATGTAATAGGGTCCCCACCACCAGTTTTTATTTTGTTTTTAACCTTGGGGAAAAAGGGCAAAGACTTATGTTCAGGCAACTTTACAAGGAGGAAGAAAGGAATGTCACATTTCATCTAAACCCCTGTGGGCAGAGCTGGCATTAGACTAAAGTGAAGTATGCCACATGCCTCAATGGGAAAAAAGCAGATGGTGATGATAAGAGGACAAATATTTCTGCTTCCCATCTCTGAGTGCTCCATTTATTCTCAACTAGCTGCGTCCTGCTCAGCGCAGCAGATACTGCTCCTCCCTGAGCACAGCTGACCAACCCTCAACACTGCAGCAAGTTCAGAGTCTGGGACCACTGGGATCTGGGTCTTGGTTCCACCAAATGTGAAAACGACCCTAACATCTTTCTGTGTTTTCTAGTTATACTTAGAAGTAATAGGAGACAAATTAATGAAAACGGCTTTCTAATGAATAACGACTGTAGGAGAAAGGGTGAGCTTTGTGTTCTTACCTAAAAAACAGAACATGATAAGTTATGAGCCATTTCCAGAAGAAAAAGGGAAATATCAAAATCCATACCTGGCAATTGTGGTTACTGTTATGCTAAACAAGCCAATTGGTGTCAAGTAACCTGAGAACAACCCTGCTGGTGCGGGCCAGGCTCAGTCCACAGCAGTGCTCCTGGAGGCCACCTAACTCAGGTGAGAAGAGGTGCTCCTGCTAATGGAGTGTGACTGGCAGTAGGAGCTGATGAACAAAGTTATGTTGCTTCTACCATCTGCTACCTGTCAGCTTTTCCACATAGTTTGTTCTTGGGTAGTGTGTAACTGGCCAAGCTGGAGGATGGATGCTTTAGTTAAACCTTTAGTTTATGCCAGATGTGCTGGCAGCTCTGTGCTACATTTTCTTTTCCTCCTAACTGACAGTTGAAGAAACCTGACAGCATTTTTTATCAGCTGCAGCATTGCCGCTACATCCTTTCCCACTCTCGAGGCTGCCAATTTCTCTCCGGCAACCTTGAGAAAGATTCCTTTTCTGGGAAGTTGATGACATGCGAGCCTTGCATCCATGTAACCCGTCCATCCCTGCTCTCATTTCCTGAAAGAGCTGTTTTCAGTTCTGTGCCATGTCAATGGGCTGAGAACCAGGGTGGTTGTTAGCGGCCAATCACTAGCAGAACACGGTCTCAAAACTCAGCCCTTCCCTCTTCCTCTGACTTTACTGGAAAGTCCCAAACTAGCACTGCACAAAAAAAGCTCTGCCTCAGTTCCCGAGTTTGTTTTTACAGTGACCTCCCAGGACCACTGCTGAGGCAGTTCATGGCTTATTCTCTCCTTTAAGAGAAATATCCACTCTGGATGTCCCGGTAGGACTCATGGCAGGTTGATCCAACAGAATGAGTTTTAGTACAGCTACTGTCTTTCTGAGGCCCCAGAGGAGGAACCTGCACTTTCTGTACATGAATTTAAGTTGCCATTTGATGCTGAGATGAAATTGCAAGGTAGAAGGACGTAGTTAACCTTCTGATGGAAGCAGTGTGCCTACAAAGATGGAGAGGAAGACTTGCTGCTAATTCAGTGGTGGCTTTCTGGGTTTTTCTCCACACCACCCCACTGGACATTACTTACTGATAAGCATGAATTTAATTTCATTCACACTTCAAAATCAGTTACTGCGTTAAAACCTAAAAGATCTAACTAGAACCACAAAGTTGAGTCAACCCAGAAATTACCTGCTACATTTTCAGGTAAAAATTCCAAGACCAGAAAGAGCATTTGGTCACCTTGCCTGACCTGCTGTATCAGACAAAGTTTATGCAGCAGCCCTTCACCCCTGCCTTGTGCTCTATTTCCACCTATGCTGGGCTGAAAGGTCTTGCAGAAAGGTGTCCAGTGTTAGGTAACATTAAGAGATAGAGAAGCCAACACTTCCTGTGACAAATCAGCCCCTCTGTTGGAGATCTGAGCCTTCTGCTTGAATTTTTCTGGTTTCAGCTTCCTGTTATTGATTCTTGTTCTGGCTCTGTCTGATGGAATAACAGTCATTCCTTGCAGCTAGCGTCTTCGCTTTATGTACTCATACTCCACAAATATTTCACCTCTTCCTCTTCTTTCTGGTAAGTGCAGCACACAGAGCTTCAAGTCTTTTGCTGCATGGAATATTTTTCCATTTGTGGATTACTTCTTGTGGCCTTTGACGTACCCTGTATTGTAGTTAGGGACTGCATTCCTTGTTGTGAGAAAAAATATGGGCATGTAAAACCTTTGTTACTGCACTTGTCCTCAGGGTAACTTTGGGCAGAGGAACAAAAGACAGGAACCATCTCTCAAAAAAATCTCTATTCCTAGGAAGAATCGCTGACACTTCTCTCTCCCCTCCCCACAATAACTTAGTTCTTTTGTCCCTGTCTTCTACAGCTCCTACACTTACTCGACACATACTTCACATATAAATGAAGCACACTCGAAGGCTGGGATGGAGATCAGTCCACGTAGGAAAAATCAATTATAAACCTAAGTCTATTTCTGACAGTTTGGTCTTTCACAGAAAATGTTTAATGAGGCTATTTTTTATGAAATATAACAAATGTAATTCTCACTACAGCAATTTTGGTTTGTATATTATCAGTCCTGGCAAGATTTCAGGAGTTGCTAGCCATGGTCACGGTGCCAGCTCTTTGTCCTTGAGGTAAGGAATGGCTTGTTCTCACTTTTCATTATAAGAGCATAATGTGACATTTGTATAAGCAGCATGAGAGGAGATCAGTGTTTATCATTAGCACCCATTAGACTTCTGCTGCTCCTGCGATCACACCCAGGTGAGAGGATAGTCTGCCTGTCACCCAAGCTGGAAACCAACAAAGCACCCATGTAAGGAACCCTCATGGGGTTCAAGTGCAGCTGTGACATCACACAGCCTGAGGCTTACTGCACTGTGATGATGAGAGGGGACATCCAAGCAAAGGGCATGTTTGAAACCCCTATATCACCTGCAGTGTGTCACTGCTGGAAACCAGCTGCAGCCTCTGAAGATTTTCATCCTGTCCTGAAACTTATTCCCATGGAACAGGATATGCTCCAAGAATGTAACCATGTGACAGTAACATGGCATGCTTGGGGGAAAGAGGGATCGTACTAAAATAGCAGGCTTTGTACTTGTGTTTACAGGCTTCAGAGAGAGATAGGAAGAGCACCCCAGGTGTGCAGGGCCTAGGGATGACAGGCAAGCTCTGTGCCTGGGGCAGTACAGCTGCAGGCAAGATCTCCACCAAGGAACAAAGCAAAGGCTGATGGTATTGGCACAGCCAAAGAACTAAGAAAGTAAAATGAACAAACTCCTGGAGAGGAGAAGCTATGCAAGATCTTTGAGTGCAGGGCCCAACAGAGCAAATTGGATGAGAAAGCTGAAAGATAGCCAGAGCAGGATCTGAAGAGGCACCAATGACCTCCTGACAGCAGGGGAACAAGCTTCTGCTCCAGTGATATCTTGATTATAATGGCAACTTTGACCAAGACAGAATCAGACACTTTCACACACATTTAGTGTCGGAAGGAAACACTGATTGCAGAAAGACCTAAACTGTTCAATCCCTCTCTAACTTCTTCTGTTGAAAGTAGCCCCAAGTTCAACAGAGACAACAATGGAGACAACATGCAAAGAGGAGGGAGGAAAACTTTGAGCAGAAATCTAGCAATCAGGGTTATTGTGACAATTTCAGCCAGTAATTAGTAAGCATAAAGTTAATTATTGCTACTCTCCCCTTCCTTTCACCCAGCTCACCCAGCTGTTCATAAATTGATAACCACAGAAATGAGTGTGAGCCGAGGCTGGGTAGTTGGTATTCACGCAGTATCAAAGGAACACATTTGCATTCTTTGCCAGAAGAATCAATTTACCTTGATTGATGATTGAACTTCAATAAGTTCTCTAATATTTTGGTCATTAACCATGATGCCGTAACAGTGTCACCAGAGTGCTATTGTATTTCACACCATGGCACTTATTAGCTGTACTGTGTAATAAGCTTGAACTTCTAATTGAGCTCTTTTAAATATTGATAATCAACATATTTCAAAGATGATCCTTCGAAATAAAGCTCAGCCTGCCCAGAATGCTTTATGGACACAGTGATTCCTGCCACTGGAGAGGCTGTGCCATCCAGGTAGATGGCACAGGGTGCTGCTCAAAGCAGCAACAGTCTCCCCTTCTTCTCACTGGTGGTTTTGTCATCAGTTCACTTTTTCCTTCCCAATAACATTGAAATATTGCTTCTGACTACAAACCCTGCTCCTGCTTCAAAACGACCTGCAGTAATTTAATTTTTCCTCTTAGTAACATTTCAAAATGAGATCAGCAGTAATACTTTTCTTTATGCATTGGGCTAAATGTGGGCAGATCTAAAACAACCTTCCTGATGATAGATATATGGCTAAAGTCAAAGAGCTAGAGGCACTTAAAATGCTGTAAAAGGAAATAAATGAAAAAAATAAAGACATTGTTGATATTTTGCTGTTGAAAAATAATTGAAGAAAAGCAAGAAATAGTAGTTAATGCAAACAGTAAAAAGAAGCCTCAGGGCACCAGGTAGGTGGTCTTCAGGTACAACAGCAACCTTAGCATTGCATTCCTGTCCTTGCTTTTGTTCTGCTAAGCAGTGACACACTATTTACTGTCAGGAGAAAGTATCAAGCTGTTCTTGCTACAGATATGAATGCCAGTGATGCAAAACTTGTCCCTGTGCAACATCTCCTGTTTGTGCTGGAGTAGCAGAGCCCAAGCCTATCAAAGTTGAACCCCTGGCCTAAAAAGAGATGGCAGATAGCTCAGGTACACCTCTGCTGAACAGAGTTAACTCACAAGCAAGATAAATTATCCCACGCTTATCTCCACGCTATCAAAACAAGCCCCTTTTTGAGAGCCAGTGTGAGCACTTGTATACTGAACCGCATCATGAGGTGTAGGTGTGTCCTCAGCTTTACAAGGATACAGCTGGCTTCCTTCCAGTCGCACAGGGGCACGGCAAGAATGTGCAAGACCAAGAGAGAAGCTGATAACATTTCAATACTGCATTCAGAGGTGAGACAGTTAATGAAACTGAGATAGCAGTGCATCTATTAAAATGAGGGGACAGTGGGAACCTGCACGCTGTTCCTGCTGCTCCAGTTGTCTGTTGAGTGGGTGGTAAGAATTAAAATTGTGCTGTCAACAGTCTAAGTCTCACATGATTACACACCTTTAAAGCCAAACAGGAAGAAAATAAATTCAGATGTGTGTGGCAGGAGTTGAATAGGGAAGATACTACAACAAGCTTCCATTACCTCCTAAAAGCTGGTCAAGTATTAATCACTACAGAATGTCTTGACAAAACCAGTGGCACAGTTCAGCCTTTCCTGACATGTAGAAATACAGAACCTGTGTGTGAGGATCTTCCCATCTGTGCCAGACAGCATACCAAAGCATACCTCAGTTCTCCACTGGCACTATCAGAGATGATGCACCATCCATGGCAGAAATACACCCACTGAATGAAGATCAAACACCTTTCCTGGCCCAAGGACCTGCTGCAGAGGCTACTCTCATGGGAGGGGGTACCTCTGCAGAGCTGACCTCCCCAGTCCTGGCAGCCTGCCAGAAGTAGTCAATGCAAGCAAGACGAAAATTCTTCCATTTAATCTAAATTTTCTTTTCCCCCCTCTGGAACAGTTCTAATTCCTCCCTTACCCAAACCTGCAAGAGATGGTTAGTTTTTAAAGAATTTGTTGACTGTCTTTGTTATTCTCTGATGAGAAAGTAGAGATGCAAAGCAATTCTTACCTTTGCATCTTTTGTTTTTGCCTCTCTGCATATTAACGGAATATTCAATGAACTCATTTAACACTTCCCAGTGATCTACAAATAATCCTTTGTGCTTTTGAAACGTGGCTATAGGCTGAAAAATGACTGCATCATTTTTTTAACATAACTATTCTGTTCCCTGTGTGTAATCAGTCATGTCTGCTCACTGTATTAACAAAAATGAAGCTAAACATCTTCTTATCCTATTGTTTTGCAAAATAAATGTAGCTCTAGGAGAGGAAGCCAGCATTTATTCTGGCTCATACATCATTAATTGAACTACATGCAAAATTTTGAATTACCGCATTGCTGAACTAATATCCCAGTTTTACTCCCTGTTTTCCACCGAGCCTGTAGTGGTGGTAGAAAGAGAGACAACCACCACCAGCAAACTTCACATTCTGAAGTCAAGAGACTTTCTTCTTCACCACCTCAAGTGAAAGATGGAAATAACAAAACATACACAAATCCCCTTCCAAATATAAGATGTGCTCTGTAGAAATATAGCAGTAAAAAAGCAAGCTTTTCTATACAGTTTGCATGTATGTTCAAGCAAAATGGTTTAAATAGAGCCAATGGATTTAGGGAGATGAACTCCGAATTCAGACACATCTCCAAGCACACTGATGTGACAGTTTCTCTGAAGCAGCTTCCTACCGAGGTGTTCACACACTGAGGCAGCTGCCAGGGGTGACAGCAAGATGGTTCTTGATTCAGCTTATTTTGGCTGAGCCTGTGGGTGACTTCGACCATATTTTCTCCCAGGTGCTGCTGCATTAACCGTGCGAGGAATGCACCAGGCACTGAGCTGACAGAGACTTATAGCTCTGAAGCAGAGATAGTTACAGCTGCACATACATGCTTCCTTCTTATTAAGGAAGAAAAAGGTGCTGCTACTTACACCTTGTTAAGATCCCTAAAGCAATCCCTCAGTCAGCCGGAACAGGCAGCGTGTCTCTACTGTGCCCAGCCTTTAAGCTGCACATGGGCCCAGGGACTGTGGCCTGCCATTGGGCTAAGAGTTAACTTGGAAAGGTCCCTGTCAAGTCCCATCTCCTATTTTTCCTTGGAAACCCTTTGGATTACCTCCCTCTCTTGCGTCAAGTTCTCCCGCAGCTGATTACTAGAGCAAATGAGCTAGGAAGAGGCTCGGCATGGCAGGTGAAACCACAGGAGGGGATGAACGCTGCAGATCTACCTACACTGAGAGGGGCAGCTCAACTCTAAGGGACCACCCCAGTGAGGTGGATTAGCCTCAGTAAGCAAGACAAGACAAAACTTCAAGGAGCAGAAGATGCAGCGCAAAAATGTGAGTTTTCAGATGTGCTAACTACAACAGTAGCATGTTGCCGAACAGAACTGTGATTTATCCAGCAAATCTGCTTTCACATAGGCAAACTCAACTGTCTATACAGACTTTAGCTGAGGATATAGGGACAAAAGGAAAAGACCCTTTGGCTCCAGCGTGTGTACGAGCAGACACAGATATGTGCATGTGTGTGACAGTGAGAAAACAGTAATACTCACAGTGAAGATTTTATCCCCGATTTCTTCAGCTGAAAACCGCCACCACTTATTTTCTCCTTTGGTTACATCAAACTTGGCGTTTTAAAAGCTTGGAGGTTTTTGTTGTTGTTGTTGGTTTTTTTTCTTTAAGCTGAGTGCTGTTTTGAATTTAAGATGAATGTTGCTTTCATCCCCATCACTGGTTCCTAGCCTGCATTTCTGAGCCTTTGCTGCATTTTCACTACGTTTAGCACTCACTAGGCAATTATCACTGAGTCAGGTAGAATGACGGCATTTTTACAGTTCAAGCACACAGTTCTATATTTCAGGGAGCTGATTTTTAAACTACTTAAATGTTAATAGCATCCACCTAATTGTACAGATCAGAGTGTCACCAGCTAATCCTTGTGCTTTCCAGCTGACTTCTGTCAGCTGCTTTTTTGCTTTAGCTATCAATGTCAGGATATATTTTTTTATGACAATTATTAAGGTGAGGTCAGAAATACTTTTATTTGTATTCCAAAGTGCTTGCATCTTTCTGGTTTTAAGCCTCACCAGCCCATAATTTGTTACACAAGCAGATTCCCAAAGCACTGTTAAAGCATCACAGGGTGGAATTTGTTTTTACTGCAATCCTCCATTTTCAAAACAACCAGTACATGATTGCTACAGTTCTCAGGGGAAGCCAGCTTAAGTATGTGTCCACATTCCCCCTGCATTTCAACTCAAAACATTTTATAGCATCCAAAATATTGGTGTATGAGAGAACGGAGAAACGTCCATTTGGGATCACAGGAAATAAACCACCTTCCTCTGCCTCCTCCCAGGTTTTCCTTTATATTTGTTAAAATGGAATTTAGACTTAAAAAACCCCCCAAAAATCAAGGCAACCATAGCTCTATTACACCACTTTTGCTGTTCAAGAAACTATTTCAGCAGAAGAGTACGAGGAGATCCTTACAAGCCAAAGTATACTGCGGTAATGGGAAATGAGGGAAAATGGTTTCAGAGGAAATCTGTTACTATTCCCTTGTGATGGCCAAATAAAAAAGCAAATGCTCCTGCTACTGAGTCACAAGGAAAGTGAAATTTAAGAGAGTTCTGTTAATGTGCAGATTTTGACATGCAACTCCCCAAAAGGAAGGGGTAGATAAGTAGTAACTGTCATACAGTGATTTATTAATAGCTGAATTTGTTATACATCTGCTCTGTGTAGACAGACTCTCCCACCAACTCAGCCAGCCTGGTCTGTGGGAACGGGAGAGCAGCGTGGCTCCACTATGAAACAAGTAGCTTAAAAAACAAACAAAAAAATCCACCAAGCTGGTATGTAAAAGTAGAAAGGCATGACAGAAACAACATAGGATACAAACAAGAAAAGCCAGCATAGATGAGTCAAGAAGGTGGAAAATCCAGAATGTCTTACTGCTGCCACTGAAGTTCTGGGAAATTAGGAGACAGAACTAAATAACAGAAAAGTAGGTCTAATAAATAAGGCACAATGGAGAACCATTTAGGAGTCAAGCGCCTGAGCTGCTCAGCATTTTTTTTAAAAAAGTATAGGAAAGAAAACTCAGCTTTTAGTTTTAATGCCAATGCGTTACGGGAATTAGCTAACAAATTTACTACATCAATTGCAATTATTTTAAAGTCTTTAGAGAGGTAAGCCATCTAAGAATCAGAAAAGCAGCATAACCTACTGCAAGAGGAGGCAAAAAGGGTGATTCAGGAATTGCTGCCCTGTAACGGCAAAATGGTAACAGAACAATGCGAGTGACAAACCTGCCTATGTTGAAGCACTAGCAGGAACCCAGGACTCATCGGGGATATAAAAACAGCAGATGAGAAGCAGTAAACCCAAGCTTTTTCTTCTGGTTGGATTCCAGAGTCAAGAGAAAAGCGTGCTATAGCACTGCATAAAAGCTTATCCCCAAAACTGAAGCCGATTGGGATTAAATCCTGGTGGAGATGTCTAAAAATTTACTAAATGTCCATAACTAAAGGGTAAGCATAAATGATAACATGCTACCCCTGAGACTTGTGCTAGGGACAGATCTTATTTAACATTTTAATTAATCTAGGAATAGGGAAATCATTGCTAGTCACATGGGGAAAACCCAAGTGGCAAGTTATAATTAACCACTAACCCACTCAGAGACTGATGGGAGGAGGAGGCATCAGAGCCTTCTATCCTGGTAACCTACACATCACTTACACTGTCCTTAAGATTATAAAACGCATCAGAATATACCACATTTTCACCCTGCTTGCTGTGACCACGGCTTCGATTTCTACTGTCAAAATATACTGCAACGAGAAAAGAGGCAGCATATATATTTCACGTTATGTCTTTAGCTGGCACATAGCATTGATACAAACTCTTAAAGAGTTCACTGAATTGGTCAAACGTCAGGATGCAACAACATTTGTATCCTGAATTTGCAAAGATGTGGGCCTTCTTTTTTGATGAAAAGCACCTGTAAAGTGCAGGGTTATTGTGCTCCCTTTTGCCATTTCTTGGATAAATGTCATCATTTTTAATGCTACCAATCTTCTTCTATAGCCTGCGGGGGAGATTTTCTAAGGCAAAAAAATGGCTTGTAGGTGCTTAATTCCCATTAACAGCTACCAGGGAGATAAGTACCAAACTGCTATTGGAGCCTTCGGGAAAGAAGTCTTCCTCTAAACCACTGTCATCCACCCTTCCAAGACCTGAAATAAGCCACCGATATAATATATATTATTAAAACAAGAGATGTTTGAATCTGCAGTGAAATCACTTTGTGGCCCAAGAGGTAGTTTTTTGGCATCCCCGTGCAAGTGTGCAGAATAAAGTGAGACAAGATGCACTCTAATTCTGCTTTTAAAAAGGTCTCTATTTTAGGCAATGTAACATGAGAAGGTGGATATATTGTCTATCTGACTCAGCAGAACAGTCTCATTTAAAAACTCCTTGACAAGTCTTGACTGGTATTAATGAATACTGGTGTTTGGTTTAGAGGTGAAATACTGTGTACCTAAAATTCAAGAGCATAGAGGCCATCAAAGAACAAAAGAGCTCTTGCCAAGAGATCTACTACTGCCAATATTCTTCTTTCTTTCTGTGCTGTTGGTCTCCACTCATGTGTTGAAGTTTCCAAGGGACCCCTCTTTTTGCTATGGATGTATGGGCTCTGGTCTTCTTTTGATGGCTTCAATAGAAGTTGTTAGCCCTCCTTCCCCATCCATGGGGAATATGCTCTTTGTCAGGGCATTTTACAAGTGACTGGTGCTGGGGACCAGATATAAGAAAATGGTATAAAATACACAAAAAGGGCATGTCATACAGTCTGTTCTGTGCACTGTCTCTGCACCCCAAGAAACCCTCACCACTACCTTCATGTTTCTTCTACAGCACTATTTATCAATGGTTATGCAAAGAGGGTGCACCACAGTCCCCTTTGACAGACAGACCTGGAGCCCTGTGAAAGAAAGTAATTTTACATAGTCACTCAAGAGATCTTTTGTGGAGCCACAAATACCCTTAATGGTCTCTGGGGACCCAACCTGAGCCTTGGGAAGGACAAACAGCATTCTGTGTCTCCTGCTGTCTGCTGAGTGCGTTGGGAAGAGGGGCACCGTGATGGCGACTCTTATGCTGCAAAAGGCAGCACCTAATGGAGCAATACTGAGGTAACAAATTCATTTTGGACAGCTAATACAGAGAGAATTGCTGGTAACTTTTAATCAGTAGCAAGTTAAGACAAATTGGAAGCCATGACCTACAAAGAAAGGCTCTGCAAATCCCCTTGCCAGCCTCCCAAGGATGGCAGCTCCCCTGGTACACAGCCTTGATAAATGGATCCTTTTACAAGGTCTAACTCATTTAATCATCCCCTCTGCTTGCATTAACCACTTCTGCAAGGGTATCTTTCCTGCACGTATTGCTTAAGTTAGGTCAAAAACCTGGTCTTGTTTTCAAATCCACATTCATGATGAAAGCCTCCCGTCTAAGACTTCTATTCTTCTGAGACCTTTTCAGTCATAAGCACTGTGAATAATTCTTTTGCTTTTTATCCCTGCCCGCTATAGGGCTTCCTCCCTAAAGCACAAAACATTTTGCCTTGCTGAATTCTCTCCACACGTTTCCTCCATACACAGTGAAACAGCCCGACACGATGGGCTGGGTCGAGGCGCACAATGACCAGTTTCCCTTTGAGCGAGAAGCTTCTGTTCTCAGCAGAAGGGCTGAACCCCAGGTAATCTATTCACTCCCTACCTGGCAAGGGAAGCAGCAAAAGAATAATTCACTGCACTTCTAACTGAAAAGCTGTCACAGAAGTACTCAGACTTGAGCCTTCAACAATGAACTTTAATTTGAAAATGGCACCAAGTCTTGACCTAGAGAGAACAGCTTCCCTTCACAAGGCAGACAATCACAGAGGAAGGAGCAACCTCTGAGCCTTCTACTTGCAACCAGCCCAAGCTGCTCTTCAGTGGTGGAAAGACTAAGGCAAGGTGTCCTTTCCCCCTAGGATGCCCAGCTCTGAGGCAGTCCCAGGGTAGAGCCGTGACCCCCTCTGAGTCCAGTGAGCATGGCAGTTTTTGGGTGGCCCAAAAGGCACGGCCAGGATGACTGAGCACAGCGGTGCCAGGTAGATCCAAGCCTGCCCACCAGGGCACTTGTGAGAGCTCTGCTGGCACAGCCGCAGCGATGCTTTGTGCCTACACGCGCTGCCTCCTCTTTGATTGCAAATATCCTCGATTTTGGCAGCATGTCTTTGAACCCTAACGGCCTTCCCCAAACGTAATTTTCAAATGTTTACATTTCCTCCCCCCCTCAGTAATTTTCGGTGCTTTGAATGTTTCAGGGATTCAGCTACATAAATAGATACCCTAATCTTGTAACAACATACTAGATTACATAATTGCGATTAGGATGGGTAATTACACAGTGCCCATGTGAGACAGACAGCTTCGACACTCCACATCACAACCATGTCAAAATATTTTATTTACAGAATATCAGAAGTAGCAACTCCACAGGCTACACTGCATTTTATTGTAAAATGTTAGATTATTTTTTTGATATGGCTATACAAAAATAATAATTAGAAAAGTCCTTCAAGTGCTTGTATTCTATTTCTATTTTGTTAAGAAAACACACTGTTGGGGTCCTTCCTACTACAGAACATTTCATCAGCAAGCTAGTTTTCACAGCCCTGGTAATAGTGCTCTTGTTTATTGTAGAAACATCACTAGATATTATTATAATGCTTTCCCAAAGCACAAACAAAGTAAAAAAAAAAAAATTAGCCATGGTAGATATTTCTGTCAAGGTATTTAGCTCTCATTTGGATCTGCTGATGACCTTTTAATTGAGTGAATCACAACTACATCCTCATGCCACAGCTTATCCACTAGCTATGAAAACAAGCTGGAATTGCATGCAAATTTTACTTTGTTTTCCCCTCATGACCTCAAACATATACTTCTTAGTGCTCCATTACAGCCATGTCCAAAATCACAAAGAACCTCCGTAGGAGTGAAGAGTGCAGAAAAAGCTCTCTAGAATTTGGTAGGGGCAGGAGATTGGCACAAATTACATTGGGTGTTTTTTAAACAGCTAGCATTGCAAGGAAGGAGATAAGCTTAAATAACAGTACGAACAGGAGTTACCTGCCTGCTGACATGAGCACCGCTTTACAAAGATGTGACTCGGGAAGCCTAAGTAAGGGTTTAGGCACTGCAGCCAAGTATTATAAATGTCACATTATCCTGCTTCACAGAAAAAACGGATCGAGTGCTTGCTGACCCCAGCTGATCTGACATGGACTTAATTGTATATTTACTTCACATACAAAATAGCCTGGATTAGTATTTTCCATACTGCTAACCTGGAACTTTGTTAAATAATCATGGAGCTGGATGAATACTGAAATGACGATCCTCTAATCACTGTCACACTCAGTGCATCACATAAATTTTCAAATCAACCATGTCAAACACACATTAGAGGTTCTCATAGTGAGCTGCTACTTATGTTAAAATACATTTTTTAGGAGGTTTTACAAATTTTAATTGCACAGGATGGAACATGACACCTCAGCATTTGATTTATTACTAAGCATGGCTTTATATTAGTGAGACTGCAGAGCATACAGTGTTGTGGAATTATTTTTTACTCTGTCATGACAGATGGACCCAGGCAGTGTTTGGTAAAGACTGCATGCAAGTGTGCAGACACATGCTGCTGGTGGGATCCTCTCTGCTGCCTCCTCCAAGCCAAGCTGTTACACGGGAAAACAGCACATTTCAGATGACGAAGAAATCATCATCACCTGTGTTTTCGAAATAGCAATATAGATTTCAATCTTCTCTATACGAAAAAAGTCCTTCTTGGCTAGAAAGCAATGTAAGCCTTCCAGGTTTGAGATCTATAGAACAATAATCCCCGAGCATTGGTTATAATCCTATCCTACAATAGGTGTGCATACTCATGCTGCAGGGACACAGAAAACTACTCCATGGTGGTAGCAGTAGATGCAGCAAGGTGACAGGCTGCGATCTCAGCTTTCCAACCTGTATCTATGCTTTGGTTTGGTTTTCACTCACTCTCACTCAGCAGGGTACCCCATATTGAGCTCTGCTCTCTACCACCCAAGACAGCATCCCATGGTGTTTCCACTTCTAGAAGATGCACACATTAGAAAAGGTAAGTTTCTCTGCATAGGCTGGTCAGCAGGGCATGGGATCCAAATAACAAAGTGAGCAGCTGGCTATGGCAGCCTCCATGCTGCTGGCTGCAATTGGTCAGGACTGAGAGATACCTCCTGTGCCTCTTGAAATTCAGGTTTTCCACTTAGAAACCACTACCCTGTTGGGACCTGGAGTAATGACAAAACTGCCCTTGCCCCCAGCACCTCCCGAGCCCTGCAACTATCCGCCAATGCTTCCATGATGTCCTCTAAGAAAAGAGCACATGGGATCATTACAAAAACCTCCATGACATTGGCGCAGCAGGCAGCATTAGCCACAGCTTTACATGTTGTCCCTGGCCCTCCCCCTGCCAGAACTTCCCATTTCCTTTCACCCTAACCTGTGCACAGTAGGGCTGAGTTGGTTCCCACAGCACATCCGACCTCCGGGACCAGCTGGATGTCCAGACTAGCGTCACATCTCCCCCAGCAACAGCAGTGTGCAAGGCAAGCTGGGGTTTGTCCCATACCAAGACTGTGCACCCATTTTCACTTTATGCTTATAAAGCTGGCACGCTTATAAAGCTGGCACACTGATAGTGGGGTTGAAATGCAGAGTAGCACTTACCTGTAAGGGTCCTGAGGAGGAGCCTGGATGTGGCTGTGCTGGCACAGCTCTCTAGAGGCCTCCTCCTACAAGAGGACACCCAAGCACAGGTGACACTGCATTCTGCTAAGCAGAGGTAATATTTGGCAGCTGCATTTCTGAACATCAACCAGCTTCTCTGTCTCTCCTATTTATGTCGCCCCTGTGAAAAATCTTCCATGAGCTGCTCTGCCGTGCCCCTGGACACGTCAGTCACAGAGCCCCTCCAGCTGGGGCAAACCTCAAGTCACCATTTCATGTAAGCTTTCAGATAGCTAAGATTCCTTCGCCATGGCCTGTATAGGAAAATTTTGAAACTGTTATTCTGTGATTTATGAGAACTGTGGTTCATACTTCAGAAAAATGCTTTTAAAGCTGAATTATCACATAATGCTTTAACGCATTGTTGACAGTCAGCAATACTCTCTCTACCCATTTGTTTTCTGAGCTGATACTAAACCTTCCTACAAAGCTAATTAAATCACCAGGAAAGGCATCTGACAATGTCCAACAGGCTTAGAAATGGTCTTAATCAACGCCTTTGGCACTAAGTTCACGTTCTTCTGAGAAGAAACTTTATATTAAAATCTCCTTGAAATCAAGTGCTTTCAACTGGACCTTTTCCAGTAGCTCAAGATATCACTGCCCAAACTTCAGGAGTGCTTTCTTCCAGCTGGAAGCAACCTTAAAACTAGATGAAATGGAGGTGGGAGTAAATATCTGTATTTCAACCAAAAACTCTATCCTCTACTTTTAACAGAAGCCAGAAAAGGGCATCAACTCAACAGGATCAGAATCAATCGGTCTATCGGGAAAACTACTCTTAGTGAAGATAGTTCAGCCTTGTGTTCAGCAGTAGTTTACCATTTCAGTGCATTCCTGTGTGACTAGAAAAAGCTGTGGTCCCCCAGCAACATGTTTATGGGCTACTCTGACAGAGGGGCACTGGCGTTCTGCCTAGAAGCAAAGGTGCAAGATACACCAAGAGTCAGGAAAAATCACTGAAACAAATGTCCATGGTAATCTCTGGAGCTCAAGTAATCTCTCAAGCTCTCAGACCAATTCAGAAGCTTACTGCTCTTTGTTATGTGTTGAGTTCTTTATGGTTTGGCTTTATGCACATTTTATACAAACATTGACAAACACTAGAACAGCATTGTAACATTTCAAGGCTGATTCACTGATAAAATGCTCATTCGCAGGACTCTAAGGAGGGGACTGGATGTCATGTTCCCTTTCAAAAATATGGCTGAAGTGACTATTCTGTAAAAATTCAAAGCAGATCTCAGATACAAAGAGCAACAGAAGATAAGCAGTGCATAAGAGGACACCGAACAGGTCATGGAGTCTTGCAGTAAATATTACTGAAAGTCAGCACTGAGGTTCAATTCACAACATCTCTAAGGACATTTATCATTATTACCAGCGGATTACGTGCCTTGTTTTAGGGGAGTTGACTAAAGACTGCTGTTAAAACCATTCCTAATAGAAGATTACACATTTTTACTGATACTTCAGCTTTAATTGTGATCAGCTCTTGTTGATTTATAAACACTGTTGCCTACTTTAAAGCCTGCAATCAAGCACATTATGCACGAGATAATGAATACACTCCTTAACTTCAGGTAGTAGGCAGAAACTCTATTAGACAACAGTTGAATGAAGGGGAGCTCTATATTTATCTCTGTCTTCCCAAGTGCTCTAGTGTGACATTCCTATGGTATTTCTAAGAATGAAGCTTCCTGCCAATCACTCTGAATACAAGCGCAAGTCCTTGTTCCTCCCCTGAGATACGGTCTGCTCTGCTTGCAGCTACACAAACGATGCCACATAGGTGGACAAAAGAGAGAAGGGCAATTGGAAAGTCCCGGTGAACAGCTTCCAAATTCTCTGCACAAATAGATGCTGGGGCAGAGCCACACATGCACAAAACCAGGGATGAATTAGAAAAAGCTGCAGAAATACAGCACAAAAACCTCTTCCATCTCAGTTTGCCATTATTCAAAATAAAGAAGGGAATGAAAACAAAGTGCTTGGATGAAAAGATGAGAAAAGGCAATGCATGTTCTCAAACCTCACTCAGGATGCTCAGAAGGGAGTCGATAGTAACAATCACATATAAAACTAAAGACCTCCACATTTCTCCCTCCTCTGAGGTTTCCCAGCACATCTCTAGTCTATTAGTTCATCTTTCCAGCAGTCGTTCTCATTTTATGCCACATACAAGGCCAAGCACATTACCAGTGCATAACAAGCTATAATGATGATTGACGATTACATATGGACAAGGCAAAGTTGAGATTAAGATCCACCTTAAAACAGCATCAGAATTTCAGAGAACTTTAGCTTATTTAAACTCTTATCAGAGCTTAGGAATAAGAATGGTAGAGAAGAGTAGTTACAGAAGCCACCAAGGAAACCCTTGTTGAAAGGGTCTGCATCCATCAAAGAGGATTAATCAAAAATGAATGAGAACAAGCACGGTATATCCCCCTGAGTCTCTCCTGCTATCAGGTTAGATGCAAATTTGTACAGACGTTATGTGTACCAAAAGCCTCAAACTACTGTTCTAAACAAAACAGTGTTAAGCCTTAAAATATTGTTTCTAATTTGGGGTAACTACTTCTCAGGGGTTGCACTCTTTTCTGTACAGACTTATGCATTAAAAAACAATGAAATGACATAGTTCCCAATGCCTCTGCCACTCTATGCAGTACGTGCTGCACGCCAACACACCTACGACTTGCTCAGAAGAATTCCCTCAGAGGGAACGGAGAATTCATTTGAACTGGACTGCTTGGCGTTTCATACTACAGCTTTCTGGCTGTTAGGAATGATATTATAAGGTGAGTCTTTTGGTCAAGGACTTCTTTAAAGCTACGAAGCAGCAGGTCTTACTGCAGTTCACATAACTGTAGGTCTTATGTTAACAATTATTTGATACAAATTGAATTCCTAAAGATGAAAATCTGTTTCCAAGGTACTTTCTGCCCCAGTGAGCTTCACGCAGGCAAGAACAAGTGCTGATGATAACTCTGGATGCAGTGCTTTAGCATTTGCAGAATGTAGGGGCCTTGCAAAAGATCGGAGTTCCATTCTGTTGAGTCCTGTATGGATGAAGGGATGACAGCCTCTTCTTCAAAAGATGTAAGGTCCCACAATTCACCTATTTTATCTTTTCTGTCCTCCCTTCCACTCCTCCAATGTTCAACGTAAGAGTGATTTAAATCATAACAGCATTGTCAGAAAGTCGAAGAGTTAAAGGGTTCATCATACCATTTATGGACTGCCAGATGCTACAAGCTTGTTATATCCAGCTTTGATTAGCTGTAAAACGAATCTACAGAACGATTACTGCTGTTCGCCCAGATCGCTTTTCCTTTTTTGGGTTCAGGATTTGTATTTGTCACTCAGCTGAAGTAGCAGCCAAGATTACAAGCACAGTACTCTCTTAATCTCTGGCCATTTAGTTTCTGATAACTGTGGTGTAAACACATTGCAATAGTGCGAGATCCCTATTGACTGGCAGCGATCATTAGAGACATTATATTGTACCACATTTACTCAATACATCTTCTGCAATAGCACCCTCAGGCACCCTCCTGTCAGAAGAGACATACAACAGAGTAGGGAAGGTAGAGGGTCTGCAGTAATCTCAAACTTCTTTCTGTACTGCAACACGGCCAGACTCCCTTCAAAGCCTTTCTTTACAACATTTTGCCTTCTTGTCACTCAGCTTCACCCTGATGAAGGCCGAGCAACCCATCTCTTCTTTTTCTCCTTTCAGTTTCCTTGGCTCTTGCCGGTTCCTGCTGTCCCTGTTGCCCTGCCTGAGGCTCCTCCTCCTTGCCCCTCCAGCCTGCTATACATTTCCCACCCTTAAAATCCTACCATCTTTCTCTCATCTTCACCCTGTGAAGTTTCTACAATGACTGTCTCCTGCTTTAGTACAGTAGCTCCCCTCTTGCTCTTTAACCTTTTAAGTCCACTCAAGAAACCAGCATCATCATCTTCACCTGCTGCTCAGCTGATGCCACGTGAGCTCTACTCCAGCTCCTTCCCACAAGAACCACTCTACCATCTTCTGCTCTTCCCACCCTCACACGTTTAAGATCTCCATACTTTCCTGCAAAGCTCTGCCTACGGCTGTCATCCATATATTTCTGCATGCTGGCCTTGCTCAACTTCCTTGAAACAGGAATTGGTGCCAAATTCATGGGTTTTTTTCGCCCCAGTTTGTTCAATATATCAGCCAAGGAATACAAAGAAAAGCTGTGTACCCAGATACACAGAAAGATTTTAAGGTCTTAAGGGAACATGAGATCATCAGTCTGATGCCTTGTTTCATCACAGACTGTAAAGGAGAACAGTCTTGCTATTCACACAGAAAATATATGCTTTAAAAGATCTCCAAGAATGTCACCCAGGTGTCATTAAAGTCACCCAAAGATGGAGAATTTGTCACTTCCAGTGGTGGATTGTTCTGGCAGTTGCCCACATTCTCAGCTATAAACCTGGGCCCTGCTTCCATTTGAATTCACCATGATTTAAAGTTTCCACCTATTAAGTCCTTTTAATATGTTTTTTCACTTGATTAAGAATCCCTTAAAAAGCCTTTCTTCTCCCCCTGAAATGATTTATATACCATAATCAAATTCCTCCTCATCTTCATATTCATAAGGAAAGCAAATTGATCTCTTCCAGTCTACTATTATATCACATTTTTCTCAACCTTAGATTATGTTTGAACTTCTCTTACCTCCAATTTAATACCCCTCTTAAAACACAAGGGAACTGGGTGCTCTTTTGTTCTTCCTAACGCCAAGGTGGGAGATTTTCCTTTACTGTATGTTCCCTGTCTTGGTCCAGGGACCACGTAATAGTCCATTCCACGAAGCTGAAATGCTGAGCAAGTCACAAGACACCCGCATGTGCCACATAAAAAAGGGCTGCTTCTGTAAAATGGAAAGTTGGATGACTCTGCAACCTTGTGCACAGCTCTGGAAAAGCTCTTAGTTTATATAGCAGCATAAAATCCTTACCCTCTGCACCAATCATCTGCTTACATTTATCATACACAAATATTAGGAGATTTATTTCCTGTCTCTCTGATGGAGGTGTTGACTAGCACTGGAGCCAGCACCAGTCCCTGCTAAGTCGCACCAGAAACATTCCTGCTTGATGACTGTCCAAGACAAAGTGCTTTTGAGTTCTGGTCATTGATCAGATCTGACATGCTACCATTCAGCACTGTGTATTTCAATCAGATGCATTAAGTCAAATGCCTTACAAAAGTTAGTATATCACTACTGCATAGTTATCTTTATTAATTAAATTTGCAGTGTCAAAAGATGGAAGCACATTCCATAAATCCACACTAACTGGAACTGGCTTAGAAACATCTTAGCTCTTTATAGACAAAATCCTGTCACAATTTTAAAAATTATTTTTATTTAACACAAATATTAGGCTTGATTAATTGGATCAATCACTTGCTGTCTTAAAATATTAGCACAAGAGTATGACATTTCTATCTAGGACTTCCCTGGTATTTCATCCAATTTTTAGACCTTATGATTTAAAAATGCACTGCCTTTGTACGTGATATCTAACATCCTTAATTTTAGGAAACCAGCACATGCCCACATTTGCACACAACACAAACCCAGATCATCCTGTACCTCTACAAACAGCAACTGAAACGGTGATTGAACACGATGCAGGCTTTTTCTGCATCACCACTTTGAACTGCAGTGGTCCTTTCCCACTGGGGGACTGGGTGTATTGCAGGCAGGCTATTCTAGCCTCACGATTACTGTGAGTGATAGGAAAAAGCTGAAGCCGTGGGTGAAAAAAAGACAACAAAGGCAGCTTTAAGAAGACAGGATGAGGCAATGACAAATAGACAAAACCACCCAAAATGCAAGTGTGAAAGCCTTGAAGAGAAGGACAAGGAGTTTGCTAGGCAGAGACAGTAATGTATGAAATTCAGGGACTGGCATACAGGGACAACTAGCTCATACTGGAAAAAGATGTTGTTATCAATATTCTGTGCGTGAGCTAACACATACACAGACTTTTCCCAATCCATCTGGGCTTGGCAATTTCTATCTTCTTCACTTCTGCCCTTTCCAGAAGTTTGCCACGCTGCCATGCCAACAAAGTGTGCAGAAAGCATCACTTGGCAGTGCTTTGTACAATAAGCTCTCCTGGCCTGGGGGCTATCAAGAGTTCCTTGGGTCCCCAAACAAAGTGAACTATCATAGCAGTATCACTTTTGCTCTGCAGAAGTACATCACTCAAACACTTTGATGATACCATCAGCAAGCTACTCTGCCACCATTCCACGTTCACTGGCCTGACATCTGCACCCTATCACACAAGCAGCCAGGAAAAATCTACTCATGGTGGAAAAACCCCAAACAAACACTGAAACATGGACTGAAGAGCCAAGAGCTGTAGAATTTAACAAAAAGTTTGCTTCTGTGTCAGCATTTGGTTTCTTTCTTCATGTTCTTGTCGCTTGCCAAGAGTCATTCCAAAGCCACGGCAACTCAAGCCTAGCAGTGCCACCGAACAGCCATCGCAGGGCTTTTGTCTCATCCCAAGTGGGGTACGTTTCCCAACTCCCACTGTCACTTCTCCCGCAACACTCGTAAAAAATATTTTTCCTTTAAGGATTCGAGATCCAATTATTAATTGTTTTAATACAGGCTATCCCTTGAACAGCACACAGGCCTTTCTAGTGAACAGCACACAAGGGGAAAACTGTCCTTCCTGGCAACACAACGAGGATTGCTTTTCACCAACAATCTTGTGGTTTTTGTTAACTTCTGAGTGTGAGGAAGGACCTCTCTCATCTTTGTTTTCAGCAGGGGATTACTGCTCCGGTCCAGCTTTCAGTGTTTTGGGGTCTGCTAGATTTGAGAGCATGGGCTAATGATATGTAAATCTCTGAGGATATATGAAAGAAAATGATCATTCTTTAGCTTTTAAATAGGAACTGCTATCCCTTGAGAGCTGCTATTCCTCATCAGGTTAAGCATGCAGAGACAAGCTGCCTTCCCTTCTGCTTTCATAACGTATTTCTGACAGGCGATGATAATGCTTCTTTCTGAATCACTAAAATAAAATGTTCTCAAGGTATTCAGGTTCCCAAGTTCACCAGGATGCAGGTGCATATAGACCATCTCATGAATTCACAGAAGGAGATGACAGGACAACACTAGAGACTCTTAGGACTCTGTCAGCAGTAGCACTGTGGTAGCACAGCTCCTAGTGTCCAGCTCCTATCGAAGGGTAAGTGCTTTGAGGCACCAGCAGATGCCAGGAGATGGGAAGGGCAAGACAGGGGAAAGTCATCTTCATTGCCTGTGTTTGGTGCTAGTTACCGAGCTGAATGTGGGAGCGGGTATGGGTGAGCTCTTGAACATGAGCTGGCACAGCCTTGGAGTAGATGGACCGATGGCCTGATCTAACATGGCAGCTGAGAACAGAGAGTAACGAGAACAGTGCGATCCTACAGTGAGCAGCCAAGGGAGAGGAGCAGCTGCTACAATTCTTCTCAGGAAAGGCTGAGAGGAGGAAGCCTTTATGAACACCATTCTCCCCTCACCCTGTGCACCGTTCCTTCAAAGGGTGAGTTTTGATAAAAAGGCTATTAAGACTACGCTAAAAATGTTCCTGAATAAAACTGTATGATCTGTAATCCACAGGTCACATAGCTACTGACCAGGGGCATAAGCCCCAAGCCTTCAGTTACCTCCTCCATGCATGAATGTGGTTAATCATTGCTGTAGAATGTTTTTTTAACTGCAAGGCTAATATAATCAGCAAAAAGGACCACTTTGACTTGCTCTGCTTCAGCCAAATGTGCACATACTTGCAGCATGCACAGACTCACACACTTGCCAGCAATTTGTCTTGTATGGGACCACGCTCATTGCAGGCAGGGATCACAGCCTGACCTGGCCTGCTAGCACATCCACATGCTACTGAAGCCCTCACAAACACTCCTACTGTGTGCAACGCGGAAACAGGATCGTGCAGTATGCTGCTCATTGACTTCCAACGCCAACTTCACAAACTTCTGTGAGGATCACTGTTAATTCCACATAAGCCAACGGGGTAGGAATTGCTGAGGGAATAGCACCACTTGCCCTTGCAGAGAAACCTTAACTGATACAGAGCAACACACGTATCTGAACCTCAGTCCAGCACCCCAAAAATATCAGTGAAGCCAACCCTTCACCTGGAACACTGAGCAACCCACAACAAAGTTACTGTAGTTCATGAGTCTGGGTTCAGCAGTGAGGGAGTTAGTCTGCTTGCTGGAATGAAGCGAAGAGAATAAACGAGGTTTTCTGCCTTCAGGCCCAAGTTCAGACAGTGTCCTTCCATGGACCTCAAATAAAGCGACATTCCCATTGTATTAGTTGTAGAACACAGTGGCACCCACTTTATAGCTGTACAGTTATGCATGTAGAACATACATACTATTCTGTCAATGTGTGAGGAATATCCAGGGGAAAAAAAGCCAAACAACCATATAAGCTATCTGTGCAGCCAATTTCTGACTCCATCCTCCTAGTTCACTTTGGGTAGTTGTGGCATCGCATAAAGCCTTGGAGGATGCTGCTAATACAGCAGAGGCTCCAGCAGAAGCTTAGGGTTTACCTCCTCCCATGTGTGAGCCAGTGGTTTATAGGATATGGTGAACACACGCCTAAAAACTCCCTTACCTTCCCCTTCATTTATTTTTTAAATTTGAAAGGTACGACTAGTCCAAAGAATTACACCAGGCTGAGTATTCTTCCTTTTTGAGAGGTAGAAAGTATTCTGGAGGATGGCACAGCTATTCCACAGCCTGAGCTACTGCATCCTATAATACCAATGCCAAATTCCCAGAACACCGTTTACTGTCGGTACGACCATGCTGGGTTATGTCATGTTTTTCTGCAGCAGAAAAGCTGCTGTTTCTTAATGGGGATGCAACATGAAAGAGCAGACTGGAGCAAAACATGCAACCCACAATCACTCAATTCATATAATTAAAAATTAAAGAGTAGACAGGGAAGCAGGCGCATCTCCTCCACGTGTCTGTGTGTATGCAGTTCTCAATAGGAACATCTGGTCCCTGACGAAGATATTTCATTCAACAAAATAAGTTGGCTAAAAGTAGCTTCTAAACTATCTGGATGCTCTACTACACACCTGTCAAGGAAGAGCTGGGGTGACTGATGCATGCATGGTGCCCACCAGCATGGCACCCCAGTGTGCCCACACAGCCCGGATTACTGATACCCTCTGCATCTGGAGCACCGGCTGGAGATCGCTGTTCTGGCTGTTATGTGCCTTTAATGCTTCTTTGTCTGTATTTAAAGGATGAAACCCTGTAAGGAACGCACATAAAGTAGAAGTATGGAAGAGCAATAGCACAGGAGAATCAGTGCTATTTACTTTTTTTCCTTTTTAAACAAAGTCAGGCTTCAGCTGATCATTTTGTTTACAGTGGAAGTAACAGAAAAGAGTTTTACTCCTTACAGCCCATTAAACCTGTTTTTCTCCTATTCCCGCTCTCCTCCCCCTCTTCAAGTTTTTAACAAGCCACAGGAATACAAATCAGAGAAAAACCTCCAAAATCTCTCTGCTGATGAACTGCTGAGGAAAGGTTTCAACACTGCTGGTATTAACAGTGCAAATTTCCGACCTATTTATATAATGGATAATTGGTGACTAGAAATATTTGCATTGCTAATTTCCCTCCATTAAGAACAAACCGAAGGTCCCAATAATAGGGCTTAATAGCTGCGTTTAAGCTACTGCCCCTTCCCTGTCTTTTTTTTTCAGAGGAGTTTTTCCCCTGTCCACACTTAAGTGAGTTCCTAAACAAAGAGTTCACTTTTTCTTTGCTCCCACTACTACTAAGTTTGCTGTTTTCAACAACAAACTTGACTTTTGCCAACCTAAGTAGAAAACAGAAGACACAGAGGGTGGCTGGGAAGAATGGTAATTAAAAATCTTATTATTGTTTCCTTATTATGAAAAAAAAAACAGCACACACTTTTGCAACACAGACAGGACCTTACAAAGCTGAACCCTTGTCTTAGGCGCTTCAGTTTTAACATCGGTGCCCTAAAAATACCTGAGGACAAAGGTGTGAACAAAATGGTTAAACCAGCTTTCATTTCCATTAATAAGGGCCAGGGACACCCTTTAACTGGAGCTCCCTAAAGGCAGGAATCCTGCTACAGATTGCCACTTGCGGGTGATCGTCCTGCACGTAGAGGGCTCCAGGAGCTGATGGGGAGGCTGACCTGGCAGTCGGGAACCTAACAGAAAGGCAGTCAGGCCAAGTGCCCCCAGGGAGAGGGAGAGCAGGGAGCAGATGCCTCTGACTTCAACCAGCAGCTCTGTTTCACAGAAAGAGACGCTGTCAGGTCCCTTTAGAATCACTTTAAAATAAATGAGGCAGATTTGAGGGCTAAAAGGAAACTTTTCTTACGGTCCACTGGATCTGCATGCAAAGCTCATTGAAAACATTTGAGATGCATACCAAATTAACTGTACTGCGCAACCAGAATTAATTGTGTCCTTGACAGCGTGGCAGCCGATAACATTTGTTATCCCGTGAAGTCACTCAACCCACAAACAAATCCCTTCACTGCCATTTATGCCCACTGTGCTCCCATAAAGCATCCAGAACAGGTACCTACACCTATTAATAATGCTGTCACTGCTGCCACATTACAGGGGAGTGTGAGCTATCGTGCTGTGGTGACATTTAGCCGATCTCTGGTCCTGCAAATTCAGCTGACCAATGCCACACTTCAGGAATGAGTTTTGCGTCAGTGAAAAGAGTTATATACTGAATAAGATGGCAACGCAGCAAGTACCGGCTGTGCTGATTTACTGGGGCTGGCGACTGTATTGGACGGTATTGCCCCTGCGCCGTGATAGCCAACTCTCATGCCAACCTGGTGGAAGTAAAGGCTGCTGTCCCCCCCCCAAAGCACAGAGCAGTGGAGATGTAACACTTCAGAGGGGCAGCAATTCAAGTCTTCGTGAAAAACAGAGGCCCTTTCACAGAAGGCACCTGGAGGCTGTACAGTGCACCTGTATTAACAGCTAATCGTCACCAGTACAAGAGGGGAACAGACTCTTGCAACTCAGCCAGTCGGCAGCATAATCCAGAGCTCAGAGAGACATGTGGCAAACACCTAACAGTAACGCCAAAATCCAGCAGACTGGGAACCCTTCACAAAAATCAAGAGGAATGCATGCAGGTAGCTCCAGCTGAGCTGGAGACTGTAGGATGACTGTCAGCCGAAACCCAAAATCTAGCTAAAGTCACAAAGCCTGCAAGAAGAAACCAGTATGAGAGGAAGAATGCAGATTTTTTGTGTGTGTGTTATTGCCACTACAACAACATTCCCTGCCACATTTATGGAAATATAGTAATCTCCTGAGGAAATCAGTTCTCTCTACAGACCTTCTAAGCCCTGAAATTGCATCCTTTCTCTGCTACAGTCAATAGCAGGACCCATGAAGGATCTGCATTCTCAAGGGATGAATGCATTTTTCTGGTTTAGTACTCTGGTAAAACCTTAACGATGTAAGAAAATAACACTAAGGCAGTATCATTTGAGTTCAAAGTCCCCTGAACTCCGAAATTACCTTGCTAACAAGTGATTCCCATGACCTCTTAGCCCCGCAGTGATGTCACACTTCTCTAAACAGAAAAAGCAACCTCATAACTGGAGAGAGACAATTTCCAAAAGCATCACACCAGAAGACATTACCTTTGTCTGCAAACCACACCACCTGACCAGCAGAGCTAGTATGGCTAGCGGTAGTACTGCTACCATAGGTGCTAAGCAGACGTGTCCGCCCATGAGGACAGACAGCTTTGTGGGGAAAGGGAAAGCCATCCGGAGCAAGACATCATGATAGCGTGACGACACTGTTCATGATATTTGAGTTGGCTCCTCTCTCCCTGTGCTGTCCCAGAAGAGCTGCTGTTTTTTCCCATGAGGCCCCTTGAGTAGCAGTGGGGGGAAGCAGAGACCATGATCATCAGCCCCTTAAATTGATTATAGATGGCTTTAGGAGTAATACGTCAACATATAGCCAAGCCCTTCTAAGTGAAATAGTGCCAAACACACAGAAGACTTTGTCTTGATAGAGTCAGACATCTTGAGTACGTAATAAATACAATATTCACCTCCTGTCTAATGTAGGTTATGTGAAGCTGCTAAGATTGCAATTTTTAGGCTATCACTGTCCTTAAATTATTAAGCAATATAGCATTAGAAAGCTAGACTGAAGGCTGTGCACTGCAGTTTTGTTTTCTTTATTTCGATGTGTGCCTGAAGAGAAAATGTGACTTCAGAGAAGGTATTGTGCTGCTAGTATGTATCAAGAGGATGCTTGGAGACTGACACTGTGTCAGGTGTCACTGTTGCTTACATTTATATCTTCCTTCCTTTTTAGTGCTTGTGTGGTGAAGAAAAGTGCTTACTAACCTACACTGTAAGAAAGCAGAAATTCTCTGTCTTGGCAATATATTGTATTAACTGTTTACACATGTTTTAGTTGGTTTGAAGCCAGCTTGGTAAACATGTCAGGATATTTTAAAGTCACCTAAAAATAGGTTTGTACTTTGGGTCTAGCTTATTTAAAGCCTGAACTAGAGCTCTCTATGATATCAATGTCTTTCTTATGGGAATAAAGAAAACAATATCTGAGAATGCCTCAGCATGGTGGATGTCACTTCCTCATTTGATTCAGTAGCCCCAGGAGGCAGAACATGTAGTTTGCAGGTATTTATGGCAAGAGACTTAGGCAAATCCAGAAATCGCTAGTGCATGTGTGCAGGAGGGAAGTCCACTCCTTGGTCTATTTGCTCATCTCCCTGTCCTTTCAACGCAAAGGGCTCTGGAAGAAGTTTCCTTTAAATGTATCCCATTCATAATCTCAAGGACTCCTGGGCACCCTGTTCCTCCTCCTAGAGGACACAGTCTGCAATTGACTGATGCTCCTTCAGCAAGGACTATCTGTCTACAGAAGAGCTTTCCAAATGATGACAGTAAATTCATTCAGAGCAACTTCACCTTCCAGGAGATGTGGCTGTCTTTCCTGTATGCATGAACCTACTGGGCAAAGACCGTAAAATTCAGGTGCTTAATCCATACTGAGCCTCTTAATTTTTTTGCCTAATGAAAACATTGTATCAGCTGCTTTTAAGGGAACAAATGACTCACATTGCTATTACCTGTGTATTATTCATCCCCCAAGACAAAGAGATCTAGAACAACTTAGTTAAGTCTGTTTACAAAGAGATAGCATTAATCTGGAAATTACCTCCTTCTCCAAAGGAGAAGAAAAAAAAAAAAANAAAGGAAAAAAAAAAAAAAAAAAAAAGGTAAAGCTGAAGGAAATGTGGGGGTGCTGAAGATTTCTTCATATACCTTATGCAGTATTGAGGTGTTTATCTCAAAAACCTGCTGTGGACATGGTACTTTATATACATTTTGAGATAGGGAGATGCTGTAGGACAACTTGTCACTACTGCAGAAAAAGGTTACCTTCATTTTCCTTGTCTTGTTTCTACCACGTTTGGAAACAGCAAATAATCTTTGCTAGACACTGTTTTAAAGCCTAATTGAACCACAACAGACAATCATGGTTGCTCTGTGTGGGGGTGGTCAGGTCTGGCATGGGGCTTTCACAGTAGCTGGCTTTTTAATGCTCGGAGCTGCCAGCCACTTTTCCTTGGGGTCACTCTGAGCCACCTGTAACTGAGGGAGCACAGCACACACTCAGCTTTTTAGCTCGTATGGCCCCTACTTTCAATAGTGCTTTAGGGCCTAGCTGAGAAATTTTACCATTTGTCAGGCAGGCTGCTGCTTATAGGCAGCAGTAAATGCACACTCATCTGACGCATGGTCAGAAATGAGCTAGAAATCCTCTGGGAAGGGGAAAATTCCAGAGACTTTGTGACATTTATTTCAGGAACAGCTGTCTGCAGAGATGTCCCTGCTGAAGTACGTGGTACCCTTAGCCAAAGACTGGCAATAACCAGGCTACTTGTCTTCAAGGGGCTTCTCCATCAAAACAAGAAGAGCCCCATGAGTCCTCTTCCCAATACAGACATATACCACAAAGATAAAATAAACAGCAGTGCCTGTGTTTGTGTGCACATGCATGTGCATATACTACCTGTGCAAGCTGCTCCTGACAAAGGGAAAACTGGGTAGAACGCAAAACATCAAAAAAGACAAGAGGAGAAAAAAGAGAAGTGATCTTTCCCACCTACAGCTCTTGCAGCTCTGCTTCCCTGCAGGCCACAGAGGAAAGAAGTATGTATTCAGAGAGCCAAGTGGTGTGCAAAGCCCTCAAGGCACTGGTTTATCTGAGCTCCTTCTAAATGTTACTAAATAAGCCTATTAGTTTCTGAAAGCTGGCAAGTGAGGGAACAAGGCCCAGAAGTATGAACCGAGACAGGATGTACTATTTCAAGTGCATTTACATGCAATACTGATTTCTCTGTTGACTGCCCAAAGGTCATCTGACAAACAGTGGTGGGTTTTTTTACACCATGTCAATTTTTGATCCAAATAGCACTTGCATACCAGATGGTTTAAAAACATGCATTCACTGCCACTGTTTCTGCTCTCTTCAGTGGTGCCTGCCAATGTCTCGAGTTTATGATGTCTGTAACAAATGTTTTAGTGTTGACATCCTCTGCAATTTGAGTGAAGATAAATTGCATTAAACACTAAAACGTTACTTACAGATGGAAAATAGACTGACTTCACAGACATTTGCAAGCAGTTATGCAGTGGCAGAGGCTGCAGCAGAGAGAACTCAGTTTAATAAGGAAAAATCAATTGGCATTAACCAAAAAAAAAAAAAAGAAAAGGAAAAAAAGCCACCTTTACTTTCATTGCCACTTCAAAGAGTGCTGTTCTACCAACACAGGTTGCTAGAGAGCCTGCTCTCTTTGTGTACACAAATAAAGCTGCACAGGAGCAGCACCGTGCTGTGTCAGAATATGCAGCCATACTACAAAACAGCCTCCTGCTCATCCCTGCAATCTGTGAGCAAACATATTCAAGAAAAATAATGATAACCATTTTCTCTTGCCCCAGTTTTAAGCCCAGCTATTTAGTCTGGAGCACAGAATGGGAACTCTGTGTCCTATTCCTTCCACTGCATTCCCCACTCCCTTTCCCTGTTCCCTTTGGTGCAGAGGTTCATGATACAAATGTAATTGCTCTCATTTTTTCCACATCCTTTTGGGAGAGAGACTATTTCTTCTCTTAAAGGGTATTAGTAACCCTCTGGCAATTCCATTTATCTCTTCAACACAGTGAATCTGAAAGTATCAGCCTGTGCTTGCTCTTCCTTTCGCCCACTGCCACCGAGGAGCCAAGAGCACCTCTGGAGAGGACGGAGCTGCACAGTCACAGCACGGAGACAAGGCCAACACACAACACATGAGAGTTTCATAAATATTGAAGGGCAGCTACTCTGTAGTAATGCGGAGTTAACGACATGCACATTTTATTTATAGAACAGACAGCAAGAGATGTGCTCCTGTATTTGTCAAAGCTAAAAGATTTTGGATATTCTTAGTGCAGCTGAGCGAGGGAGGGGTAAAGCCAGGGTTTCCAAGCCCCAGTGTTTTCTGCCAAGCCTCCCTCTTTCCCTGCCCTCTGCAGAGGCTATAAATAGATTGCAGAAGAATAAAGGACAGGTGGGACCAAACTGGCCAGCCCCTTCTATTCTCCCGAGGGGAAAAAAAAAAAACCAAAAAAAAAAACCCCAATCATTTGACTCAATCATTTCAGATTATAAAGAAATTAACACCCCATGAAAAATCTAGAAGTGCTACTCCTAATTACAATATGCAGCTTTCTGATTTATCATCATGCTGAATATTTGTCTTTGAATTCTCCTTCCCTTCCTTTGCATCATATTCCCAAAGCAAGGCACATTTACTGAATTTTGCAGTCACATTTCATATAGCCCATAAGGAAGAGAGGTGTGCATATATAAGAGATTGTAGGTGGACAGCATCATCTTTCCTATGCTTCGCTTTGTTAATTCTGAAAAAAAACCAACCCCAACAACCAAAACCAACTCAAACCAAAAAACCCCACCCCCTTACCCCCTACATAAATCTGACATTTAAGAAAAATGCATTTTCATTTTGCCCATCACCCCAAAGCTGTAGTCTTTAATCCAGCAGTCTTGTGGAGCAACACATTCAAAGGCAAAAGATTCATATGGGAATGCTTCATCTACAGTCCCATATGCTTCAAGGTAATCAGTCCTGACTTATCTTCCCAAGCTACTTCTTACAGCATCACCAATTAGCAGAGAAGTTTAAGAAACTGGGTCTCTACTTGTTTACATTTGAACACAAGGTAACTCGAAAGAGAACCATCAACTCTTGCCTGCCACCTGAAATCTCTCAAAGTGCAAGCTGCTCTTGATAGCTGGTGAACATATAGCGCAGGCATCAATACCACCTTTTCTGACTAAACTACAGGGTGGACTGGCTCAAGCTCTCTGAAATCAGAGTATGCCTACCTGCAGCTTCCTCAGAGTAGGAGGCATGAGAAACAGATACCAAGGAACAATGTTCAGTAGTTAAAATTCAGGCTTCAGATACTGCATCTGGGGATATAACCACAATGAATATTAGGGAAAAATTCCTAATTAGCACCAAATACAAACATGGTGAGAGTCAGAGTTTCTGTAACATTTTACCTACTGAATTCAAAAGGTGATTTGAAACAGAAGATGAGTGGGAGTTATCCTTTTTCTTATACTCTTATACAAGCACCCTGCAGCTTGTTTTCCCTGAGGACTGTCAGGCCAGCCAGCTCAGGCCAGCTTTGACAGAAGGTCCACCCTTGTGGTTTGCAGGCATGCCTTCCTTGGTTGGGAGCACCTAATGCTCGAGGTAGTCAGCACTGCACAAGCACTCTTCACTTGCAGCCCTAGAAATGCAAGGAGCTGCCTTACCCCTCACACATATGAAGAATGCCTAAATCCCAACTTGCTGCACTCTTTTCCTAAAACTTTTAGGGGGGGGAAAAAAAAATAAATCCATTCTTATGCTCTCAGGCTTCCTTTCTTTAGTATTTGTCTCCTTAACCCAGTCACCTCCCAAGATCTTTTTAGAGTCTGCATGGATAGAGCAGGCATGAGCACTTAATCGAAAAGAGGCAGAAGATTCATTAAGCATCCAGAAGAGACCTCTCAGCACCCCTTCCTGGCAGACATCTGTGCTCTGGGAGGCTGCATGTACCACCCAGTTTGCAGCAGTTTTTGTCATAGACTAACTGAAGCTGGCCCTGGTTTGAGCAGGGGGCTGGGCTAGGCAACCTCCAAAGGTCTCTTCTAACCTGTTTCCCCTGGCCCCAGTCTTATGATAACAAGCCAGTAATCAGGACAGTGGACCTGACACCTTCCTCCCAGGAACGGATCTGTATGACAGCAAAAGTCCTCTTATGGGATCTGGATAAAGTAAGCTGCCATCCATAGGCTGTCCTGTTAGAGCAGAGAATCCTCATTACATGGAGGCACCAACAGTCTGGTTGACCTTCTACTGTAAAGCCTTATCTTGACTCTCCCAGCCAAGGCTGCATCAGGTTTTCATTGTCCAGTCTCTCTGAGACTAAAGGAAAGGTTAAACACTATTGGGTTTACGTGAAGCATGAATACTGTGAACATAATGCTTTTCTAATCCTTCAGTAATAACTTGTTTAACTGCAGAGGGGGCTATATAAAATGAAGGCCACAGAAGCATTTCTCCATAAATGTGTAATTTACGCACTCCAATTTATAGGAGTTCATTTTTGTTCAGCCACATCATACTCCACCAATGGTATTTCAAATACAAAGATCAAACCGATAAGCATGAACTTGAATCTTCTACCTGCAGGGCAAGTGTGCACACACGCACCCCCCACGTGCACCACTCTCCCTGCTTGCTGGTGGGAAGCCTGGCCACAGCACACATGTTTTGCATTTCAGTCTCTTGTCCCCATGTTAGAAGCAGACGGGAAAAGTGATGTGTGCCCATGCAAACATCTAGCCAGGCATTACTGCCATATGCCTGTTCAAGGTGAGATGTGCAGAGCCAAATGCACAATTCATTTTGTTCAGAGGCTCTGTGAGAGAGTGAACCAACATCCTAGATAAACAGGGCAATATTATAAAGAAGAGCAGGTTTTATTATTTTTAAGGTAAGATAAATCCCAGTTCCTTCCTCCAGTTCCTTTTTACCGCAGTTGTCATGTTTTTCTCACAGGCCACTGACATAAAGAATGCAACAGACTCTGAGAATAAAAGCCCTGAAGGGATGTGGAGAACAGAAAGCACACCTGGTCTCATCTACCCAATGACACAAAAATTCAAGGAGGCCTGGAAAAGGTGGGATTCCTGTTTCGCACATACGACACTCCCACTTTCTCCCTCTCCACAAAACATCTCCTACTTACCCTGGGGCTCTGAACTTACAAACCTGCTCTTCAAGACAGCAGGGAGAAAGCTGTAGAAGCCAAAGTCCCCTGAAAACAGAAGTAGGTACTGGTCTGCCCAGCAAATGACACTGTGTACTTGTATCCAGTGCTCAGCTGGGGATAGCAGGTGCCTTTAATTCAAATAACTCTTCTGTCTGGTTGTGGCAGGCTTCTCTGCTTTTGTTTCCAATCCAGGAGCAATTTCCTGTAGGTCTGGCATTTGCTGCTCCCAGCCTTGTTTTAAGGAAAAGCATGTGCTGGTCTCGCCAAAAGCACCTGCAAGATGGGAGTGATGTGACTATGCATCACAACTCACAGTACTGCCAGGCTTGGACAGGGTTGAGAGGACCATAAGATGGACAATACCCAGAGCAAGCAGCAGCACCTCCACCTCGCCCACAGAGCATAATGGGTCCTGAAAGAAAGGCCAACTGAGTGACCAAAACAAGCAGACTCTTGTACCAAGTGCCTGCTTTGTCTGATTATCAGAGTTCAGCGACTGAAGTGTTTCTGTGTCTATAATCAAATGGAAAGCCACTTTCTTTTGCAAGAGGCAGAGGAAAACAAGCTTGTGCAAAGCTGGGAAGAGTTTCAACTCTGCTCCTGCAGCTTCTGCTTGTGAAAGACACCTTAAGAAATTTTGGCTTCCAGAAATCCTTTCCCCCTGTATATATTTAGGTAGTTTTGAGAATCTGCAGGATGCAGAACAATACAGCTACAAAGGAAGTGGAGCAGAGAAAGGAGGTTGGTTTGAGATGCTTGAGGGAGAACAGAAAGATTATAAACAACAATAAGTAGTAAAGAAACCAGCTTCAAAGCATCACTTCCATATGATGTGAAAGTCATCCCAGGAGATGCCAGTACACGAATAACACAACCCTTGCTCTTATAGCATTTAGTTCTTTAAAGGATAGGATTTTAAAAAGTTATCGAGATGTTAAACATCTTTACACAGATTTTTCTGGCATGTATGTCAGAAAGACTGGCAGTTTGGGATCTTGTCCAGAAGGCACCTCACTGTGCCAGGAATCCAAGCACAGCCTGCCCAGTCTCCAAGATCTCTAGCAACTGCTCCCTGGCTAGAGCAGGGCTACTTCGCTATGTAGTCACCAATCTTGCCTTAAAACAGCACCAGAAGCTTTGCTACATGTCCACAAAGTGTCTGCTCCGATGGTGTGAGTGTGTTTGTCCTATGTCACTATTAGAGATCTCTTTTAAAATTCTGTCTTGGGAAGCCCTGTGAGGTCAATTTAACTGCATAGCTAACACAATAGGTGAGTATTTTTCTTTGCAAATTACAGCCTCCAACTTGCTGCTAGCCAGTAATAACCAGCCCTAACTTGTTTGTTCTTATCATCTCACTGGGAAACTGGGACATTTAGCAGGAATCTTCACTCCCATTTACAGGTAGGAAGCCCAGGCACAAGGAGATTAAGAAACACAAAAGTAGGCAAAGGAAGGCGGAATAGTAAAACACACTGAAACCTCCCTCTTCCATCCTTTGCCATCTTAATGCCTGGAGTTAATAACACAGCCTTAAACACTTGCAGCTCCTTCTGATAAATAGTATTTCCTACCTCTTGCTCTTTGACCAGAAATCAAAACACAAATAGAAGAGGTTGTAGACTTCTGTATAATGATGTTTTAAACTCACTCTTCAGATAAACACTCCCCAAAACAGTAGTAAGTGTATTTCTCTCACTTAGAGCCCTTAATATCCTCACCACTAACACAATGAAAAAAGCAAAAAATACTCATTTCATCACCTACTGCTCTCCAGATTAATCTCTATTCTGTGCTGAACAATGACAGGGTCACCATGGGGTTTCCATGCCACTGGGGCTGTATAAGGAAGTACGCAGCCTGTACAAATAAAAGCAGGGGAATTCTTTATTCTCACTCTTCCTAACCTGGGGTTTAATTCCCTTTCTTTTGTAAAATGAAAAGCAGTCTCTTCTCAGAACATAAACGATCAGTGCCAACTTTCCCAAAGGAAAAATATTACAACTGTGTACAGCTTCTGCCAGAGTTAAAAATCTTTCTCAGAAGGATCTTGACTTAAAAGTAAGCTCTGAGTGCTCTAAAATAGCCACAGATAGTCTAAAAGTGAGCAGGTGTCTCATGAAATGAAGATTAAGATTTAGAGTCCAAATCTGGTGCCCTTCAGGCAAAGGATTCCCAAGGCAGAAGCTCCTAAAGCAGCTTTTGTTAAGGTTTCATAAAAGTACCAAGAGATTGTCAAAGACCAGGGAATGTGATTGCAGCTCTTATTAGGCCTCAAACAGCACTCTGAGTTTATCCCATCTATTTCATGAACCTACTGCTCTTTCAGGTAAATGCTGACGAAGAACGCAACACCTCTTCATTCATGGGGTATTTATTCAGAACTGTGAGTGGAGAATCAGGCTGGCTGTAGGCACAGCACAGCTAAGCAGCTAGGGGCAGCACAGGAGCATGGCTTTCCTCTGCTGAGTCCTACCAGAGCTGGGCAGCACTCAGCCATGTGTCCCCGGTGTCAGAGGGATTGCACAACACAGGCACATGCAAGTAGCTTGGAGGTGGTCTTCTCCTTGGCCTCTTCCAACCTGAATGGAGCAACACTCAAGTCCATTATGAGAATACATCCACCTGAGAGGAGACCTTATTGCTCTCTACAACTACCTAAAAGGAGGTTGTAGCGAGGCTGGTGTTGGTCTCTTCTCCCAAATTACTAAAGACAGAATGAGAGAAAATGGCCTCAAGTTGCATCAAGGGAGGTTTAGATTAGATATTAGGATAAAATTCTTTACTGAGAGTGGCTGGGCACTGGAACAGGCTGCTCAGGGAGGTGGTGGAGTCACCATCCCTGGAGGTGTTTAAAAAATGAGTAGATGTAGCACTTGAGGCTATGGTCTAGCAGTTAGAGAGATGTTAGGATGAAGGTTGGACTTGATGATCCTGGTGGTCCTTTCCAATCATAATGATTCTATGATTCATCTAGCAGCATCCCAGTTGTCCCTCTCCCAAGGCCCTACCACCTCCCAGTCTGGGGATCCAGAGCTCAGAGCATGGCTGACCTCCCCCAGGGTGCTAGATCCCTCACGATCTCACTTCTTCAGGGAGAGACATCTGTCTCTCCCATGATGTCCCTGCCCCATAGCTCAGGCTTAGGCTCCCCTCCCGCCTCCCACCAAAACTGAGCAGACCAAAACCAACTTCCATTCCTGCTATTGGAAGTACGAATTACAGCTGCACATGAACCTCCCCTAGGCTGGTCCCATGCAAGGCTTATAGCACCAGGGCTTCTGGGCAACTCTTCCTGCCCCCCAAAAGCTGAGCACTGAAAATGCTAATGGCTAAACAGACCAAGAAGGGCAGTGAGCTGCTCAAAAGGCACTGAAATGGGCTAGAGAGAATAGGCATGCCATTTTATCCTTTCCTCCTTGAAATTTATTGTAGATAGAACTGAATAAAAATGGAGATTTGGGACTACAGATAGCATCTGAGATTTCTTGCTGTCCCTGTCAACAACTTTCAGACATTTGAAAGCACAGCCATAATCCCCCTTTCACTGCAGTGGAGAACATGAGAACGAAACACAGCAGCCTTCTTTTTCACTCTGATATCAAATCCGTTTCCTCCCAAGCCCTCCCTAACCCACAGAGCAATGCTGGGCGAGGCCTTGAGAGCTCAATGAGCATATCAGTCCTGCGCAGAGGAACTGATGGTAATTCCTGGGAACAGCCTTCTGCTTCAAACGCCAGGTTCATCAGTGATACAGCCATGTTAATACACAGTTAACGCATATGGGCTGCTGGCAACTTGATCCTTTCCAGAATACCTAGTTCAGAGAAACTCAAGCTTGTAAATGAACAGAAAGTTAATAAATATAGCTAGACAACTCTACTTCCGCCCTCATTAATTGTCCTAGCATATTTCTAAAACAAACACACACTCTCCTGTCAGCCTTTAGGCTGACAGTACATATGCTGTCTGGATCCATAACTCTGCCAGACCACATCCATCTCCCACCTTCCTACCGAGAAACCCCTTGGCTGCACGCTCCTGAGGCTCGCCAGGTCTCTCTCAGCACAGATCACTCCATTCCTTTGGGCACGCACAGGAGGCTCGAGCTGTGTGCCCGACCACATCACCCCACCTAACCAGCACGACAAGCTCTGCACTGCTCCGCATGGCTTCACCTTGCCTAGCTCTGGCACCGCGGCGAGCCTCATGATGCAAGCACATCATGTCGTTTAATGCTTTATTTCTAGAAGGAACTTTACTTGCTATTACCAACCTCTTCTCACAAGCAGTTTCTTTTCTGCACCACTGGAAGAGTTTAAAGGTATTACATCTTGCAACACCATGAGGTACTATACTCTCTTTCTTGTGAAAATGCAAACTGTTTATTGATAAGTATTCAAGAAAACAAGGTAGCAATCAAAAGAAATGGATGGGTAAGCAGCAACACCACGGCAGAGGCAGCTTCTGGAGAGAGACTACATGCCTGCATGCACGTTCTCACATCCTTCCTCCCAAGGAAGGAAGGCTTACAACAACCCCACTCATCACAGAGAAACTGCCTCCAAGGAAAAATAAAATCACGTTGACAGAGACCTGTTTGAGTATACACCTACTGTGAAAAGACTGTCCTGACCTGGGCGCTGGTAAAAATATTCCATCTGCTCAGGCTCTCACCTATTAGAGAAGGAAGTCATGGATGTTTTCACTTCAATATCTCTACACTTATCACTATTGGGAGAGGAAAGGGACAGAGGACTCAACATTTAAAGTGTGAGGTAGCTATATTTCTATTTTCCAGGACAGCAGCAAGGTTCTGAAACAGGCACATCTCTACAGGCAATCAGTGACCCAATGATCATCATGCCTTTTGAATATGTTGTGGCATTTACAGCTGTGTAGAGGTTAAAATCAGAGGCTGTCAGGTCCTGTAGACTGTAAAGAAAATACAGTATAAAACACTTCCATAGGCTTCCTTTCAGAAATAGAAGGACTCTCATTTCTAGGGTTTCTCTTATTTATTTTCACTGTCAAACTAAGCACATGCTGAGAAGTAAGAATTACCCCAACTTCTCACTAGATAACCCAGGGTAGTTTTCCCTCATCACCCACAAACTCTTCCATACGATCCCTGCTATTCACACACTGAAAACAACTAACAGGAAGCTTCAGCTTAGAATTCTTGGCTTTTTCACTCCTGCAGAAAAAGCTAGTATGAAGCAAACCAGTTCATCACCTTTTCCCTACAGTATATAAATATTCAACACCCACTGACAGCCCTGGATAACGTGAAAACCAGTCACATTTTCAGTGCAAGCATCTGTTCTTCCCCAAAGTAAATCTGCATTTTTATATTATCTAGACTTACCCTTCAACCATTTGAAAAATAGATATTGGTGTTCCTGAAGGAGACCAGAAATAAAAGGCCTGGATCCTTCTCTCACTGTGTTTACTGGTTCTGGCAAACACATGTTTTTTTTTCTTGCATTTTCTGTAAATAAGTAAGAAATACTAAGATTTTTCAAGTATTTATGTTTCATTATCAAAGTCAGAGATGAGTCTCTGGGGTGTGTGTGTGGGGGGGGTGTTGGGCTGTAGCCCTTCATTTCAGCCCTCTGTTCCAAAAGCAGTTTCTGTGATCAACATGTCTGAAATACCCGTGCAAGCTGGCTTCTCTTCTGTACATCTACAAAGTACTGAACAAACCCACAAACCCATGTCACAGCCCAAGTACTGGTATTCCTGCAAAAAGAACAGCCAGCCGGGAATGGAGTTCATTACATCATCTCACTGCATCATAATTATGGCCCCAAGAACAACTAAGTAGCCACCACTAGCATTCCCAAGACTGCCTAAAGGAATAAAAACTGGAGCATGCCCTTTTTTAAAAAAATAAATAGAGCCCAGAATGCCATGCACGTATTATTACAAATATTTTATTTCCTTCTTCATTAATATATGCAAAGCAATCAGATTAGAGCCATGGGAGGTAATGAAAAACCAACTAAGAGATAAGGGTCTTTTTGTGTGGTTGTGTTATGTTTAGTTCCTATTTTAAAAGGAGACCTTGAGTCTACTTTTGTGGTACTTGGGGTAAATGTCAACTATAAAATTTTCAAGGCAGGAAGAACCGCCATCCTGCAGACAGAATATTGTGATCCCTTAAATAAAGCGGAACCCTGACATGATGAGCCTTGTTGTCAGGCTAAAGGTGACGCCAGAAGAATGCTACACAGAAATGATAGGATAAAGAGTGAAAATGAAGGTCAACGTGTTTTGGCAACAGTCTTGATATAACCAGGGAGCTCAAAAGATGCAAGGAAAGCTAAGTTTGCAGGGGTGGAGGAGGATCTTCTTTGATGAAGGGCTTCTCATTCATTTTTCCCATCTGTGTTATCTAGTCTAATAAAAATGTTATCTCTTCCTACAGACCTTGTGTCTGAACAGCCTCTCTGTGCAAGGGAGCGATGTCCTTAACACAGCTCATGATGCTGTAACCAGGTCTTTGAGAAAGAAAACTGTAGGAAACAGCCCTGGGCTGCATGGAAACACTGGCAAGGAGCAGAAAGACTGCACTGCCTTCACATCTGGTACTCCTCCTAGAAAGATACTGGTAACACCGATCTGTCCAGAGCTGCGGGAATAGTTTAAGTATGGAGAAACATACCATTTTAGAGAGAGGTTCTAAGGTCTCCCTCTGTTCACCTTATCAAAGAGAAAACTGAAAGGTAACTGTATCAAAGTAACTAAATGACATCACAGAAATAGAAATTTTGTAAGAGTCTAGCGAATCTTAATAGATAAAAGGGGAAGGCTGAAAGGCAGGACTTTTAACAGAGAGGTTAATTAACAACTGAAACAATATACCATGAACTGCAGAGGACTGCACATTGCTGACAACTGCCAAGTTAAGATGGGATGTTTTTCTAAAACACCTTTTAAACTTCAAACAGGAATTAATCCAGAGAAAGCCTGTATGAGAGATCACAGCTTTCTGATTTTTATAATCTCCAAATGCAGCAGAGCAGCAGTACTGGATTTCAGGAAACCAAAGCTAAGCCAGTTCAGGAAGGAGCACAGGAATAGCTTACTAATATCAATGGGAATATTTGCATGAGGAGGACTCCACTCAAATTGAGCAACATGCAACCAAGGGGTTTAATAAAAGTGACAAGCATAGAAAATAAGACTGAAGAAACCTACTACCTAATAACAAGAATGTAAAATAGGTTGGTTAATCTAGGAAGAAAGCTGACATGTCTGAAGCAAGAAGTAGCCGATGGATCTTTCATACATACCAAGTGAAACTGGAGGGAATAAAGAGGCTATAGAGCAATATTTTCGTTCCGAGGTAAAAAAACAAGTTCGCTGTTCTGACTGGCAGGTATCACTGGCTCCTGCTGCAGGCCCTGACTGGAGAGACTGAATCCAGGTGGAGAGCTGGTACAGTATGGGATCATTGGTTTGGAGACTGTGATACTGTGATGCACATTCTTTATTTTAAATATTCTTTATTTAGTACTCTGAGAGTTTCCCAGTTTGACTTATGAATCAATGGATCTGAAAAGTGTTACGTACCCAGATTTATCCATAGGAAAAGTTTAGGCTGATCCTGAAAGAAAATTCTAGGCATTGAGCACCATTTGCTTTGAAACCTGCCAGAAAAGTTGCTTACCAAGCAACCCTGAGGGAACATTCTGGACTCCAGAGACAAACAGCCTGGGAGATCCATGACTGTAGGTATTCCCCACTCTCCTCTTGTGAGGTTTGCAGACCACGTATCAGATGTTTCAAATGGCATTTCCTTCTGCATCCTCTACCTGTTCTGAAAGAAACTGTGGCTTTTTCAATTATCTGGAAGCTGGTGTGTTGCTTTAAAAGAAGCACCTGCCCCATAAGTCTGTCTTTTTCACTGTGCTGCAAACATATGCAAGATGTTTATGATAGCAAACAGCAGGAGTATTGAGGAGTCTCACCAGCTCTAATTAAAGCAGGCTCATCCTACATTTCTACCCATGTAGAACTGAACTCGCTTATTTAAGTGCACAGGCTTAGCTTGCAAATACCAAAATACAGGTGTCAGTGTACGACAACCGTAAGCTGCTGAGAAGGGAGTTTTCTGCTAATCCTTTTGAGCAGATGTGTTGCAGCAGATCAAAGAACGCAAGCTCCTACGGGCTGGACTAGCACATGTCCTGGGGACATGGCAGGGAAACACTCATCACTTCCCTTGAGAGGGACAACAACATTAGGATGAGCAGGGTAACAGGCACACTCTGTCTCTATCCTCACCAGTCAGCAAATCCATGCTAATCATCTTGTTACAAACACTATCCTAGTGACCCAGAACACAGCCAGTTCCCCACAAGGCTCTGCTCCTTTTTAAGGGAGCAGAAGCTACCATGAGTATTACATAAGATGCTCCTGTGTGATGCAATGCAAAGGAGGGAGAGAAATTCAGTCAGGCAATAGATAACCCCTCCTTTGCTACTTGGTGCTGAGAAGGGAGCAACAGCGTCTCTTCACATAAGCCCCAAAGGTGCATGGATGAGACAGCTCTGCAGGCACATGGCAAGGACTATAAACACAATTTCACTTTGTTGCTACAGGTGAACAAACATCACTCTGGTAGGAGGCCAGTGGCACTGCAGTCTACAAGCCAGCCTGCGGCATGCACACTGCTTCAGCCAACGGCTGTGTTGTCAGCACAAATAATTACCAAAGACAGACCACCAAAAGCAAATAAGCCTTTCCAGTGAACCTCTCGCTCCTCGTGTTTCCCAGAAAAAACAAAACAAAACAAAAACAAAAACAACACTCCAACAGTGAGATTTCCAAGCCATACCAAAGGCATCTTCAGGACAGGGACATCCTCTGAAACCCAGCGGCAAAGACCGAGAACTCAGGATAACAAATGTCTGTCCCATACAAAATAAAAAACAAGAAGCACCAAAGGTGAGTCCTAATATCAGCCTGTGCCTCATCCATCCTTTCCTTCCTCAATCACTGAGACACTCTGCAGCGCCCCATAGATTTGAGCCTTCTTTTTAATATCAGAAACGGGGAAGGTGTTTATCTTCCTTTGTATTAACACACTAGTTTAAACTGAGTTTTAAACAACCTCTCCCTGGAGTCTCCTGAAGGTTCACAGGATGGTGGTGGAAGACTCCCAAATATATGGTCAGTTGTCTCAAACCTTGCCTTTAAAATTCTGTAATGGGCAAACTGGATGTTTCAAGGTGGGGGGCCGCATCCTGACTGCCTGGCTTGCTGCAAAGCGCAGAATCTGCAACTAAAGCAATGCACTCTCCTTACATTCCACACTAAAAATGACGCCCAGATGTGTTAGCTGTGAAGAAGCACAGAAAGGACAATAGTTGTGTGTTTCAGTTCAGCTTTTTCAGGTTTCTGTGTAGTTCAATGACTGCTGTGATGAAATTCCCAGTTTTCCAGGGACTTCTCCATTGACTGCAAATATACTTCATGTTTTTTTACCCTTCCACAGCCAATATGACCTCTGCTATTTAAGGCTCTCTAAATCTTTCTTAAGCCAATAGCCTCTCTTGGTAGGTTGCCAATCTTTAACGTTTTCCCAACAATGTTCAGACCCAGCAATCTTTTTTTTATTACTCCTTGAGAGTTACTGCAGTGAGAGCTTAAGGAACGTAAGCAAACGAGCCAGAGTCTGTTGTAGCCAAAATGACAGGTGAATGACATTTGGGAAGGACTGACAGTTAGGTGGAGATGTATGTAAACACCCATGCTCCCGCTCACTGAACCCAGGAAGCTCTAGGGGCCTGGTGGCGCTGGACAGACAGGTTGCCTCGGCTGTGCTAACCAGTTGTGGGAACGCAACATTTGCTCGACAGGGTAGCAAAACTTCTGTGAGATGATATAAATCTCCAGAAAGCTATGACACTCATCCTTGGAGAAAAGGTAAGGGTTAGTACAAGCGTTGTTTTGCTCTGAGCGAGCATTTCTGCACAGATGTGTGACTTCAGAGTGACAGTTCGTGCTGTTAGACCACTTACCAGCAGTTTGCACAGGGTTTTACGGAGTTAAATACAAAGCATTTCTCCTCCTCAAGGTCCTTGCTGCCCAAAGCACACAGATCATGCAGATAAATTAAAAAGAGAACTTTGGGAGAGGAGGGGTGTGAGATAATGTATATTTTATATGCTCCCTAAGCATGAGAGTTGTGCTATCAGTACAGCACGTGGAGTAAAGTAAAAGACAGGGCATTTAGGAATAAGGACCAACTGATGAATGCAGAAAGCCCATTTCCAAGGCAGTGAAGGTTCAAGGAAGGAGACAGTACACAGGAAGAACGTGTCTGAAAGAGCAAAATGAAAAAAATGGCACAAAGGACTTACAGAAAACACACAACAACAGAAAAATGTCCAGTATTGTACAGAGGAGACAGAGATTATTGGGCGAAGGCATTGTGCAGGCACAGAGATGAGTGAGGATGGGCCAGTGCCACATTACTACTGTATACATGAAACCAATCCATGTGGTAGCAAAAAGTAAATCTCCTGTTTTGCAGAAAGATGGCATGCATGGGCAACGAACATTGCAGATAGTTCCTCCAGTCATGGGACAGCATATCCTGAAGGACTTCACTTCCTGCAAGAAATGGCACTAAGATTTGCACACTGCTGTTAGAGTTCTGTCAAATTAATGAGTCTTAAGGGTATGGAGTTCTTCTCATTAATACAATAAACTGCTGCTATACTGATATAAGCTCTTTCCAGTTCAAATATTGATAGAGGAGTTGTGATCTACACTAGCATTACAATTTATGTCTAGTCTGGAGACATCCCTTGTTTTATAGACATAAGACTAACAGGTTGGTTAGAGGTCAAAAATGAAGAAACAATTTTCATCATTCTTGATTATCTCTGAGAGATCCTGAAGCAGATGGAAGCTGCTCAGCCATTCAGCCAGTGTTAGATATTTCACTCTGACAAGGCTCTGGCATCATGAGCAGAGGGAAACCTGAGCAAGAGTATTTCCTCCTATTTAAACCTTCTTCATTATTAAATCTTTTAGTCATCAGCAGAGCATTTCTTTGGTGAGTTATTTTGTTTTTATAAGGAAAATACAGAGTTCAAGGTACCTCCTTTTTACATACCCAGATCAGATTCTTGTGACATGTTCTGCTTTTAATTAATAAGGCTGCCAGATATAAGGCAAAATTAATTCCTCTTCAGCCAATCACTGCTAGCACATAGCCCCATATATCCCCAGGTATTTGCTAGTGGAATGAAAGCTGGTTACAGCTATCTGGCTCAAAGTTAGCTGACAGTATCAGCGCAGATGCAACTCATGACAAGCTCCATCTCTCAAGTCAATAATAACTGTTTACTAGATTGCCTGGTTTGCCAGGTAGCCCACCCTGAGCTACCACCTCATTTCACAACAGACATTGAAATAATAAATTGTAGCTCTATTTTATTCAGTGAGGCACAGTTGAGGCTTTACTAAATTTAACCATCCAATTAACCTAGCAACTTTCATGATTTGAGAGTTTTCAGAGTTTGCTACTTTCGAGGAGGAAAGCTCAGTTAGACCAATTAACATTCTCTCTCTAAACTGCACAAGCAGCTACTTCCCAGGTCTTTCTGTGGTTTGAGAGGCAATGAGAACAATCAGGAGCCTAGCACTGTCTTTTAAAGATGAAGATGACATTCTTCCAGCTAATGCCAACCACCTGGCTTGCTCTGGGCTCACATAAAAATAGACATACTCCGCTGCTTTACCAGTGATGAGAAACTGTTGCTGGCAAAAAATAAAACAAAACAAGTTTCAAAGACAAGTTAATTTTGTAGAAAATTAACTATGATGTCTTAGCCCAAACCTTTTCATTAGCTGCAGCACACGAAACAGTCACCATTTCTTTTTAACCTTAGGCTAATACAAAACACACATATCTGCTGCTGGCACAACTGCACACATTTCTTCTGCAAGCTCAGTGAAAGAGACAGTATTGTCCAGAGATGGGCAATGGAAATTCTTCAGGTCACTTCAACCCAACATAAACACACGACTACAGTATCTGAGCAGCAATCACAGTGAATCCTGTTACATCCAGCTGGCTTTTCCTCTCTATCACACACAAAGCTGTCTTTACAGAAAGAGCTAGCTTGTAGCATCTCTCCTTCAGTTTATGCAGATCACACTGCAGAGCACAAGAGTGCTCTGAATATTAAGCTACTGCATCTAACTTTAAAAAAAATAAATACATAAACTGAAGATGAAGAACAGGGGAAACTTGGCAGATGCTACCTGGCTATTTTATTCCAAACCTCTGGTGTATCCTCACATGTTTTTGCAAGTAGGACAAGAACAAGGCATCTGCCCTGAAGCAGTAGGGTCTGAGCAGTTACTTCCTAGCCAACACAGCTGCTACAAATTCAGAGCTTTTGCCTTTCAATTACCTGCACCCAGGAACAAAAATACAAAGGATATCAGACCTTTGAGGCAGCACAGGGAATACAACTTTCCCAAACCCTGCCCTAAAATTCCGGGAATTTGTAATGGGTTTTAAAACACTTGTCCCCAGATTTCACAAGGATGGTTTCTTTCCTGTACCTCTTCAGTTTAATCTCCTTAAGCCTGGAAGTTAAATCTTCATCTAGAGTGAAAATATTTTAGCACTGTCATCTAGCTACGAATATTCACACCATTTGCCCCAAATTCTCTCATTACAGCTGCCATTCTCAATTATTCACAGGTAGTGGTACATGCAGTTTCCGTGGAAACCTGCAGCTCACAACCAACTGATGCGCAGCCAATTGCAGGCAACGGGCACTCGAGCAGAACTGGTCAGCTACATATTTATGCTCATATTTGACCATCTCAAACCTAGCGGCAGCAACGGACTGCTTTACATTTCATTGTCTAAATTTCAAACATCTTAACTATACCAGGAAGCAACCAAGACCTTGTGTCTCCCAAAGCATAATAAACTTGATGAGGAGGCTGTAACTTTTATGCCAAATCACATTTTCAACATTTCACTATCATTTTCTGTATTTACCATTGAAAGTAAATGTCAGATTACACTACCATAAAGCTGGTCATAAGTGATTCACTCCATTACACTTCAGGACCTTCCTTACTTTTAACTAGTGAATCTGTGCCAGTAATTTGCTTAAGAACATGCTGCCTTTTTTTTTCCTGCCTTTCCTTCCAGTAGTAGCTGCTTTATTTTATTAAAAAAGTGAATATTCGCATGGTAAAACTCCTCGTTCCTTTAAGCTTCTTTCAGCATTTAACATTCCGAATTTTGCAGAGCCTCAGAAGCATGTATCTTAAAAAGATTTCAGAAGCTTCTAAGAAATGCTCTTTGGGTTATACTAATGCACCACAGAATAAGGGTATATCCTTGTCAGGCAGAGCTATGAAGACACGCAATATTAGATTTCTGAAGCCTGGCCATACAGCAAGGGCTGCCCAGCTGCTACCCTGTGCTAAGACAACAGACTGCACTTTTTTTTCAGTTTGAAAGACTCACACTTCTCCCTGATATACAACATTCTGCTGAGGTGCTGACTCTCTCCAGGCACCAGCAATGCTTCATCACCCACACATGAGATTTTCACACAAGCTCCTTCACGTTTTTTCACCGTGCAGTGCCCTAGGCTACGGCAGAGGCTCTTCCACAGCACATTCAGCAAGACACAGGCCTACAAATCCTTTTTTTCCAGTCCAATCTGTTTAGGAGTCAAGCACCGATTATGCTGTAACCAGTGATACTTCCTGGCCATTATTTTGTCTCTGTGTTTCCTTGCGCCACACATAAAAGGTTGCCTGTATCCAATTACTGTCCTATCTCCTACCTGGACTTTCAAACCCCTGAGGCACTCTAGCATGGTGTGCCTGCACAGCATGCTTTTTCATGGGGTCTTCTATGAGGGTCCACAATCAGAGCCTTAATTACTCTAGACACGGTCAGCCATGGCCTACGAGGCTCCTGTGCCCTTCCTGTGATCAGAGCCTTCCTCCTCTGCTGCCATCCAGGAAATCAACTCAAGGTTTCACCCTGAAAATGGTTGTAATGGTGTAAGACTCACTTGTTTTTCCACAGGACTTTTCCACTTATCATACTCTCAGGACTAGAGTAGCAGATTATGTTTCTGGTGTAAAACTGCTGTTAATCTCAAATGAAGAAGAGCCACCTCAGACACAGTTACAGAAGTATCACCACTCAACCAGATCTAGATGGTAGAGCAAGGAGCAGTGCTATGACTGGTGGAAATACTCAGTACTAAGAAATTAAGTCTAAAGGCAACAGATTAAAAATGTTTGTTGCACCTGCTTTGTTCAGAATTCAATGTTTGCCAAATGTAATTTCCAAACTATTCAGTTTGGAAAATCCTCAGAGCTCATAGAGGGAACCCTCTATGCATTACTTAATAAACTCAGATTGGTAAAGCACTTGCAAAATATCTTTATGGAAAGCAACAGCTCTGTTGGGAGAGTAGCAGATTGAATGCCTACCTTGCACCACTGCACAGAGCAGCTGACATGGTGACATACAAACACGTCCTGAAAAAACAGCACCGTGCTACCCCTTCCCTGAAAAGCATTAGCAGATCCTAGTCAGATTTCTTTTATACAAATATGGTGGTATATGAATTACCAAAAGGCTGCTATTAATTCTGTTGTTGAAGTAGAAGTCTATCTGCTAAGACAGCTGACCAGTGGATGGAAGACAAGCAACCTGAGGAGTTGTACTTCTCTTTTAAACAAACTTCGGACTTCTGCATCTTTACTCTCTTAAATGGTACTCAGTGGAAAGGCAGTAGCATTTCAATTAGAAAGAATGTTCACTTCCCTCCCCTTCCAGCCTGGGACTGAAAAATAGCCTGGGAGACAGGCTTGTGATGGGGAGAAACAGCAACAAAACTTCCCGTGGTTTAGCCATAACTCTACTGAAACTTGTATTTAACTACAAAGCTTCATCTCTAAAGATCACAGTCTTTAATGAGTATCTGTCAAGAGTGTCCTGAAGATAGAATGGCCTACTACAAGAAATGCCAAACTAACTTAAAAAATGCTGAAAGGGTCACACTAACAGTCATGCCACAGAGTCATTGTTAACTGCGTAACTATGGAGCCTGGGTAATTTCTGCTGGTGAATCTTGTGCCTGCACCAGTCTACCTGCTCTTCCATAGTAGCTGTAAATTAGCAATTAATGCCACAAGGAGAACAAGTTCAAACTTTGTTATTTGGCAGTGAGGTCCTGTTTCCATTAAATCCAGTACTTCATGTCTCAATAAATTGAAAAGTGCAAGAAGTAATGAATCACTAGGTTATATTCAGATTCTGCAGATTCATTTTTCAGACACTGAAAAACAACACTTGCCAGGCTTAGAATAGCAGCACTGATCTAAAGGACAACAGTGCTGCAATTTTTTTTTAAAATGTATACCATAAAAGAACAGGTTAAGCGATAAGAGAAGGCATTTCAGTTCTGTGCTTCAATGAATATTAGTGACACAGTTGTTAGGAAGGTGGAAAAGATGAGCTGTCAAGTTTTGTGACTTACGTTCCAGACAGTTTCATTAAACATAGCGATTTCTGATTTTATGGACATCTTTTATCTATTTGCCATTGGTCAGATAAAGGGACCATATGGCAGCACAGGACTAGATGGGACACCTCTGAGGTCTCTTGCCTTTCTGTATATAAAAGAGCAAGAAAAGATCAGAAGGACCAGCTCTGTCTGGCTCAGCTCCACTCACTTCTCAATTTACTCCAGCATTGCTCGTGACTTCCATAAATGACAAATAACACCTCACTTGTGTGAGGACTAAATGTTCCAAGAAAAACCAGAACGCTGGCTTTAATCAAGTCTCAATGGGTTACTGTCACTTACTGTCCTCCATCTGTATGAAGTAGCTCAAAATCTTGAACTGGGGAGCCTGAATACCAGGGCACATCCAGTGATCCAGGGGTGAATATCAGCAAGGTACCATTGTAAGGAATGGAAAATTGCCTTAGTGCTCAACAGCTTTAGCTATTTCCCTTTGCTGGGCAAAAACCGTTAGCCAGGACTGGAGATGAGGTACGTGCATGCTTCTGCTGCCAAAATCGATGTAAGGAAGACCTGGGTGCAGCCTTCCACAGCTGCACAAAAAAACCCTAGAGCTTTTGCCCTTCATCATAGCTATGGAGGCAAGCTGCAAAGGACATCCCACTGCAGGTCAGCCTCACAAACATGAAATATCTTAGAAGGTTGATAAATAACGAAGACAGGCTGCTTCTACAGACTGTGTAGAATTAAAGAGACAACATTCAACAGATTATATTGAATACAAAAGAGTACAAAGTAATCTGAACACAAGGAATTTGAAACGAAAACCTGAGTCACTGAGGCCAGCTCCCTCCTATTGTACATTGCAAAAACCCTCCTGAAGTTTCATCTTTCACCTCGTCTGACCCTTTGCACTGACTCATCTGGAGAAACAGGGGTGCAAGAGTTTTCCAGATGTGTTCTCATTTACCATAGGAATGAGCAAACCCATATGCTCAACCTGCAAAATGGGAGACAGTCCTGGAAGATGGCAGCTCAAAGGACTCACAGTATTTACGCAATACTGTGACAGAGAAGGTAAGGCAACTCAAAGGTGCTGCCTGTTTCTACTGGATGAGGACACATGATTTTGCTGTTGCAAAAAACCATGTTAGCTCACAATTAAATAGACCATCACTTTTTAGTATGGAAGACACAAACAAGGATGGGTGCAATAAAGAGCTATTAAATTCAGAGTCCCTTCTAATAATAATAATCCACTGTTCCTTGTAACACAAAGATTACAGGGCATCAAATGATATTAGTGATTAACACTTGTGGTTTTTTTTTTTCCACAGACCACATAGTTAAACTGGGAAACATTCTGCAATGGAATATTACGCACACTAGAAGTTAAAAGTTAAAAGAATATTTAGATTCTTCTTTCATTAGTTTGACTAAACTCACTACAGTACACATCAGTAGAGGCTAGAGAATCCTCTATTTTGAGGAACCATTGCTATAAGCATGCTCTGTCCTTACACAGGTCCCTGGCATTCAGCACTTGCTCCTGGAAAAGACAGTGGGATAGACCAACCTTTGGTTTGAATCACTGCGGCTGTTTCTTAAGGCAGCAAAATATGGTGTGAATTGCAATGTGTGCATTTCCAGAAAAGCACGGAAATAGCACCGCGAATTTCAAGATGAGCTACAAAAGCAAGCCAGGTGCTGGAAAATAGGCCATACAACAGGGGCTTACTGAGCTCAAACTGTTCAGCCTGTTGAAGAGAATTTACAGGAGCTTATGTGGAAAAAGGAATCTCAGAGAGACAGGGCAGAAAAGAGGGTTTATACTCTCAGAAAGAACCAAATGGCTTGGATTAAATTTGAGATAATACAGTTTCAACCCTGGAATCAAATACTAATTATTGGAATAAACTGACCAGTTAGTGCTGGACTCATAGCTGCTTCGCCTTTTTTTTTTTATTGAGACAGTATATAATTTACTAAAGACATCCTTTAACCTAGCTTTCAGAACTATTTGTATGGCTGAAATAAAGAAGATGAAAGTGAGAGATACTAGAAATGGACCCTCTTACCACAGAGCCTATAAGCAAATTGGAAATGGATACAGAGCCAGGTATGCTGGCCGGCATGTGCTTGAACAGATGCAGTCTGCTCTCCCTGGGTACTCCCTGCAAGGCCTGAAGCAAGAGGAGTCTTATGGGCTTATCTGCACTAGGAAGTGGTATTTGAGCAAGAATGTCATCACAAGGAAATGCTTTAACTACACAACACGGGCATAGCCTTACTATGATTTAATAGTGGGCATAGCTTGCCTCATCAATGCAAAGCCATGCTCCATCAGACAGACAACTCCTCAGATTTCTGCTTCGATCAAATACAAGTCTCTAATAAGGACCAGTCTGAGCAGTGGTTTGAATTAGGGAAAGAAGCTAGATGCCGGTTTAACAAATGAGTTGTTTTACAGTGTGGCCACATGTTGAATTGCTGGTACCAATCAGCCTGGAAGTCAATACACCAAAAGTTTTTGAGTCTTCTGGGACCTGCTAAAATGAAAAGCTTTATACAAACTGAGTTGTTAGCACTGAGCTAGAAACCAAGTCAACGACACCTCAGTCAAACTTCAAAAATTAAAATTCAGAATCCTGAGCAAGTCAGGGAACCAGAAAATCCTGCTTTTGAGCCTGACATGTTCCTCATGAGTCTGAAGGAGATAACCCCATCTGCTGTAAGCAAACACCAGGAGAAACCAACGTGACGTTGAAGACGGTGGCAGGCTGCAGAAAAAGACAGGCACGACAACTCAGATTCTGCAAGGCCAAGTTTGTTGGGAAAATCAAATCCAGCTACCTGAAATATGGATAAAAGTAACAAAAGTACAGGAGAAACAAAAGACTTTCCCTCTGCCAAACAGAACAAATGGCTCAGTAACATAAAATGTCAGTTGGCACTTGAAGCACAGTGGATGGCCAGACAGAAAGTGCATTTTTAAATCATTAACACGTTGGGAACACACAGATGTGCAGTACAGCTACATCTGTGCATTGTAATTTCTACAGTAGTCACAACTTAATGAATCATCAATTGTGACAAGATCAATGAACCGAACTGAGCAACAAACTAAAGCTAGTAAATTCATGCTCGGGGCAAGTTCTAAGGCTTTATTTTATTATTTTTTTTAGCACTTCTATCATTTCTAGCGTCTAATTAGTAAAAACACGAATCCTCCAGGATCCTTTTTTCTCTTCCTCCCTCTTGAAAGTCCTACTGCAAAAGAAAAAGATTTTTACTCATGTTTGCCCAATTCAAGTCTAGATACTACTCATCTGATCAGCAATAACTTCCTCAGGACTACACGCACACGGCAGGCAGAAGTTATAATGTTAGGATGTGTGCTACATGCCAATCAGGTGGACTCTGATTAAGCCTACCACCTCTAGGCAAAACAACTGCTATTTTTTCCATGAGGCCACATTATTCCTGCAGGCAAAGCATCAGCTAAGGTTCTCTGCAATGCTACTTTTAGAAGGGACAAATTCATATCCAAAAAGAGTAACCAAATCATTTATTTGTGAACACACACTGAGTTTCCCCCCGGCCTCAACTCATTCAACAGTTCAGTGCTGGGTTTGCTGATGACACATCTACATGCATAATTTAGTCAGAGATAGTCTTACAGTAAAAAAAAAAAAACAACAACCTGCCCTAATTAACCTCCTGGCAGGAGGCAGAACGAAACACCCCATGTTCTTACAAAGAATGCTTCATGCAAGCAGTGGCGCTCCCCGCTGACCTCTTCACTCTTCCAGGTGAATCATTTTGATCTCTACCATATGTAGGCTTTCAGTAGATTGGTACTTGCCAGGGGTTCGACTGGGCTCTTGTCATCCTTCCAGACAGGCTTCCAGAGACAGCAAGCTCTCTGCTTTGGTTGGCTTGTTTGTTGCACGTCAGGCATGGAGCTCCATCTGGAAGGCACTTCCTTGAACTGTAGCACTGCTGGCATCACTACTCTTCCCTGCTGGGACTCCAAGTGAGGGAGATGCAGGCTCACTTTAAGAGGCTGATTCCATTCCTTCTCCTTCTGACCTTATTTGTCTGCCCTTCTTTATACTGGATATCCTGTCATCTTGGACTCTGCATGCCCCAATTCATTACCTTCCCCTGCAACACTTTTTGTTAATACCACCCTGTGTGCAGTTTATGCATTTTTCATCAAAACATTTATGATTTCTTTTCTCTCTAACAATTTTTTTCCTCACTGGGGCCAACTGTGGCATTGTCTAAATCAGAGATACAGAAAAATAAATTCCAGTATTGCCTTGCTTGTAAACAAGGCACCATTTTGGAGCTGTAGTACCACAAAGCAAGATTTAGGGTTTTTAAGGTTTCCAACAGGCCAATGTTTCCAGTGCCTTTCCAGTGGTCTCAAAGCAGCTAAAAGGTCATAATACCAGTTCTGTTCCATGTAGCTCCTTATGCAGATGGTTTTATTTAAAGCATTCTGCATCCAGTGCTGACAGGTGCTCTTATCGGAGGGAAATTCCCTGCAATTCCAGCTTGGAACAGCAACACAACAGTGACCCTTCATACACTACAGCTGGATAAAGTTATTTAGACTTCTCCACTCAACTCGAACACCAAGAACTTGGAAAGGTTTCATCGAGGCTGGACCCCTGCGATAAAAGGATTGAGGGAACAGCGCACAGGATTAGCATGACGGATGAATACACTGCGGTGTTTTCCCACGGCATCATCCGACCTGCCTCATCAAGGCACTAGATGATCTTAAAAAGACAGACCTTATTATACCTCACACCCGCTGGTTTTCCCTAGGATAAAGGATTTGAAAGAGCTATTCTGGAGCTCTGGGCAGAAAGAATCTAAGCAGGTGAGAGTGCCAGAAAGAGTCACTACTTTATTATCCAACTGAAATATCCATAAACAGCTGTTAGAAAACTCTATGGAGAAGGTGTTGTTTTACTGCTACAAGATTTATAAAGATTCTCTGGGTTTCTAAGATGGCAAGTGGAATGCACATATTTTAGATCATCTTTATACCAAATGTGTTTTAGTCACAGGTAAAGTAACAAATTAACAATGAACTGTCACAATAATTACTTCCTTGCATCCAAAATTAGGGCCAATTATTCCTTTTGCTCATTATCTGGGCACTGCATTTTAATAGCATCACAAAGGTAAAGCCTTCCTGATACCAGCCTGTACAAAACCAACACTAGATCAACAAGAGATCCATTAAAGACAACTAGATGTGGGACTTGTGAATAAGCATGATGCACAGAAACCAGCTGTCAGGATGATCGATATTACAGGTCTTTAAAGCAAAGTCAGCTTTGTTTTCTACAGTCAACACCCAGACCAACACCAAAAGGTAGCAATTACGTGATTTCCCTTTTTCTGTTGGAGAGGAACTTGAAACACTTGTGAAATGTTCTCTTACACAGGTATGGTAAGTAACACATGAGGTGTACTACTCCCTGCATGGACATCCTCTCTTCTGAACAGCTGCTGTTGCTACAGATTTATTAGCATGCAGTTTAATATTTTTCTGGCTTTCATTTTAAAATAGCTATTTCTCCAAGAATGATTTAATTGGGCCTGTGATTGTTTTGTGGGTTGGTTTTTTTTTTTAGTGAGAGGAAGAAGATAAGGCACAGAACATAAGCCCAAGACGACTGTATAGAAACTTTCTTGCATGCAGAGATTTATGCGTTCGTAGCTGAAAGCATTGCATTCCCTACGGTCATGGTTATCACATTCTGTTCTCTCCATGCTCCATTTTCCATTTAAGAACTTACTCTCCAGTTCTATTAAGTGGATATATTTTCCCACTTCTGTAGAAGAAGTTATAGAAGATCACTGTGGTGCTATGTCTTCTTAAGTGCCTGCGTAAGTCATGGCGTACCAGCAAATGACAACAGGTCACTAAGCTTTGAGCAAAGAGTCTCTTGGTTATGAGCAGATACAGAAGACAATTTTGCACAAGTAGTTAAGGACTCAGAAAGGCTTTTCAGGACATCTTGCTCTCGCCCTTCCCTTTTTCCTTGAAACCAAAGCAGATAATCCATATGGCATTATCAAGCAGTGTTTCCCATTAATTTCCAATAGTTCTAACAATGAGCTACTAATTCTTTCAGAAGGCTACTCCACAACCTAACAGACTTCAAAAGACTCTACAAACACATACCAGCAACTAACTTTATTAATCAGCAGGAGATATCAGCAGGACTGACATACAAGCTACAGAGAGCACATCTGTCAATAACAGGTTGTTACAGACGCTCTGAGAACGAGCTATCTTGAGAGATCCAGCAGTAAGAAAGGCCTTTTGAAATGGCTGATGATAAAGATCTATTATTTTAGCTTCTGACGGTCACCAGTAGATGTCAAGTCTGACAAGAAACATGATTTTTTATTCTGGCAAGGTTTGCAGTTAGATGAACTACTTGTTTGCCTGTTCCAGATGAAGTAAATATATTTCCATTAAAGTGCCTTTTACAATAAGAAACTTATGAAGTTATAGTTGTGGGGTTTCATTTTTTTTTCCCTTCTAGACCCACAATTCATTAACAAAAGTATTTTCTTCTGGCTGCCAGTCCCCCAAACTCCATTTATTATCTAAGAGTCACCAGGTCCAGCCTTAGCCTATATCAGATAAACATTTTGAAAGCCAAATCAGGAATCACTGATACCTAATCAACTCCACTCTCTCGTTCACTATTTATTTTATTAGTGGTGCAACACTGGTCTCTATCAACAAGTTCCTCAAATATCAGTTTTGAAATTACTAGATGCATTAACAACCTCTGCACAAAGGGTGGGTATTAAATGGACAGCATTGCAGAGATGCTGTAAATAAAGAAGAGAGTTGAAAAAAAAAAATCAAGCAAGAAGGGCCAAATCACCTTAAGTGACAGGGATAACAGGAATAAACATAAGAAATACTGAGAATTTTTGCTATAAGCCGGGCACATATTGCTTGGAAACAAGAGGACACAAGACATATGTGGGTGCATTAGAGCAACACAGAGAAGCTATGCTAGCCAGTGACCAACTGAATGAAAAGAGCAACTATGACCCTAGTGCACATGTGATGGTGTAGCTCCAAAATCCATGGATCCATCAGTGCTTTTGAAAAGACATTTGCAAGGCTCACTGTGTGCACGTCTTTAGTTGGGCATGTTAAAAGACAAAACAAAACTCTCTGAAATCAAATGGGAACAGAATAGGACCACTAAGACCAGGAGAGTCAAAAAGACTGGCACATGGTCTATGAAACGATGTGGAGATTTTACTGCAAGGGGATGCTTACTTGGCCACTTTCTGGTACAGATTAGGACATTGGCTAGCACACCTAAACACTCTCATTTTCCCAACAAATGTATTTACTTCAAGACTTACTATTTGTTACCTAACACCTGTGTTATTCCTGCCTTTTCTTCCTCTGTCCAAAAAGCTTATGGGAGTCTCATCTCCTCTGTGGTAGCCTTCCCTTAGCTGCTCTACTCTCCCACCCCTTTTAGACTAACATCCTTTTTAGCCTAGGCCTGAGCCAAGGTTTCTGCCCTGGTTTACTGCCTACCGACACCATTAAAATCCCAGCCCTGTCTAAGCTTTCAGATACTGTAGTGGCTACAGGCGTCTGGGGGCAGTGGAATGCCAGCCTTTCTCCAGTGACATGAAAGGCAGTGCTGGTGGCTGCTGCCTCCCAGCTAGGACCAATGATCTGTTCCAACGGAGAGTCAAAACAGATTAGTTTAAACCACAGACGATTTAATCTAACCTGTCTGATTTCAAACTGGAACAGAGACGCAGAAGCAGTCATCTGGCCATCCCTGATCTCAGCTGGGAGATGGCAACCCACAGGGACACCTCCCCAACAAGACAGGAACCTGCCTGCATGAGCGCATCTCTGCCAGAGAGTTAAACTAATCTGTTTGTGCCTCATTTACCTATTGGAATAGGCTGAACATTTTGATAGCAAAGCAACAGTAGGAGAACAGCCTGACACACTTTCCATTACAATCTCCCAGGAAGCTGTAAGATAGCATAGAGTGAGACGCAACCTGTCTCTACATCCTGAGTTCAGGAAAAGAGAGAAAATAATGTCCAGGGCTCAATTATCAATTTTCCTAACAAACAGGAGTTACCAGTCGGTTGCCACAAGGCTCTGAATGAGATTTCACATTGCTGAGTATCTTCATGAGGGTTTTAAGAAATGGAGCAAATAGGAAGGAGATAACCATTACTGGTGACAAAATCAGCACTTATAAACTGCTGAATAAACTTGGAATAAATCTGTGCGATACAAGGAGCTCTGAGAAGTCTTTTTAAAGGATGTAACTACACAGTTACAACTTCAAGATACCTGGTACCTGGCAATACAAACCCTGCAGTAGAATTTGTGTAGAATTCTGTAGAATATACTTCCTTCTTGTTTGACATTCAAAGCTCACTTGTTTCTATGGAGGAAGTCCTTCCCGAATTGTAGGCACAGCTTTGGGGTGTTGCAGTATCATTGACACCATTAGCTTGCTGAGAAGACCGTGACAACATCCCATCCTGTTACAGATGTGATCTCATATGACCTCATGTGACAGGCAATATGCAGAAACAGCCACTTGCTGTAAAAGAAAAATGTTCCCAAGATTAAGAGGTCAGTACCTTTTCAGACACAAGGCTTATGGGAGTGAACAGCTCCAAAGGGTTCAGCTCAGCATTAACTATGTGATATTTCATATAAAACTTTTCAAAGGTTGTATTTCTTGCTTCATAAACTTGTGGAATGAACCTGGATGTTAACCTTAGTGTATGGCAGTCTTCTGATGGAAGTTGCTAACACAGATACATTATATGGTTATGTCCCATTAGTTAATCATTTAAACAGCGATAAGAAATGGAAATTACGGCATTTGGTTCTGATATGTTCTAAAGACCTGCTGACTCTCCTGTTCCGAGGAGAGACCAGAAACACTTAAAACTTTTCTTCACTTGAAAAAATTACTACTTTGTCTCGCATTCACAGCCAAGAAAGTCTTTCTTGTTAAACATTATGAAAAATAAACTATAAGAGTTAGACTAACACTCACTCTTATTGAATCCAATCTTCGAAAGTAAATAAAATGAAGAGAACCAGGAGTTTCACACCTGGGTTGAGATGATAGGTGCTCTACGGATACCAAAGCTTAAATAGCTAAAGCAGTTCTTCAGATACTGTGGCAGTGTAGACAGTGACAGCATGGGACATAATGGTGATACAAGTAAAACAGGCTCTGCACATTTTCTTGGTCTAACTAAAACACATCACCAATTCTGCTCAATCTTCTGTATGCTATGGGACAAAGAGACCACCTCTTTCCCTTTGAACTTTTAGGATTCTTCTAGCCACTGTTCAGTGCCTGAGAAAAGATGAGTTCTTTGCATGGTGTCAGGGCTCCTAAACTGACTTACCAGAACAATAGTGGGGAACCTGCTCTCAAGAAGCACAATGCACTCTTCTTGTAAGCCCTGTTTATACCTTAATAGTATAAGTCCACGTGAGCTCGGATTTACATTATTCTAGGCGACAACCTAAACTCAGTGAGGCCACCATGAGTAATTGGCTTAATGTTTCCCTTTTTAACAAGCATAGGACATGCCATGATCACAGAATCATAGAATCATTAAGGTTGGAAAAGACCTCTAGGATCATCAAGTCCAATGCAAAGGAAAATCACTCAGGCTTCTTCATTTCTCTGTGCATCATTGTGTTTTAGGACATCTCCCAAAGCGGTGAAGCATGTGGAGGCTGTGCTGCAGCTCTTGGAAATGCAATAGTTACAGAGGTCCATTAACTGCCTGCCTCATACAGAAAGAAAGTACTACTTGGATTTCTTGTGTAGAGAGCAAAGAACAGGAGTAGGACCTCTGCCATCACAGCAGTCTTTCTTCCCAGGGAGAGACCAAACAAAGTTGGAACAGCTAATGAACACAAAACAGGCAGAGGTAAGACCTGTCCCTCTCCCGACCAGGGACATGAAGACAATATTACCAATCCCAACAGCAGCAGCATACAGGGAGCCGTAATTCATACACACACTCATTATATCCAAATGGATTCAATTTCCTTTCTATAATTGTTTCAATTTTATAACACATTGCTAGAAATTCTTCTTGCCAAAAAGATGCAAAAACAGTGAAGACAAACATGAGCCAAAGTACAATGATCCAACTGATCCTTTTGTAACTAACCAAACATAAACAAGGATTAAACATAGCTAACTTCTGTTTACTATTCCTATGACAAAATCACTTTTAGAAGAGTGTTTACAAAAAGGGCATATTGTTTCAGGCCTTCTGAGATCTAGCTCTCCACAGAAATCATTTGTAACAGTCAAATGTTTATCATTTACAGCATTTCAAACAGGGTAACCCCAGGAACTGGAAAGCAGCTGGCAGATGGTGAAAGAAATTAAGCTCATGAGATGGTTCAGTAAACAGCAAATTAGGCTAAGGTGGAGGTGCTTCCCACCCTGGGACAACTGCTGCACTTGGGAACTTTCTAGGGCTCCACTGAAAAACACCAAAACTTTGCTGACTCCTGTCAGCCCAAAGCCAGCCAGTAACACTTAACTTGACAGGTTACCTTGAGACTGAAACCCAGTGTGCAAGCAACCTCCTCCTGGCCCTTCAGTCTATCCTGTTCACCTGGAGCTGCTCTCCTGCAAGAGCCTGGCAGCGCTCTCCAAGCAGATGACTATACGCCACACGATTAGGAGTCTGGGATAGGGACACAGGGGCTTTGCATAGATCTGTGCTGGATATGGGAATTCGAGATGATATTTTCATTTTCATTTAACCTACTTAAAAACAAAGGGAAATGAAACTCCAAATATATTCAGCATCACTTGGATATGACTGGATGCTCCAGGTTACAAGGGACAAAAAAACAAAACAAAACAAAAAAACCAACACTGCTTGCAGGGCATTAAAGGACCAGTTACAACTAAATAGTTTCCCAGTTCTAGAAGTCAAAGCCTGTAACAATGTCCAAGTTGGAATGGTCTGGGAGAAGGGACTAACAATATACTATGTATTTGAGCCGCCTTTCCCAAAAGAATCAGTATGCTCTTCCCTACCCCTTGAAGATTTTTATTTGCACTGCTTTTCCCTCTCCTCCTGTTGGGTGGAGACTTCTGGAAACCACAGACCGAAGGTATACTTTGGTGTACAGGCAACTAAAGATGAACACTGTTATCGTCACCTTTCCTAATACAGCCGCAACGCTGAACGTACAAGCAGTCTTGTGGAAGGACACCACGTAAACACTCCTGCAATCAGCCTGCTGCCATGTTCCTCCATGCTGGCATCCTTCCTACTCACATTTCATATAATCTCCCTATTTAAAAAGCCCTTTAATTCTCAACATTATCACTGAATAATATATTTATTAATTTGTTAGTGCCACTAACGGTCCCCGAGGCTTTTTTTGGGAATGTGTGTCAGCTTATTGATTCAAGCCCTCCCCTCCTTGCACTGCTTCTCTGCCAGGCAGCCAGGAACGTACTTCTGTGCTGCTTCAGGTCATAATTGGAAAAAAGATAGAAATGTTCAATATGACTCATACATAATTCAGCTTATCAGCTACCCAGGAGAAATGAGAAGAGAAGGTATATGCACGTCTTTTTTCTCCTACTATCAACAGGAGAAATAATTTCCAGTTACACTAAGTATGCGTAGTTTAGTCACAACAGGATTTGCAGTTAGAAGGGAAAAATGAGGGACATGGGAGCAAAGAATGAAAGGGTAGCAGGGAACCAAACTGTTAAGAGAGATTCACTTATGTGAGAACTCCCAGTCCCTCCAGGAAACTGGACTCATGCTTCTCACTTAATATTCAGAATGGAATAAGTTGGCAATTAGAAAGGATTATCTGCCTCTGATCTGTAAAACATTGCAGAAATCTAAATAAAATAAAGCTTGAGATTAGTTAGCTACAAAGACATCTAATAACAGCCTGCTAAACCCTGACTGTGACTTCTGGATTTAATGTTAAGGCCTATGTTCTAAAGACCAAATTGTGAAGAAGCATTAAAACTTATTGCTATAAAGGATTTTTAATGTAAAAATCAATATGTGCTGTGTATTTAGCAGCATGTAACCATGAGGACGTCTATGATAGAGCTTTGTCATGCACCAGGGACCACTGCATTAGTCAAATTCTTTAAAGAAGTGCAGAATATCTGCATCATTCAAACTGCCACCTGAGAGCAATTACAGAAATTATTTTAACCCTAGAAGCAGAGGGAAAATCCAATCCTATTTGACAGTCTTGAGGGTATCAGGGTTCCACGTGAAATGTGCCATTTTCAAATACCTCTACAAAATTCATGTTAGGAAAGTGATGGCGTAACAGAGGGGGAGCACTTACCACTATTTTTTGGAGGCCATTGAGACTAAACACAACAACAACCAGGGCACTGTGTTGCAATATCCACTTTGCCAACATGTAAACAAACAAAGGAATATTAATAATAAAAATAATTTCACACTCCCAAAATGCAGAAACAGCATAATCTAAGGCAGACAACACAGAATAAGATAGCAGAACTGAAAAAAAAAATAGATAAGTCCATAGAAAGTCTCTGAAAACATAAATATAAAATGTTTTTTCTTAAATACAGATATATCATAACAGAACTCATCTTCTTTGTTAAGCCAACATCAGAGGCACATGTAGCTCTTCATCCTCTGTAATCAAATCTCACAACTCTGTATGCAGGAGCACATACAGACTGTGATACGGATGTTTCTTAATTTTCCCTGTTATGACAGTGTCCAGCGAGGGGTCAACACCCTTCACTTAGAGAGGAAAACATAGCCCCTAAGCCTGCAGATCATTTTGGACCTTATGGGATCATGTTAAACTAGCATTATTCCCGATAAAAGGGAGCCTCCATAAAGAAAAGCAGGTTCCGTGCCTGACTGGTAGTGACTTCTGCTTCTGCAGCTCTTAAATTGAGGGCATGCCTGTCTTTTCCTGTCTCTGGTGTTCCCTAACATTCCTGATTTATGTGGTGGTCTGCAAGTTTTCCCTTATCAGGAAATCAGCAGGAGCACCATGAAGCTGAGAAATACTGTTGTGCTCCTTTATGCAACGCGTCTCTCTGTGGGCCTTTGAACATTTAACACAGAGCAAATAAATTATTAGTATGTGTGTGCATGTGCATACATATCTAAGATACATAAAGACAACGGCAACCAAAGGAAATAGGAATGTGCTTGGAACACTTAGGTATTCAAGTATCCAGTATCACAAAAATCCAGTTGCAAGAACCATTTAAACGCAGATCTGCACGCAAACTGCTGAAAGAGCTCCACTGAGCTTTATGCACTCGCGTACATGGCTGCAAAGGCAAGAAGTAACAAAAAAGATCTGCTTCTTCTCCCCCATAATTTTCAAGTCTATAGCAGCTGTTATCCTGTTCTTAATAATACTACTACTGAAGAGCAACCTGATCCTTCAAGACGCCCCACCTCCAGAAACAAGATACACAATCACATCAAGTGATTTATCTGATTCCCATCACCACAGTGCCTGAGCACATTACAGTTGTTTAACATATTCTTTGTCACAGAGCAGAGAGGAAAATATGATTACCTCTATGCTGTGAATGGGGATGGAAGAACAAGGGACAATAGGTGACTTGTCATGTATGGCTGGCACACTCACCATTGGGACAACCAGTCTCCGCTGGTTCAAAATCATACGAGCGCTTTCCAGTCTCATTTTTTCATTACTCAGAAGTTTCTACATCAATCCATATACAATTTGCCTAAGCCTTTTCCTGCCTGTCTTTGTACATGCAAGTAAAAAAAAACGATTCAGCCAAATGCACCAGGTTTCTAACATCCCAGGATAGTTACAAAATCATATATATATAAACAAATACAACACATTGATATCCTGAAAAAAACTTCATGAATCCTTAAAAGTAGACAATAATCCTGACAATCTAATATTTAAAAGAAATAATAAACTGATCACAAGCCTTTTATATTTAATGCACTGTTCTTCCACAAAACATTCCATTTAGAAGAAACAACATAGCAAGCAATTAAAACCTGCCCATGCAGCAGACAAGGATCCAAATCTGTTCTGCAAGAGGAGAAACAGACTAACAAGTTGTGACTACAGTGAAAACTCAGTAAACCTAAAATTAAATTCCATAAACTCAAAATCTGAAGAGTAACCTGAAAAATCTGTTCAAGAATGGTACCAATTTAATCCTGAAAGTGCAGCAACATGGATTAAATTTCTGACTGTCAGATACAATTATATAATGAAAGCAGACACGAGAAAAGTATAGAAATGTCTCTTTAGCTAGCCTTCCAAGTTAGAAATGACACACCTCAGACAATACAACTAAAACACTTTAAATGATTTCTGAAAAATATTAGCTTCTATCACTAAGAGGAAATGATGGCAAATGAGACAGGATGAACACAGCTTTTCCAAACCAAGCTAGAATGTCACCACATCAGTTAAAACCACCACACCAACATGTAGCTGCCAAAGCCATGTCTTCTGCCACCTGAGGCATGCAAAAACTTCCCACTTACCTTCTAACACTGTTAATTTGGCACTCGTGTTTATCTCCCCAACACTATTGGTTGCTGTGCACTCATAGATAGCTTCATCTCGATGAACACGCAGGGGCTGTATCCGCAGAACTGATCCTGATCCATCATCAAACTCAATTACCTTTAACAATGAAAAGAAAGCACTTCTTTACTGGTATCTTCTGCAACAAATACTGAAATTTAAAACTATCTGGGAGTTAAAAAAAACCCAAAAGCCAAACCAAGACCTATAAGCTATAAAATACCTTGTATTAGTCAAGTGTTCCAAGTACAGAAATGCAAAAATTTCACAGTCAAGAACATATTTGTCCTCTGAGGAGGCCAGAACAAATGAAGATCCAATGAGGTACTTTATGAATCAATTAAGGTTGACAAATTATCAACCTGGCAATAAAGATGTGGATCTGATGATTTAAAACATCTGAGCCATATTTGCACTAATGGTTTTACTAATCACACTGATAGCAATTTAGTGCCAACTTTCACCTTGATGGAAGAGCAGAATGATATACTCCAGTGGGATTACCAGGAAAATAGTAACAAAACCAGAATAAAACCTTGAGCATCTACAGCACATGCTAACTCCAGCAGAAAGTGAGGGGTTTTAATGTCCTTCAGCACCAGGTACTTTGCAACTCTGGCATAATCAACAATGATATAATTACTATTCCTTCCCCAGCATAATAAATTAAGTCCTTAATAAATCATTGCCTTTCTATCCATCCTGCGAAGCTGTAACATGCATTACTCTAACTTCTACATGGAAGAAAGAGGTATTTGTTAGCTTGCAGCTGGATCACTATACGTTATTCCTTAACGGCAGGGCTGTGAAGGCACAGCCTCAGGCCACTGTTAATGCCAAACTCATCCTTCTCCTATTACTGAGCACAGCAAAAGTTGGAAATATTAACTGAACTGCAGATGGTGACAGCATGAGGGAAAGGCACCAGCTCCCCTCCTGTCACTTCAGAACTGGAGGGGGAGATGAAGAGACTACACTATACTTCATTCCAGACACATGTACATCAGCCTAGGACATGTGCTGCCCCCACGCAGAACTTGTACCCTATTTTCAAGAGCGCTGTTTAGCCAGTGCTTCTCACAGCATAAAGACCAAATGAGTAAAAATAGGAAGGAGAAAAATAATATGCACAAGACTCTGCAGTGACAGAAGTAGGAAGAAATGAAAAGGTAACCAAGACCACCGAAAATCTGTTATTCTTCATGCTGGAAGAAAACAGCCCTTCTGTTCCGAGTCATAGAAAAAGCTTGCAAAACCCCCTAATTTGAGGTCAAGTAGCAGCAGACAGGACAGAGAAATATGAACATCTCCATAGTACACTTACAGGGCTGTGTTTTTTAAATATGAAACTCTGAAAAAACACTAAACTTTCTATAACCTTTACACAGGATAGGGCTACTGCCAAATCTTAAAACAAGACAAAGTCGGATGCAGAGATTAACTCACATCAGTGGTAAGGACTAAAAAGCTAAGAGATGAAAGAGCAGAAAAGCTCTTTTGCCCTTACTATCCTTTGAACAACCACTCTGTGAGAGGAAGGGAGCGAAAACTACTAAGGACCTGACAGACATCAAGACCAGAAATGCTGTTCTTTTGCTAATGATGGGTACCTCTTTTGTGTAATAACTCAGCATGTGTACATCAGGCTTGTTTATTAAATTTTTCATTTAAACTGAATTCCAATTTTCCTCCAAATAAAGACTAGTTTAGTAATGAGGTGAAATTAATAGTTATCTAGCAAAAAACCAAAGATAGTAGTCACCATCTCCTAACACACAAAAAAATGCCTCAACTACATACCAAACCTGATGTGAATAAAGACATGAAATTGCTCATATTAATACATATAATATGGCATAGCCCTCTGGTCAGCCACAATAAGTACCAAATTCACTATAAAGGTTATATCTACTTACAAATTAGAATGTTTAAATGGTTACTATACAACAAAACTTAACCTTTATTCAGGAAAAATAACAATGTAAAACAAGATTAAAATTGATTACTTTAATCAAGGTTTTCTGCTCACATACAAAATCATGATTAAAATTGGCGATTTGAATCAATCCATTCTGGGCAGGAAAGTCATCTTGTGCTCCAGTCAGAAAAGCAAAAACATCAAAGACAGGGGATTAGAGGAAAGGCAGCAGAATGGTAGGAGGGTCACATTTCCAAGGGCAGTTTTAGAGTAAAGAGCCCAACTCCAAAAAAAGAGAAGTGGAGAAAGTCAGTGAAAATGTATTTGCCATTTAAAATATGAATGAAACTGGATCCTTTTCCAGAAGCATTTCTGACACCTGCTTGCCTCTCTTCCGTTCTCTCAGACTCTGGTTCACAGGGAAGCCAATTCACCCTGAAGGATGTCTTCGCCATTCCCCTTCCAAGTGCATTTGTAGGAAGGATGGCAGCAGCCATCACTTAGCCTTCCAATAGCATTTTGGCATCCCACTTTTGAATTTACTGGAGATAGCAGGCCAAGAAGGTGCCTTACCAATTTTCACAATGAAAACAGAAAACTACTGCTAGATCCAACTTTTATCTGCCATCCAATTCAGTGGAAGCTCCAGTCTCCCATCTGAAGAAGGATGTCCTATGTGTGGGCTTCCCAATGTCATGCTCAAAGGACAATACCTGCTCTACAGGTTGCATTGCTGTAGGGAAGGAAATTAAAGCTCTAGACTCTATGGTAGTTGCAACGATGATTATTGTGTAATTAAGACCTTTCAGAATTAGACTGATCACCAATTTTTTTTGTAGTAATTACCTCAAACCGCTGAGAACTGACTTTCTTCCCTTTCTTCATCCATGTGATACGAGGTTTGGGCTCTCCTGTTGCCTGACACACAAAAGAGGCCACTCCTCCAGAAATCCCAATCTGATCTTCAGGAGCTTTCATAAATGTTGGCTTGCCTGGAAAAACAACCAAATCACCTCCATGAAGACACAACATCAGATAAGCAAGGAACGTGTCATGTTAACCTAAATTATAAGATAATTGGTGTTCCTTCTACAAATCCAGGTCGAATGGCCTCAGCCACACATTCAGCACAGACTGCAACATGACAAGCACATTTTCTGCTTGAGTACCTTTTTTTCCTGAAATGAACAAGGTCCATCTGGCTTGCCTGTAAATAAGGGCATTGGAGGTCTCCCCCCACCCCTGGGCATTCATTCAGGTATATGACAATTTGGAACTATTTTAAAGGTTTACTTTTTCATAAATGGATTTTTGCAGTTTTACAATATGGTTGCAGCACTGGAAATTACAGAACAGCTGACACGCCAAACCTACAAAACGTAGCATACGTTGACATTAGTTTTCCTGAAAGCTGTTAAGATACCCATCAAAATTAACAGATACAAATAAAAGCCTTTAAGTGTGGATTGACGTAAAAATTAATGAAAATATAGTTGCATCTTCTGGATTTACATGACAGACTTGGATGGATGAAACTAGACATCTAGGTTGAACATTTGTATTTTTCTTCTGCACTCACAGTACAAGAGAATTTTGCAATATGTGATCTGAGGATCACTTTGAAACACTGCTTTGTCAAAGTGAGAAGAGTTTGATGATCTTGTATCCCTATAAAGCACTAAAACATTTAGCTCTACAAAGACAGTTAAGAGTCCATTTGTGATGTCATTCAGACCACAGGTCACACTAAGGCCACATTTCAAATACAATTCTGATCAACCACCTCAAAGGTGAACCTGACCTATAAATGGGGCAGAGACAGCCGCTGGGAAGTAGAAAGGAGTGAGAGGAGGCACCTGTTTAACCCCAAGACATTGAACCAATGTCCCCAGCAGAGCTGGCAGTGGTTCCGCACGTTCAAATTTTGAGTATGTCCTTGAGGGAGAAGGGGATGATGTCTGTAAGCCCAGGTGCTTTTATCACTAAGCTTTTCATGAACTGAGGGCTGAGTTTCCCTGATCTAGGAGGGATAAAGATTTGGTGACCCTAAAATAAAATCTTTAAATGCATTTTCCAAACATATAGGAGATTAAAACGCTAAGGGCGCAGTTACAAGTTACAGTTGAGCTAGACCAGCAGCTTGCAGATACTGAAGAGGGCAGGGGGCCTTGCTCTGCTCCCCATTCCCTTCACCTCCCCTCCTTGCCTCCAGACACTGGTGCCCAAATCCCTACAAGCAGCTCTGGGTCAACAGAGCCTCTGTGGAACATATTTGGGCCGCTAAGCTGGTAGGAAGACCATTTTGTCTTCTTTTCCAAGCAGGGCATGGAGTGCAGCAGCTCAGGGCAGCATCAGACAGAGCTGGTGGTGGGGCCACTGGAAGATAGCACCTATCCTTTGACAGCTCCAAGCTGGCACCTGCCCCCTGAAGCTGCGAGCTGCAACTCAAACAGCAGTCTCTGAAGACACACACACACCCCCCCCGCACTGGACTGCCCTGTGCTGCACACAACCACAGCCCCACAGCAACAGTCAGGCTCGTCATGGTGGTACCTCTGTGGTAACAGGTTTAAAAAGAGGCAAAACACCTCATGGTGGTGAGGAGTGAGCTTAAACGTGAAACAGCCCTGTGAGCACCCAGGTCAGACAGGAATAAGGAGCTCTAGGTGCCCAAGCAAAGACTCAGTGAAGCCCATGTAGACATCACAGTGGAGCAGGTATTTCCCTGCAGCCCACAGCTGAGTGGGTATCTGGCAGCTGGCCAAGGTCAACTCACCACAGCTTCAGAATGAAGGACATGGTCACACCAGTTGGCACCATATGGAGAAGCCACCACCCAACTGAGGACACACTTAGCAGAGAGAGGCTAATAGCATGCCACTCCTGAAGTAGCAGGACAGCAGACCTCTTCAAAACTTGCAACATGAGATGCTCAATGTGGATTGTGGTTGTGTGCTAAGGAGCTCACCAAATGCCCACATAGACCACAGGCACCATGGGACATACCAACTTCAAACCCAGGTGATATGGAGGTCACAGCTGAGACACTAAGTCACAGGCCTGGACCTCTACTACTGTTGTTTGCTTGGCTTTATATCCAAAAGGCCTCTGCAGATGGTGGATCCACCAAGGTCACCCCTGTCCATGCAGAAGTGGACACACATGCTCTGTCCTCAGCAAGCTTCTGTAAAGGAGCATCACAGACCTGGCCACAGAAATTAATCACACAGAGGTGTACTGAATTTTGCCATCCTTGGTGAGGGAAGCCCCAGGACTATGTACAGAAAATAGCCCAAAACCTAGAAAATGCCTTTTAAGACATGATGGCTGCTGTCTTTCGCACATTGTCTTGACATGAAGAGCACACAATTAAGTGTACTTGCTTAACTCATGCTGATTTCACATATTTACTCATCTATAATCACATCTATTTCTACTTAGTTTATATTTACATATATATGTGTTTATTCACCTCTCATCTATCCCAGTGAAATGTTAAATTACTCTTCGGGCTGCTAGTGATTGTAGCGTGATTATTTTGCTATGCAGTGTGCTGAGCTGATGTCTGGTATTGCATCTCGGCAGCTGATTTGGATTTTTGATTTTCTGTTATTTACTCTGTTATCTTAGCAAAATAGTGTAAATTTTTCAAATTACAAATACAGCAGAATCAAAAAACTTTTGTCCTTGAAGAATAAAATGCAATTATATCTCTCACTGTACACCTACTCCCCTGCTTATACACTGAGGACTTACTTTACTTTTGTACCTTTAAAAAAAAAATCAATACTATTAAAAAACAGAACAAAAGGAAACTCAATGTTCACCTGCAGTAAAACCTAAAATACCTGCTGCCTTGTTCGGCTTGAATTTACATTGTTGTAAGGAATCTTTTTCCTCTGCACATTTAATTGAGCAACACTGATTTCTGGAAACCATCTAAATCCTCCGAGGCTGGTCACAAAAGTATACCTGTATATAAACCAAATTCTCACACAGTCTGGGAAAAGGTATTTCTACAAAGTCTTTTTAAACATTTATGCCCTGAAGTCTTGAAATGGAAGGAAAGTACTAATTAAGCAAACCTAAAATCCTGAGTGCTGGCCCCAGGACAATAGACTTGGGCATGGGCATACATATTTTTATACTGATTGGTAACTGTTACAGCAAATCCCAAAACTTATCTCAGTGAGAGCTAACAGAAGTGCAACAGATCATCCATGAAAATCTTGGTGTCTGTGGAAAATGCATGTTAAGCGGACAGACTACCTCCACATCTCCCCTCCAGCTCTACTGCCCGGAGGAAGCTGCTATGGGACACATCACTAGTTACCTCCAAAGGGAAGTAGTAACCACCATGGATAGGGCCAGGTGATGGTACAAGCAGTCTTTTTTAACCCATTTTGAGCATCTGCACTCCTAGGGCAGCCCCAGAAACACAATCAGAAGAAATAAGGATATACCAAAAATGCAGTAGTTTATCAGTAACCTAGCTGGCTTTCCCCTTCTCTTAAATTCAAAATGATCAGTCTCCACAGAAGATTACGGACATGGCAATTTTTTTGCTCAGACAAGATACAAATAAATAAATACAGGGAACTGAAATATCTTTAACAGTGAAATCTTGTCTTTACCTTCATGATCTAAAGACTAGGTAAAGTTGAGATTTGTTAATTGAAAGTTAAAGGAGAGAAAAAAAGAAGAAAAAGAAGAAACCGTGATCATATTCCCAAGACAAATCTGTGAAATACCAGCTTGAGAGAGAATCTCCTGAGCAAGTGTTCAGTGACAGCAGGGAGAGGTGCCGGATGGCTGGGTGCCCATCACACCCACCTTCACTTACTCCATCACATGGAGTAACAACTCCAGACTGGTGTATTTGTCATTTGGTCACTCCAAGTCCAAACAGCTCCAGACTCTTTCTCCCTAGGCTCTCTGCTCAGTATAAGATCCCTGGAGCATACTCAGTCCTCACCCTCTAAATTAATCCTTGCTCCTCACTTCATAACAAAGTTCCCACTACACCAGGAGTGGAAATTATCGCTATCATTGTTTCTATTCACTCATAAGCTTCAGGCAGGAGAACGACAAAACTTTCACCTTCTTGGCTGAAATTTTCTCTGTTTGGCCCTTACTCAGAACTAAATTATTGTAGAGAGCTTACGGGAACAACACGGTTCTGAGGAGGAAGACCGTGAAAAATAGAGTATTTTCTTACAAGAGAAAGAAACAGGCTTCATCTTATTTGGCTGGGGGCGGAAAAATACCAACTTGCTCAGACATGCTCTCCATTAAGAAACTGTGGTTTTTTTTTAAATAAAAAAAAACCTTCAGAAGAAAAGGACTTTACTTTCACAGTTGATAGTGTTCAAAAACTTGCTGAGCAAGCACAGATTCCTGGATAATCCTACAAAGTGAATCACAAGGAGGGTCTCAGGGTGTGGAAGAGATGCTAGTAGAGATTTAGGCACACACATCTACTTCACTATGCTGGAAAAGAACTGCAAACTCATGCAGAGTCCTGGGCTGAGCTAGGGTGTGCAATGCTTTCAAAACAAATGCTCCCTCAAATTACATTTTAAGAGGTTCACAAGAACATGGTACAGAAAGCCTGAGAGAGCAGTACAAGCAGACAAGTCAGGTATGCACTAATCAGCAAGGCTGTTGTCTGACATCCCCAGCAAAAGCAAATGGGTTTGGGAGGGGAACCTGAAGCCCTCAAAGGCAGAACTTCTGGTCTACTGGAGGGCCACTGACACAGCCTTCCTGCAGGGCAACTCCAAGGGAGAGACAGCCAACCATAAAGACACATCTCTCACCCATATTTTATATATAAAAATCACTGTTGTTCTCTGCTATTCTAGACACTTTGCTTGTTGTGAAACAATTATTATAAATCAGAAAACCATTTCAGCAACTATTTTTAAACTTGCCCTACCAAACATTTGTAGAAGAGTAGTAACATTTCAGTTCTGTTTTTCCTTTTTTTAACAGAGCAATTCAGAGTTACTTCATCACATGCTGTTTCGGACTGTGCAGCTTCTCAATGAACCCAAAGGACCTTCCCAGGGAGAAAAGTCTCTTTTGCCAAATTTTCTTCGAGGCCAAGGTGAAGAGGTGTAGCCTCTCTATAATTCAGCAAAGTGTCTTTTATGTGAACCATGGCCTTTGAGAAGTAACATATGATCTGCATTACCTGACTTGAATACCAGCCAGAGCCTTGAAAAATGATGCTGGGTCATGTATATTAAGCACAGATCCTTGCATTTTGCTGCACATTAAGCACACACCAGTCACATAAAAGATGCTTCCTTGTAATTTTGTAAGAGCCAAAAAAATTCAAGTGGGTGAAACAGAATATATGCCAGCATAAATATGCTTAATATACCCAAATATTAGCTTGTTTTACTTCAAAGACCCATCATTAGATGGTTTCTTAAAATAAATGGGAACATTAAATTGAATCCTGATGCTTTTTCAGTATTTAGCATCCACATCAAATATTCCTCATCCAAAAATTTTAATTCAGAAACTGGCAATCATATTGCTGCTCTTGTTCTGGTGGATGCTATTTTTCCAAAGGGTTGCACACAGGCCTGAGAAAATTGAGTTATTAAATACATGTCTGCTTAAGTGTTCTGTGAATACTCACCTGCTGTGAGAGATTTTAAAGAAAGATATCTCTATCCTCATGCTACAAGTGCCCACTGTTCTCAATAGAAGGGTAGCCAAAATTAAGACCGGTATTTTAGGAGAGGGAAGCTTGTATTTTTATCTGAAAGCTTTTACGACTTGGGATAAATTAATACTGAAATTTGTCTCCTTTGTGAAGGAAAAAAATTACAGTTGTGATAGGAGATTAACTAGATAAGCACGTACAATAGGCATATATGGGTAACCTTATTTAAGTGCCTGGGCTAAATGAATTAATATAAGTTATTGACACAAGCACAAAAAGATCATAACAGGAATAGTTCTTGAGCCTGGAAATTCTGAAATTCAGGTTTAAATCCCTGCCTTTAACCTTCCCTGTCACATATGTTAAGGCACAACTGTGCCTCAGCTCCCACTGTAAAACTTTCCTGCTGTTCTCACACGGCTGCTGTCTGGACAAATACACAAAAAATGATGATGTGGCTCAGTTGTTATAATACTGGGAAGAAACCAAGAATGACACAGACTTCCTCATGTTCATGACCGACTTTGAAGTGGAAATAAAGTGCTCTAGAAGACAGAGGTGGCCCATTCTTATATATACAGCAAGGTATTTATCTTTCTCTGTTTCCTTTATGATCTTGGACGATTTATATCTGTGCATGGATGGATGCCTGCTGGAAAGATACTCTGGTGAAACCTACTCTATGATTTTTCTCCTAGGCATCTGCTGCAGGGCAGGAGGCAAGCCAGTGGGGTCTCCAGCTATCCTTATGTTTTCCTTTCAATATATCCACCATCATTTAAACTTGGTTCCTGTCCCATTGTGACTATTACGAATATTGTTTGGCAAATTACAATTTTTCAAACTTGCACTTTTAGTTATTGTACAATTTACAAGTAGGAAGAGCCTGTCTGAGCCTTGTAATAACACTTCTTTAACAAAGCATCAGTAGGTCTTGGTGATCACAATGGTAATTCATTCTCTATTTCTCCTGTTTCGGTTTTATTTCATGAACACGACAGCATTTGTAAATGAAAGTTCTGTCCTTTATCGCTTGGTGCAAGGTACTTTTTAAATAAATGCAAATATATATAGCGGGGTGTTGCATGCTCAGATACATACACTATTTCTTTTTATCCAGTGAATGGATCACAATCCTTTCTCCCATCCACTTTAAAAAACACTTAATCACATCCCAATCACAGAAAATGGCATTCTGAATTCAACGTATTCCTCAGATCTCTCTGAATTACAGGTTACCTAATGTTATCAGCACATCCCCCTCTCTTGTTTTATCATCTTGTTAGGTTTTAATGCTTAAGAGATTCCCAACAGCTCAGACAAATTATTTCAATCCAATTTTAGAGGTTGAGTTTTCCAGCTTCAAGTGTGGTTCTCTGTGATAATCAAATCTGCAAACATTATCTCAAAGCAAGTTCCATTTCTCCTTACCTTCATCTGCTGACTTCCATAAAGTTACTCACAGATACCTTTTGAGTTTGTACAAAAAGAAACCAAACAAAGTAAATAATTAATATACAAAACTCTAAGAAGTAGACCTTTTAACATGTTCAGTGACCTCTGTAACTCTCAGTAGAACCACATTACAAAAATACTAAGAGCAATCATCCAGTAGAGGCTGGGCTTTTCCCTAAACACTAGCATGAAATTCTGTGAACTTAAGATTCAAGGCACTCCCTTCAGCAGGCGAGACCCACTGTGCTTCGTTTATCTGTCGTAAGTTTAACTGAGGAGAATGCAAAGGTATGTGTCAGGTCAAACTTATAATTTTATCAATATTTGTAATGACTTAAGCTCAGAAACTCTAATGTATAATTTCATCAGTATTTGTAATGACTTAAGCTCAGAAACTCTTATAATCTGCTCCTACACTGTCTCAGCAAACAGATGCTGCTTACTCTTTCTAAAGACTCTTTCCTTACCATAAGCCCAGTTAAAGCAAAGCCTCGGACAGGCCTGAGGTTTCTCTGCAGACACAGGTGGGAACCTTCACACCCAGACTGGCATTTTCAAGCCCTCTCTTCTCTTTTGCTAATACAGGATTTATGCTTATTAAATGTAATATAAATCATTAAATAGTCTTTAAGTCAAAATGGAATATTTTAAAATTTCTTCTTAAAGAAACATCTTAAAACCTCATGTGTCCTGTGTTCTTCTGGTCAGTGTCTAGATGGTTATACATAAATCAACCCTGAACCAGTAGAAACTGGGTGCTCACTATTAAATGCTGATGTTTGGAGAAACCTGCTTATTCCTAAGAAATATGGGTTAAAAGCTGTTAGTTCACTCAAATGTTAAAGCCACAATTACAGAATATTAATAAACCATAGCAACAGCCTGTCATCATAGCATTGCACTTCAGCAGATTTCTAATTCTGCCTATTTATGAATCATGAAGTTGCTGAAAGCGTTTAAAGGCCTAAAATTAACTGACACGATACTGAAACAGAATTGTCTCAGGCAACCATTGCACAAGCATGCTGTGCAGCACTGAACATTCTGGGTGCAGATTTATTTGTGGAGAGACTTTTAGGCAGGCAATGTAGATCCTAACGCAACAGGGAGGTGGTTTCTCTTCATATCATATCTGCAGGGTGCCTACAGATTTTGCACACAGGGTGGCAAATTTTCTCCGTTATTTTTCAGGCTGTTTTAATTGCAATGTCTTTCTCAAAGTGCCTGGCTGGCTATCAATGTGAGCTGCTTTACATCCTAGTAAGAAAATCCCTAACTCTAGCTAATCCCTGTGCTGTGATTGACTCTTATCCCTGGGTTTTTTAAAAGTTTTTTGAGTGCCAGGAAAGTGGGGGGAATATATATCAACCTCTCTACTATGACACCATTCTTACAAATGCTTCCAATAACTGAAATAACATGTAACTAGAAAAATATGCTGAGAAGCACAAAGCAGTCCTGCATACAACTGAAGAATACTGATTAAAAGCAAAGCAGAAAAACAGCCAGAAAGACATCCTTCTAGAACCTGAAGTCATCTTCATCTCCCCTCCCTAGAGCACCTGCAGCCTGTGTGTGCCTATCCTGGGGAAAAGACAGACCCCTGTATATGGGTTTAGCTTTCGATTCTAACTCCCTAGCACTTACACTAAGTCTTATACAGAGTATAAAAACAAAGGAGAGCAGAGAAGTGCTGCTCTAACTGCAGACCTTCCAGCAGCCTCACAGAATGGTTTTCTGCTTTGCTTTAATTTAAAATTGAAACCTGAAGTCAAATTTCCACCTGGTAATAGCTTAAAGGCACTTCCAATTAACTTGGTAATACACACTTTCTAAGTTAATAAATTTTTCAGCCTCTGTGTTTAATACAATTAAACGTTTGGGCCTTTGGCCTTAGACCTTATTTAGCTTGAGAAAGGATTGCAGGGAGACTGCCTCCAATTATCACCATTTACACAACATTCACTTAAGGGCTTTCAAATGCATACATATAGAACATCCATTTAATCATACAGAAAATTCAGTACCTGAATGCAGGCCTCCTCTCTCTTGCACAGAATACGTACAACAGAGAAGAGGATAATAATGCCAGCTACTGGGCTCTGAAATCAGTCATCACAACATGCCTGAGGCAGTTCGTAACAGCTGTGCCTGCTCCTAGGCACTTACTTTTCCTTCCAAATCTGCATTTTGTTATTTGCAAGTTTCTTCAAAAACTTCAAAGTTAATAAAGTGTATTGCACAGTGTAAAGAACCTGGACGATATGCAGGATGAGGAAACAAAGACAGAACTGAAATCTTGTGCTTGAAAAAACATGAAAATTAATTTTGCCAGCATGCCTACCACATTAAACACCATATTCTTTTACACGAAAGGATTAAAAGGTTTTAATCCCTCTTCGCAAGCAGCTAGTTCTTGATTCAGCAGTTCAAAAGGCTTCGCCAAGCTCAGGTTTTTCCTCTGCTTTTAAGAATTAAAATTGAGTGTAAACCTTATTTTGTAAACAGAGAGCATAGTACAATGATTTTAATAGAACTGGGAGCCAACGCTTAACAGACTAAGCGACCTCTTCACAATATCCGTTACTAAGGCAAAGGCATCCTGGGCTCTCAGGAAGGCCTTTGCTGAGGGACCTACATTTCATTTTAATGCCACTGTATGTTGTTCTGTCCTCCTTTCAGTAATGAACAGAGTTTCTGCCTCATCTACCTGGTGCGGAGGAAAATTTTCAGCTTAATGATGATGAGTGCACTCCAGCATTTGTATTACACCAGTGCTTTTTTTTCTATTTGTATCAACTGTTTTATCATTCAGCATCTGTAGCACAGTCTGCAGAAAACCAAGAAATATAATTTCCACATTTAAATGTTTACCAGAATGTAAAAAAATTCAGCAGGTAGCAAGGCACCCAAGCAAAATACCCGCAAGCGTTAGAAATAAAAATAAAGTTACTCTATTTTGCTCCATCTTCCTTGAAACTTCCCAAGAAACAAGAATATTTCCCCATTAAAAGGCTTCCTCCACGTCAGACTCCTTGAGAAGCCTGGACGGCAAGGTTCAATGCATCTGGAAGACCCTGGGCAGTGTTTTTTTCCCTTAGTGATATATTTCAGCAGTGGCTCAATGAAGGCACAGAGCTACGCACAGCTCCAAAGCCATTTGAGCAGAGTTCCAATGCCAGGGCTACCACCTCCGCCTGGCAGTAGGACTGTGCTGGCAGAGGGTTTCTAAGCAATTCTGATCCTCCACAGCAGAGAGACAAGAAAGAAAAAGGGAGCGCCAAGGCCATGCTGTGCTGTGTCCAGCTGCATGCTGACCCTGGTGGAATCAGTGGTGGAATCAGGGAAGCTCCAGAAGCCACTGTCTCCTGTCGATGAACTGCCCCCGAGTTTTCCCAAAATGGCTCTGTATGTATGTGGAAAACATCTGACTCCATCCCACATGAATATTGGGTGTCTGAAGCCCACAGTAAAGAGAACAAGAGACATATGCCAAAGGATTGCAATTTTACTGTCGTTGCAATACAGCCCTGCTCTGTGCAGGTGCTTCATCCCAGGAGGTGTCCAGTCCCCTCCTCCACTCAGGGCTTTCTCATTCAGCAAGGGCTGACTTCTAGAAAGGCTTCAAAATTAATCACCTTCATGGTTGCTGCATTCTTGATTTAATTTTTCTAGCATCCATTCCTTGTTGTGTTATGAATTTAACAGAGAAAATGAAAACCTCTTCTCTCTTTAATAACTTTTCCCTGTGTAGATGATCAGGTCAGCCTCCAGCCTTTAGTCTGGTCCAAACTGAACTCCTTATATTTCCAGCTACCAGGCATGGTTCCAGAGAGAGAGCCAGTGAAAAGTATGCTGCGTACAGAGATTTGCCATACTTAGTATTTGCCTGCATCACTTACTTTCATTCTCACTGCTGGACAAAACTATCACATGCTACAAGCTTAAGGGACACGCACACAGATGTCAAACCTGCAAGATTCGGCTTGCTTTTAACCTCTTTGTGAAGACAACACAGGATATGTTTATAATAGAAAACAGATGTCTTTTAGACTGCTGTGTCTACATCTCCCCCACCCATCCCTGCTCTGTTGACCGAGTCCCAAGGTTCCTGGCTTCACACTTGATATACTGAACTAAAATCCACATCAGCAAAGAGGATGACAAGCTACCTCCGTGTGAGCTAACTGTGCTTCTCAGGTTTTACATGTGTGAGAAAGAAGGCATTGTTTCCACCTCAGGGACCTGACATCCCAGTATATTTTGTGAAGGATGTACACCAGCTTGAAACAAACCTGCACGTGACTCTCAAGCCTGAAAGAATGGCAGCCTTCCCTACCTACTGCAAGTCAACACATTGCTAAATCATAATGCACCCTAGAAAGAATAGGATGAGACAAAAAGTCTGTCCAGTTATACCTGCCTCAAGATAATTTTTAGCTGCTCAGCTCTATTACCGGTGAGGATAGCATATCTGTACACAGGCAAAGGGATCTTGCTTAAGAATTACCCATGCAGGAGTAATCTCTTGCCTATCACCAATCTTTGATTTTCATGTTACATTTTGAAGACTGACTTGATACCACGGAGTGGCTGTCAACTCCACTTGTGTTCTCCAAGAATAAATGCGTATCAAAGGGGGTGTTCCCCATTTGCTGAGTTGGAATTAGTTACACCAACAGGGTACCAAAGAGGTTGCTGCCTGTCACTGCTATCAAAGAGGAAGCTGAAATGGAAACACCAAGCAGCAGCAACCAAGCACTGTTGCCTGTCAGGGCAAGCGTGACACAGGACAGCCAAAACGTAGAGGCACAGAGGGCTGGAAGGGGCTCTCCAAAATAGAGTCCTGTCCCTCAGCTTCACAAGGGCTGCATTGCACAACCTCTTTTATAAGTAGATCATACACCAGCTTCACATAGGTTTGCGTTTCAGCCACACTTCTCTTACTGTTCAGAGAACTGTTCACTGGAAAACCATCCATGGTCATGGAAATATCAGTGGGAAAACAGACTATGGTTTGTGAAGTTAGTTCTTGTCAGTTATACCCACTTGTTTGTACACCAACATGATCCTTTAGCTGAAAAGGGTTTCGTTCTACCTCTGTCCCTTTTCTCTCTTTCCCCCCAATGTATAGCTCAGATCATTTTTACTCTCTTAATAACAGTAAAATGTTTTCTGTCTTATATAATCCACTTCAAAGACTAAAGATGGAAATACTGCCTGTTGATACTTACAAGGTTTCCTTGAATTCTGCTTCATACTCTCTTACGGTAGGATCCAAAACACTTTTATCACCATCAACTTATTTAAAACCAGGAAAAAGGATGCATTTGGGTTTGGGCATCCTGAGATTACTATTCATCATCTTATCACATTTTCTTCTTCATCCGCTCCTTTAAGTTATGCAGCTGGATATGGCTTTTGTTAATTCTTCTATATAATTATAACAGAACCAAGAAACTGTTCGGTCTTAGTTACATTTATAAGATCACATCTACAATGTCCTTGTGACATACTATTTCCAAGTTTTCTTGAAACTTGCAGTTCTGCTGATCACATGCAGAAAGCGTTTGTTAACAAGGCTGCTTAGAAACCTGCATTTGCATTTTCATACACAAGTGCATATCCAGATCTCCACTCAAACCATGGTTATGGAATGAACAAAAGCTTATCATGAACTAGCCAGAAGCCTCACATGCATGTTTATTATTATAAAGTCATACAAAACATGCCATTCAGCCGTTGTTATACTATAACCTCAGATAGCTGAACATGAGATAAAGGTAGAATAGCAGAAGATGAACTGTAATCTGGGAGAACATGCCCACCAGCACAACAGCAGCTGCCCACATTCTCAGTGCTTAGATCGTAAAAACAAGGCTAACAATATGATTTGCAAAGTGCTGAAATCACCCAACAGCACCAGTCATAATCTGAGATGCACATTTATTTCAGCCAAGCATTCTTCCACTATTAGTGGTGATAAAGCTGGCGTATGAATTAAAGGTTTAAGAAAGGATGATGACAGTATGGAAATTAATCACACAATTTAAAACTTCTGTCTTGGCACTGTGAAGCCGTCACACTCCTGGAGAGCAGTGACACACTGGGCCACCACCATAAGGAAATACAGCCTCCCATTCCAGGTGACTGCGTCTTAAAAGCTATTAAGTGTTTTCATTGAGTTGTATCAAATCACATTTCAGAAGCCAGTGTTTAAAATTCCAAGTATTAGAAAGCCCCATTCAAAGTATTATAAATTCAGTAGTGGCACTGCAGCAGGCAGGGATTTATCTTTCAGACTGCTGTGATCGTTATTAATAATATTACCAGCCACTATTGTTTTGCTAATTTGGTGCTTCACCTATGAATAAATGAACTTCATGAAATAAATTACATAGAACAATATTAGTGTTGTTCTTACTGTATTAACAGGCATCCATGTATGTAATTCACCCAGAGCGGTTTCCGAGTAAATCCACCCTGCACATAATGCCATTAGGCACTGAGGGGCTGGCTTGCAACCAAGCGCAAACTTCATGGATGCCCTTTGGGACAGCAGCGCTGCTGAGCTGGTTAGCAAAGCCAGGGCAGGACAGCAGTTCTCTAACACAGACTTAGGAACTCCAGAAAAACTCTGGAGCTGCTTTTCTGATTCTTAACTCCTTGGATGTGTGGATCTGGAGTCTTTTTTTTTTTAACAGATCTGTCAGAATGCTGATTGCTGAACAGCTTAAATTGAATGCAGGCCTGCCACATGTTGTCAAATGTACTACAGAAAGGAAGGAGGACAGAAAGAACTTCATTGCTGCTTCACTGCTTCCCAAGTGCAGGTTTGCAGTTGCATGGGAAAGAAGCCTGAATTTAGGAGCTGATAGGCAGGATTAATGAGAAACATTCTTTTTAGAGCCCCTCTCTCTTCCAATTCTTTGCTCATTTTATTGATGAAACAGACCTCAGCTGTGTAGGACAGCTGCTCTGTAATTCCTTTTTCAGAATTCTGAAGGTTCCTTAAAATCCACGTTCGTTGCCATTTTGGCATGATTTAAAGGGACTGACTCTGACTGACTTAGAAGTACTGCAAGCCCTTTTTTTAAGAAAAGAGGAAAACAATGCATTAGGAGTTTTAAAAGGGCCATTATCTGAAGGAAGCTGTAGCAAAGCAGTAGTAGTGTCACTCACTTCCTAGACCTTGCTTTTTCTATCCTTCTATTAGCATTCAATACAAAATTACAGAAAATATTAACTTCTTAGTCACTGTATTCTAAGTAAACACTCGATGCTTGCAGTTAGATTTTGAAGTTTTTAGGAATGTAAGAAGAGCCAAGTGTTTTTGTTTCTATGGTCTTTCATTAATTATTGGTGACAAACAGCCAAGACCATGCAGCTGAGATAACCACTCTCTCTGAAAGGGTAAGATAGATATCTTAGATTGCTCCAAAGGCAGCTCAGCTCTTCTCACCTGCCACCGAGTGTCCAGAACGTGCTCTGCTTGGCAAACATGACACACTAAACCCTGATTTCCAGCACTACAAGCCAGGCTTAAAACCAGAGCAAATGTTGCAACAAGCTTGATTGTATCTCCTCCAATCTAAACAAGTGACAGCTTGCTAAAGTATTCTTGTCCTAGTTACTTGAGGAAAATGAGTGTCTTCAGATGTCTTCTGACTAGTACACCTGCAAAGGATGGAAAAATATGTGATAAAAATAAAAGCGGGAGCAGACATACCTGTCTTCATGGAGCCTAGCACCACTTCTGCAACAGTTCAGGTAAGCAAGGGAGAAAAAGAAACCATTTTCTTCAACTGTTCATGGAAAAGACTCTATTGAATCACAAAACCACAGCTGGAAAGGGGCCTCAAGAGGTCTCCAGTCCAACCTCCTGCTTGAAGTGAGACCCTTGCAAACAATACATCATTTGAGCAGTCTAGCTGAGCCTTAGGAAGCTTCAAGGATGGAGAAGTGACCACCTTGCTGAATAGCCTGCTCCAATGCTGCTCTACCCTTCAAGAGGGAAAGTTGTTCCTAAAACTATCTGATCCTCTATTTCAATTATTAATAGTGAACTTCAACACAGTTTCCTCTATCTCTGCATCTCATCAATGCTAAACTTCTTCATCTATGATGACAGCTATTGAGCAACTGGATTACTAACGATGGCAGATACTATGACTGTATGTATGCATTGGAGCCCATGTTTAAATAAACAAAACCACTATTTTCAAACATGGCTAATCACCACATCAATAGACTTATTAATGGGATTCCAGGACATGATTGTGTGCATGTTGCAGCAGCAGAGACTGGCTTCGACAAACACAGAGCTCCATTCCAACTGTATGTTTCAAAGCTAAAAAAAAAATGGAGTGCAATCAAATGCAGTGGATTAAATAACAAAAGAAATTAAACAAGTGGACAACAAATTTGTTTCATTGTATACAAACTGTGTGCGCACACACCCCCTGACACAGTTTTGAGTATGTCAAGCGTTTATGAATCACAGAATAATTTAGGTTGGAAGGGACTTTTGGAGGTCATCCTTTCCATACACCCACTTAATACAGGGCCAACTTCAAAGCTGGGTCCAACTGTGATGCTGGATCAGGTTTCCCAGGGCTCTGTCCAGTCAAGCTTTGAGTATTTTCAAGGATGGACATCCCAAAACCTCCCTAGGGCTCTGGTACAATGTTTGACCATCTTCATGGTAAGGACATTAAAAAACAACTCTGTTATATTTTATCACTATTTCTTATGTTACAGCTTATGTCTGTTGGTTCTCGTCCTATTACCACAAACCCACCAGAAGAGCCTGAGTACTCCTGCTCTGCATCCTCCCATTGGGCAGCTGAAGACAGCAGTACGGTCCCCCTCCAAGCTATCTCATCCCCCACCTCTGCTTGTACATCTAGTGCTGCAGAGCCCCCTCACCAGCTCAGTACCAGTGTATTGCATGCCCATACACCAGTCCATGATGTTGCACTCCTCTCATCACCTTATCAGAAGGTGGTATTCTTTGCTACCTGCCTTAAACAGGAAGGGCTGCATTTAGCAGTCAGTCTCTTATCTTTCAGTTTGTGGCTCTGTGTTCATAAGCACCTACAAGCTATCTGCTATAAGCATAAAGTACAACCATCGCTAATGAAAGTTGACTTCTTAAAATATCTCCATGATCATTAAGAACTGTGCTGGACATCAACCTGCAAATTTATCTCTCTTACAAAGAAATATTACTTGACCAGCAGCCACAGCCCTTCTGAATTAATTTTACTTACAATTATTTCAAATGTTTTCAAATCTTGCAACACTGGCAGAGGTAATGGCAAGCCCTGGTATCCGGTGCTTGTCTTATTCCTCACAACCCTGGCTAGACAATCCATCTTCAATTAATTTTTAAAATCAGATTTCTACTATTTACCTCCCTCTCTGCACTGGTTGTGAGATAAAAGAGTTCTTCTGCTGTACTTACTGACTCTTATGAAGTGCACCACAAAACGCGGGGGTATTGTTAGAATTTCTGAATCATCATATGCCAGCATTCGAAAAGAAAAGTAATTCAATGGAGCTCCCGCTACACAGGACTGCTGCACACACTGTGAACATTAAAACACTTTCAAAGACACTTCCCACTTCCGTTTCAACATATCACCTCCACTTATATCCAGTTATTACGTTAGTCTATGTACCAAATGAATCCCAGTTGCAACTTCCACTAAGTAATGAAGTAACTGAGCATTTTAGAGCCACAAACAAAAGATTTTGCCTTTTTCGGTTATTCTAAAACAACCGTTCGTCGATGCAAAAAGAGAGTTTGACATCTGAGATATAAAACGCTCAAAAGAAGGCTGTATCAGTTAATCAAAACAGAGTGATGACTGCAACAAATGTTATCAGTTCTGACATGGCAAAATGAGAGCAGGAGGCCACTATCCCAGACTGGCAATTCCATTAACTCTTTGCATTACTACATTTCTATTTATTTTTGACTGTTCACAAACTATCAATAGCCGTTTGGTGGATAACAAGAGCAGCAGCATGGAGAGACCACTGTTGTCAAGCATTGGTTTTCAGGAAATCACTTTTAACAACTCCCCAGTCCACTGAGTGTGACCATGGAAGCAAGGAAAGAGCAGGTTCTGCTGCCAGCAGCAATTGCCACAGGCAGTCTTTTTCTTGAACGCCAGAATTACTTTAACCTCGTCCATCAGAAGCTAAACTATTTAGACTCTGGTACCATCACAAGAACTTATTGCCATGGGAAATATATATTGTGTATGTATTTCATATAAACAGATCTTTTTTCTTGATTCCTCAAGTGCTCTTTCACTTTCCATTGTATCCAGCTCTTGCAGACATTCCTAATTCCCACTTACAGGCAGGTTGAAGAGCTAATCCATGGACACCGAGGAGCAAACTTTCAAAACCACATTTGTTACTATGAGATCTCTTGGTAGCAACAAAGCAGGTGAGCAATGACAAGCAGCTACTGGTCTCTCACTCTATACATAAGGCACGCGACATTCTTGTTCTCGCAGTGTTGCTGGCCTGCTAACCTCAGTACAGGGGAGATTTTACAGAATAATCTGGAGGAGGACACACTGACATGGGTATTAAAACAGGACCAAGAAAACCAAAGCATGGCTCCATTTTTTCTCCCTGCCTTCAGAGAAACTGCAATCAGGGCTATTAACTTCTCCCTGGAGAGGCTGAACTATTACTACTTATCAACTTTATAAAGCCATTTTGATTATGCTTTGCATGGCATAAGGTGAAAACTTAGCACTTTGTGTAACATGGAGCACCAGGAACAACAAAACCTTTATGGAGGTTTGTGTACAAGTCAGCAGATAATGAGTAGACTGACAAGGACTCAAGTCTGAGCACTGACAAGAGAAACTGTCCATGTGTAACCATCAACTGTGCTCACAACTCTGATTTTCTCCTGATAGTTCCGAGATTCCCAAATGTTAACAAGCGGCAGAATTAATGAAATCTATTATGGCTGGAAGGGTCCTGCTTGATTAGCCATCCAGAGTGTACAGACATCAGTATTTGCTGTCCTCTCACAATGGCTAACTACTTGCTCCTTGGAAGATGGAAAGGGCTTTGCAGAGACAGCACAAGTGCCCATCTGCAATCTCCAGGTAATAACCTACAGGCTGGAAAAGAACATATGTACCTTGCCTGCCTGGATCCCTAAGACAACCTGGTTTTTTTGGTGCAAGTGAAGGGGTTATTAAATCTTTCTGGTGGAGAGAAATGTTACCCAGAGTAGCAGAGCAGATAAGGTTTAGCCTGTTTGAAAGCTGAGCCTGAGAGCTCAGACTGAGAACCAGCTGGCTGGAGATGGAGCTGACAAATGTGTTCAGGCTGGGCAAATCCTTTTAGTCTAGTGCTTAAACACCTAGGACATGGCACAAAAAGGGCCCTTCTCACCTGCTGCGTCCTCCTGGAGGAGGAATGAGCAACTGCCATAAAATATGCCCTCTCAAAAGAAAAATATTAACTGTAGAAGACGCATAATAGTTTCACTGGAAGGCAAGGAAATGATGGAGCCTGTTTCTAGCAATACTTCTTCAGCCATGGCAATTCAACCCCTGCGCTGAGGAAAGTTCTACCCTGACAAGTCATTCCACCTAGTTTTAAGGTCAGTCACTAGTGACAGAAAGACTTCCCACAGCACGCGGCTAAATACAGTAACTAACATCCATTAGTTGAAGAACATGGAGTAGCAAGGCAGCAGGTTCTGCAGGTGGAAGGAGAAGACAGGCTGGGCCCAATGCCCCTCCTGCATCTCTGGGGAGGAGAGAGCAGGTGATATACGGGGTGCAGTAGCAACCCCAGATAGGTAACACAGTCGTGGTCTATTGCCGGTATATACATCAAAGTGAACAACAGCTCAAGGTGCAACAACCAAGGTACACTAGTTGTATCATCCTCTGAATTATTTCCTATCAAGTCAGTGGTTATCTTCCTTGTGTCGCAAATGGAATTCAGCGTCCCCAACAGTAAATTGCATCACATTGGACTGCAAACATATGCACCGTTTTCAGGAATACTGCTAGGGACTGTCACAAACACTGCTTACTGTTGGAAACCTTGGCTGCTCCGAGAAAGCAAATGAGCAGAACAAAAACCACCCAACAACTTCCCCAGCTACGTGGGAGACGGCTCACATGAACAGTGGGGAGACTTTCACAGTGAGTCTAAGCAGCCAGGCAAGGCTGGACGAGAATGGAGAAAAACAAGGTGATAATGATTAAACAAAGTTTATCCTGCTTGAGAAGGAACGAAGCAGCAGTGCCAGCAGGGAGTGGGAGAACATGAGAACAGCCTTCAAGATTCTAGAAGGAAACTGCAAGATGAAAAGGAATATATTTTTTTGTGTCATGTGACTAGACAAGAATTCATAGTCACGGAACTGCTGTTAGTATGTTTGGGGTAAATTCCTATACCATACTCCCATGGTATAAATGTACTGCCAGTTAAACACTGGAACAGATTGCCGAGGACTTGGTGGGCTCTTCCCTCACCAGAAGTTTTTAAGAACATGCTAGACAAACATCTGTTGTCAAGAGCTTAGAGCAATCCTGTCTGAGTACAGAAAGAAGGGATAAAATGCCTTTGCACCACCACTACTACAAGTAGAAGTCTTCTATCCCTTTTCAAAGATCAAGAGCTCTATAGTTGTATTTCAAATTCTGCAGAAAAGGTCAGTGATGGCCACAGCTGTAGCCCCTGCAAGAGGGCTGCTAAAGATGAACAAACTAAGGCTCCTGCAGATACCAGGTACTCCTGCGTCCCTTTGCTCCATGGGCATGAAAATATTTGGCACTGACAAATGATGCCCTCATATTGTCAAGTATTCTTTTAACATAGAAACATTTTACATGCTCCAGAAGATGACAGAGCCCCAGGCTGGAGCCAGGTCTGAGCTGCCCGAGCTGACCCGTGTGCTCCTTGCAAAGGGCAGTCCTGCATTGAGCACATGGGCACATCTGCAGGCAGCCTGCCTCTCGCTGCAGACTTAACCAGACTGCAGCCAAAACAACCTCAGATTTATACTAGATTATGGGAATAGTTTATGAATTCATAGCACTGTATCAGACTACTAAATCTATAAACTATGCAGGTAAAACTCCTGAGCAGCATATGAGATTATTGGGCTGGAGGGAAAAATTTTCTAATGCAATGAATCACATTTAGTCTTCCATGTATTTTAAAAAGAAGCATTTTAAACGGTAATATTTTGGACCACACTTTTATTGATTAACTTAGTTCTGAAGTACTTATAATTTTTTAACTTAAAACCAACAGTAGCTTAACCCTTTCAGGTCTAGTAACTGGATTTTCCACAAGCTTACCACCACTGTTGTTTCAACAGAGGAGCTACTAAAAAGGAAAAAGCTCCTACTTTCAAGACATTTAGAATAAAATTTTGGCACAAACTTTGTTACATGTCAACTTTGACATGTTACATGTCAAAAACATTTATAGCACTACAGGTCTTTGAAAGTTTTGGGGGTTTTGTTGATAGGTTTATTTGTTGGTTAAGTAGTAACTGGGCCATTCTTCAAAACTCTCATGGAAAGCTTTGCGAAATAAGTTTCTGACCAGCAGCTTTCTTAACTAATCTATTTTAAACTAGTTGGCAGCAGAATAACAAAAACACTTAGCCCTCCCCTCCTAGTGACTTCTGCTGTTTGAACCCCAGTAGCATTATTTCCTACCCAACCAGGGTAGCGTGCTACACAACATGGTGCTGGCCTCTAACAGTACTGCTCTGTGTGGCACTTGTGCAGAAGCCCTGGAAGGCTGCTGCAGGGAAAAGAACAAAAACATTTGAATAAGTCTTCCTAACCATGGCAGTTGGCCAAACTCCATCCATGGGAACTTACACTGTATTGCTTGTTTTCAAGGCTGCTATGGCATCATCTCAGTCTCTGGTCGATTTGGGTTTGCCTCAAACTTGGGTACTTTGGCCTGGATGAACCAAGGGCAGTTTTCCATGACAGTGAGCAGCAATATCCTGTCATGTGCAGCTGCCAGGACACAGCTTCCTCCCACTCATGCCAAAGTCATCCCCTCCCGCAATCTTCCAAGTCCCCCACAAAAGGTATGGCAGGATCTGCTTTTTGTGATTTTGTCAGAGTAGCCATCTTCTCTGAGCCGTATTTTCATGAGGCTAACTCAGGGCCTGTTTGCTACGTGGTGAAATTTCCAGTACAACCCGAATCTTTAACGTTTAGCACAGCAAAAAGCTCAACGCTGTAGTGCCCTGAAGTTATGACCTGATCCTAGAGCTTATTATTCAGTTAGGAAAAGAGGGCAAGCACAAGGATAGCCAGTTCTCTGAGACAGAACTAAAGCAGAATTATAACAAAATATGGTTGTGAATTTTTTTTTTCCATGTAACAAATCCACACAAATGGTCAGTGAAGACAGGTGAAAACCAGCGCTGCCTAATTCAAGGTAATGCATTTAGTAGAGAATAATTTAAACCAATCATACACTTCTCTGGATTCTAAATGAACTGTAGCCACTCAGGAAGGCATTGGACGTAACTATCTAAGTAGATGTTTACAGTGAGCAGCTCAGTGCAGGTACAGTCATAAAAGGAAACTAAACATTAGGAAGTGCATAGAAATGGATGTAGAATAATACAAAAATACACTATTATAAAAAGGCAAGATAATTTCTAAGGCAAAATAATACCTGCACCAAATGTGACTTTGCTCAACAGGGTTGACAAATCTCTGGAGAGCTGTATACAAGAGAAGACTGAGCTGGGTGCTCCTATATCATACTTGCAAGAGAAATAGTAGTTCAACTGCATATAAAAGTGATAAATTCAAACCAGCAAGTCTTTTGTTTTAATAGTCACACAACAGATAATCAACCTCTAGTCAGTGAGGTGCCCCAGAGCAGCAGCAGAAGCAGAAGACTTGGAGAATTCCCTTACAGGACAACAGCTTAGGGCAGAAATAGCATTAATGAATGACCTCATTGTACTCTATACTGTAATAGATGCATATTAATATTCATAGATTATTAGGATTGCAGGGTCCACTCTATCATCTAGTCTGACCTCCATTCTGACATAGGACATGTTTTAGCCAGCTCCTCCAGCCTCTGGTCCTTGTTAGGCTTTTCTCCGCTAAGTCAAAGGAAGCTGGTTTATACAAACCAGATCCTTGTTGTAAGGAGGGTGTACTGCAAATTTTGGCTCAGTGAGATCTGGTGATAAAGAGATCTCAGAACTGACATCTGAGTGCCAGGAATGAAATAAACTCTACAGTTGTGTCAAATAATCCAAGAGGTAGGAAATGGAAAATGCTTTCTGCATGCCCACCATAAGTCAGGAAATCACATTCTTGGTCCTTCTCCAGACTCGTTTCAGCTTGTCACTGCACTCTTATAGGGCCACCCACAAATGCAGTGTGGGGCTTTCCATGATGCAAGTGAGCAATATTTTTATGGTACAGATGATGGAATCACACCACTCCTGATTAGCTAATGTTTTTGGAATGGCAGTATGTTCAAGCTATGATATATTTTTAATCAGTTCTAGGAAATACTCAGGAAATAAACAAAGCCGTTCTTTTACAAAAATTATTCTCACCTCTTTGACACTCAAAAAAAGCAGGATTTGTATTCCTAATTTTAACAGGCTTCAGCTTTTGGGTGACCCCTTTCTGGAAAAGGGTAATTCTCATGAACTGCATAGCTTAAATATGGCTCAATGCAAGCATTAAGATCCACCTAAAAGGGATCCTTTCATAAAATAAGAACCTAAAACTTAGTCTTTTATTTGTAAAAAGTATTTCATTTTCAAGAGTTTATCTCATTATGGGTTTTATGGAAATGAAGAGCAGCAATTCCTACTTTGATGCACTTTCCTTCAGACTAATACCTCTGTGGCAGAAACCATTTAAAAAAAAATATTCTGCTTCCTTGTTCATGAGCTAAGCAGTAACTGAAGCCTCTCCAGTGAACTCTGGGAAGGGAAGGAGAGAGAGGGAGGAAGAGAGGGAGGAAGGCTACCTCATTCCTGTATCACACCCCAGAGCTGCAGAGACTCTGCACCTGCTCCTTTACCCCTGCACCCAGCAGTGGTGGGAATCACACTCTGGGACATCCAGCACTTTTACACCTCTTAGTCAAGAACAAAAGCAGCCACGTTTTCATTTGTGAAAGCAAATTTCTTGCCAAAGCAGCAGAAACTACATCCTCAGATATTAATGACAGTTGACAGATAAGTAGAGAAAAGCAGTATGGTGCTTCAAAATGCCGGCTCTCCTCTGGTGCCTCATCAACAAGTCTGCCTGCCATTCCCTGAGCCAAGGCAGGGAAAACCCTGTTGGACTCAGGACATGAGCCCAGTAAAAGCACTTGGTGACTACAATGTACAACCAAGCACATTACTGCACCACTGCACTTATTTCCCTAAACAATGTTCCTGTCAATGAAAAAAAAAAATTAAACAGGCAAAACTTGGTTCAGGGTGTCTGGAACAGATCAAATCTGATCTCTGAAGTGGCAACTAAGTCTGGCTCATTGGGGCCCAGCAGGCAGGGAAAGCTCTCTCCTCTTCACTCTGCTGCCTCTGAAATGCTGAACTTTCTCTCCAGCTCATTAAACGACATTGTAAGGAATGGGCTGCAGTGCACACTGCCAGTTCAGGAATATATTACCAGTATCGGAATCCATTTTAATAAACAACAACCATCTGCCTCCAGAATTACAGATGCTCAGAAATGCAGTTCAAGTTAAAGGGCAACCACAACCACTTAGGTTAGAGATCTCCAGCACGGAGGAGATCAGTCTTGGCACTATGGAGGGATAAAGGAGCAAACACCAGCCGCACCAAACCTGGGATTCCTACAGAAGCTGCAGGTTGGACTATATGAAGGATTTAAATAAATACCTATGCGACACATGCATCATGAAGTGGAGCTTGTGCCTTATTTGGAGAGATCTTGAGTATGAAACTTGTTTCTTTCTTCTGGTGATCTCACTAGGCTTGCTGATTTTCCTCCTGCTGTTGTACAACGAAGGACTTCATCAATATGGGAAAGAAAAGCTTCAGTCCTGAAGGCAGCATGAGTAGAAACCCTTGACAGCATTAGTAAGTCTATAAATCCCATATTTTCCTAGCCGTAGCATTCCATTACTTTTTTCTGTTACATTTGTTATAGTAAAAAATGTTGAGGTTTAACCTTTAAGTGCTTACTTCTCCATTTAAGCTCCATACAGACCCTCCTAAGGCTACAAGGGGGAAGAAAAAAAGGATCCTTGCATCTGTGGCAGACACTAGGTGGTTTCTTCAATGCTGGCAGGAGTCATCCCAGACAAGCAAGATGCTGCTGCTTCAATGGAGCCAGCACAAGCCTGTACCCAGGACCCACAGGACTAGAGCGGGCACCTGGCACAGGGACCCTCCTTCCTCCTCAGGAAACACCAAGGCTTTAGGAAAGGGCTAGATAGAGACAGCTTACGTTGACAACACCTGAATAAAACTACCAAGCCCTAAAATTCTATGAAAGTGCACAAACTATTTGAATTGTATCCACCAACAACAAAGCTGGCATCCTTCTAAAGGGAAAACACAGCAGGTACAGTGTGTTCAATAGCAACACTCCAAAATCCACAGTGCATTTTACCTATGCATTACCAGAGACTATTGACAGTTTGGTGAGCTTTCTTCCACCTCGGACAAGTCCGCAGCAAATGGGGACTCTGTTAAGAGAGACCAAGTACACAGAATAGAGATGGCTTCACCTGCTCATGCTGCTCCAGGGCAGGAGGTATGCAACCATGCTCTACCAGGAAGTTTTGTTGGCTTGTTCAACGGGGCAACAAATGTGTCCTGGTTTACATAGAGGGCAGAGTAGTTAGTACAGGACATATTCAGCAAGACTTTCCAATAAAAACTCCTTTACTACAAACAGAGCTTTTGCCACTTTGGAATCTGGCAGCCAAACCTTTTTAAAAAAAACCAAAACAACACAAGAGTTTCAACCTGTGTAGATCTCTAGACTACATCAATAGCATGAAACACTTTTTCAAGAAAGAAAAATCAAACATATTTTATACAGAAAGAATAATATTCTATATGTGCTGGATGTACTTTAAAGGTATAATTCTGCCACGCTGCTTCTTTTTGCAGCCACTAAATAATATGTTTCAGAGTGAGATGCACCGTGCTCAGTTTTAGCACATGGCACATTACAGACGTCATAAACATGCCAAAATCCCCAGTTTCTGCAATTGCAGAGCAGATATTGCAGTCTCTTCATTTCCCAACTCCAACACTTTCCCTTTCCCCATCAAACACACAGCTGAGCTCCATCACAACCCATCAGCATACTTGGCCCAATACTACTCTCTGAAACATCTTTACAGCCACATTCAGCAATGCAAGCAGCCCACACCAGGGCTCTCCAGGCTGACAACAGGTCACGACGACAGATCCAACTGACATTTCCAAACAGCCCAAGCCACCAGCAGTATTTCTGGAAACCAAACAGCCTCTGTCTCAAGTAAGCAACAGTAACTTCGGTTGAAGAAGGTGCAGTAGAAAACTTATAAACATAAACCAAGGACAGATCCTCTGGAAAAGACAAAATTTAAGACAAATCATCCAAGCTAATTCCTTTTAGCTGACTTTATCTCCACATATGCACTTGCTGCACAAAGCCGTAACAGAAGTTGCCAGAACAAGCCTAGGCTGGACTCCAGTGCAGGACCAGGAAGACACAGCTGCCGCTTCTGAGTGACCTCTGCCACCTCCCAAAGCACAGTCCCCTGCAGAAACCACAGAGACCAGTAAACTGACACCCCAGGGTTCAGAAGGGAATCCGATATTTAGCAAGATTATGCTATCTGCTAATCTGATTAGCCCCAGAGACTGCAGATAAACATAACAAAGAACAGCCGGACACCAGCTGTAAAACCCATCCAGTCAAGCAAAGAACACAGCTGCCCAGAAAAGCTCAGCATCTGGGACCTGTCACATGCAATGCTTTTAGGGAAATGACAGCCTCCCGCTCTCACGTTAGACATGGGAAAATGTGTTAATCTGTTTACCTTAAATGGATTTAACCTCAATCTGAAAAAGAGAGGACTGACACAGATCGGTATGGCCAAGACACTCCACCAGCAAAGCGCAGTGAAGGGGAGGCGGCAAGCCTCGACACCATTTACACAGGCTCGAAGGATCTGGCATGACACAGGTCAAACGAGAAATGTTAGGAGATTAAACAAGCACATTTATAATTAGGTGGAATGTTGATTGTCTTCTGCCCCTGAAATGATAATCAGCTCCCACATCTAATTGTTGCAGCCGTCTGAGCTTTAGACTGATGCTTAGTCTCCACAGCCAGCCCCTTCCCAGCACAGGGAATGCACATAGGGCACTTGGTGGATGTAGGGAGGAGGAATTTAAGAAGGAGAAAAAAAAAAAAAAGAAATCCATATAATATTAGCAGAGAACCTACCACGCCTTCTTAAGAGGGAATGAGCTACTGAAAGGAGGCAAAAAGCCACCCAACTCACTCACCACACACTGGCTGCTTAATTTTGCAAGTGCAGTAGGGAAGGTGAGGCCATTGTTTAATGTGTCCACTTGACATTTCTAAACACATGAAAAACAAGAGCAACTTGCTCAAGGACTGCATTCATCACTGCCTGCCAATTACACAAACAAAACTGATCAGTCAGGAGGACACAAGCAGCATCCCAACTCAGCAGACCACTGCTACAGAAGCACAAGTGTGCACTCTTTGAAGCATCCTTTCAGATTAACAGGTGTTTATAGATATATGGAAGCACGTCCAGAGTTCTCCAGCAACTCTGTGGTAAAGCGCTGCCCTCCCTTCCCGAGCAGCAAACACTCTGCAGCAACCTCAACCTCCTCCACAGCTCTCACTTGAACTTTTGACTATCACATCAGATTTTTTTTTTTCAAATTCATTCCAAGATTCTCCAAAACTGAATTCCTGCAAATACTCATCTATGCTGAGAGAATCAGCACATCTCCCTCTGCTCAATAGGAAAGAGGAAAACCTTTATTTCAGGATGACTCAACCGAGAACAGAAATAAACTGGGGCCTGGTGATTTCCCCACCATTGGAGACAACGTCAGCCCAATGACCTGGCACCAGCAGCCAACACAAGGCACAGGATCACCAAAGGACACCCAAGGAGGCATCAGGAGCTCAACACTCAGCCCATTATTTCACAACGTGTTGAGGAGTGGGACAAGAAACAGTGTTTGAGGCCAGCTCAGGAACGTGAATATCCCGATACTGCTGAAGGCTGGCTCTGGAAAGCAGCTATCACTTTAACACAGACTGAAGAAGAGTTGGGGTCTAGCAGAGTTCAGAACGACAGAGACACCCAAAGGGGAAAGATAAAACAGTTCTAAAGAAATTCTCTAAAGTATGCATTTTCTATTTTTACAGCAAACATGACTAGTTACTAGTATTCAAATGCAATTATGTAGAAGCTGATCTATAAATAATGCAAAAGCCCAGAAAGCAGAGATCAACCCTCATTTACAGCATACCACATGCTGTACTGAATAATGTTATGCACCAGCTTTTGCCATCCCCATAAAAAGGAAATATGGTCAGAAAGCTGAGAAAGAAGACGACAATCTCTGCCATTCCCTCTCACAAAAAGGAATAGGACATCTAAAACCAGGTAACATTTAAGGCAGTTCTATTCTGTACTACTTTTGTAGATTAGAAGCTTTATTTCTGCATTTTCAGCTCACCTGCAATTTTCACACACGTGTTTCCGGAAGCTGCAAACACAGTATCAGGGAAATACATCACCTCTCACCCCACGGCAGTGTGCTCTGGGTAAATGCCATACAGAAGTTCACAGTATCAGCAAAGATGTTTTCTCAAATTTCTTCTGTGAAGTCTCTCAGTCCATTGCACAAAGAATCGAGTAATTTAAGTTGGAAGGGACATGCACAGGTCAGCTACTCTAACCTCCTGCTCAGAGAAACACTAATATTAGAGTTTCAAGTGTAAAGCAGATAGCTCAAGACCTTGTCCTGCTAAGCTTTGACTATCTCCATAGATGAAGACCTCCAAAACTCTCGTCCTGTGTTCCACCTGGGCTCCACTCTTACCATCAAGAAGTTTCTCCATATGACCAATTATATCACCGTGGTTGCAACCTGTAATTTTTGACTCTTGTTTTCGAGTGTGCACTTCTAGAAGATTTCTATTTTCACCAAAAAGACTTTTACTTCTTGATTGCAACTACTGAATTCTAAAACAGTTCTTTGATTTAATTTTTTAAAAATTTATTCATCTAATATCCTTACAGCAACAATACCTTCCCACACATCCTCTCTGTGCAATCAGATTTATGCCATTTACGTTGAAAACTAAGGTCTTTTTTCCCTACTTATAGCTCAGTTAGCTTTGTTATAATGCAGTTTATAAAATTACATTTAATGGAGAGGGGAGCAGGGAATTTGTTTATTTCTGAACTATGATGGCTAATGGATAGGGTGGGAATAATGACAGGATATATATTATGTTATGGTTGAACAATACAAGGAGAGAATGCATGACCTGATCATTTTTATCCTTCATTAAATGGTCTATTGAACTGCTTTTTCTCCATATCAGCTTTTAAAACAGAAAAAGCATAGCAAAAAACCCCATATTACTTCATATCACAAGATTAGTCTTAATTAAAGCAAAAAATTACTCATCTGTTTCTTAAATTCATTAGCAACAGCTGAAAACATATCAGAAAAATAAGCAAATCAGCATAAGGAAACTAACTGTAACTAGCCATGCTAACTCCCTTCCTCCATAAACACGGAGGCATTTTAATTCCCATGTCTGGAAGGACAAAATCCATGCCACGCTAAGCATCTTTGCCAAGTCCCTCCTCCTCCCGGCTAGCCACAAGCAGAGTGGGAAGCAGAATCCAAACCTCCCAGCACACCCAGCTGGAGCAGTGTCACCAAAGCTACATCTGCTTTTAGAGGCTATTCTTGGCTTTTCCAAGAAGAAAATGGGTCCGCACAAAGCAGGATCAGTTGAACTCCCATTCTTTGTTTTGATTTACTTTCTTCAAGGAAGAAAATAGATGGGCTACCAATAATTTCATCTGTGTTTGAGACAGGGCATTGTAATATACCACAGGCACGTGCCTGAAGCACTGCCTGGGGAAAGGGAAACAAGAGAAGGAGTTCCCAAGGACACACAGAAGGGCACCCTACCATGCAGCCCACTGCAATGGGAATCTGAAACAAAATGGAACAGCTTCTAATGCTGATGAGTTGAACCAGCCTCTTTGGAAAGTCAGCAACATGTAAAAATCCACAGGAAACAAACAGATGTGCAGAATAAGTTGTGACCCAACCTATACAGCATGCCAACTGTCTCCAGTGTAAAGCGGCATGTGACTGAAATAAGGAGATAAGGAAGAAATGGGAAGGAAACCAGATTAGGCCCCTGGCCTAATGCTTGAACATTTTCATTTCCTGTAGGGAAATGACTGATACTGGCCAGCATTAACTGATAACAAGCTGGCTATTACAGGTTTATGGAGGTTTCAAGAGAACTTTGATCCAGATCACACATCCCATTAACAGAGACAATAAATTACTCTCACTTTCCATGACACAGGTCACATGTACAAATGAGACTGAGCTGCTTAACAAGTAAGAGTGCTAAAACATGAGCGATACATCAAAAACATCCAAGTTCATATGAAACAACTACAAAAGAGCAAAAACGAGCATCAGTGGAAGAACATGCACTTAGCTCTGCAGAAACCACCAAAGGGGAGATTTTCTTCCCTAAGAAGCTTCCCTATACTCAAGTTTCTTCTATTTCTGCCAAGTATTCTCGTATGGCAACTGAAAAAACATTTGTGGCATTTGATTTCAGAAGTCCGTATACTTAAAGAAAAGTTTTCCCAAGAAAGTGCTTAGGTAAAAGTCCTTTTCTGTGGTTTAAGCAGGAACACCACCAGTCAAAGTAAAAACATGGAGCTGGCTGATGGGCAAAGCGGAGGCACTTTGAAGCACTGCAGAGGTCACATCGTGGCAAAGAAATCCTGCACCATAAGCTTTAATGTAGATCAGCCTGCAGAAATATCTTTGTTATTTCACTGAAGTACATCGATGCTGAAGCCTCTTTCTTATCCAGTGTTAAATAAGATGTTATTGTTCTTTAATATTAAAAAAAGAGATTAGTTTCTCTGTCAGCATTTCAGATAGACATGCAACAGGCAATACAGAAGCTCCTACAAGGCTCTAAATTGAGTTTCTATTCATTAGTGCATCAGTAACTTACAAACCAAAAAAAAAAAAACCCAGTCAAAGAGCATAAATTCAGCTTGCACTCATGCCTGCCACAGTGCTAGCACAAAGCTGGGGAAGAAACCCACCACTCTGAGATCAGGTGATGATGTGGAGGCACAGAAGCTCACCTTTCCACTCTGTTTTCCACCTCCTTTTGCTTTTGACCTAAAAAGGCTTTCTCTTTATAATGTAAATGATGTAATTTATACCTCCAGAAACAAAGACTAAACATTGGAGAGAAAGCCTTAGTTTAGTTTTAAAATACTGTGGAGATCCCCATTAAAAAATTCTGAAGAAAGCCAGCACAGTGGTCTGAATATCCTGAATGCTGACATTTGAGAAGAACACCTGAACACATTTTTGAGGTCTCCTCAAACCTTAAGTGCTTTCAAACATACAGCAGCTATATCACTGCTTTAGATTTAAAAGACAAAGTCTATCAACAGTCCACATCATGATCTTCTCAATTTATCTAAAATTTCCTCCACTTCTGTCTACCTCATCCAGTTCCAGCAACAAATCCTTCAATTCTCCAGTTTCCACCACCCTTCCATGAGACCAAGAGCAGCCAAAGAGCTAAATAAAGCCCATAACCTGGAATAACTATTTTAAAATGAGTGAATTTGCTCTACCCTCAACTGGCTGCCAGTACAGAGCCCTCAAACACCACCTGCCCAAGCTAGCCAGATTTCTCCCCTCCTTAAACTCTTCCGGCTCATTCATGGTTTTATTCCTTTTCACTGAACTCGTACAGCTGCAAACACACTCCTATAATGCAATGCCTGAAACAAGAACACAAGAATTTTCTTGAAACACGGAGGAAGTTGGTGAGGGAGTGCGACCAGCACCAGCTGCCCATCAGCATTCAGGGCCTGCAGCTGCTCTCAGTGGCATCCCTGGAATTCAGCTTGGCTGGAGAAAAAACAACTGCCACTGTTTTTCTGAGATTTCACCTAACCACTGTAACATGCTTGTGTAGTTCTGCCCAAATTCTTACATGTGTTTTAAAAACTCCAGTGAAACAGTTAAAACTCAATGTTTATTTTGCGGGAGTGCCCTTGTTTGCACCGCTCTCTTTGTTGCCATCTGTCAGGCTTCCTCACTGAATCTTCATAGAGGGAAAACATCAGTAATGGCAGAACAGCAGGAATTTAGGCAGCCAGCCACTCCCTCCTCCTGCCCTTAAATGGTTTGTGTCTGCATAATTTTAATAGGGATCCCTTTTTGTTCCGACACAGACACTGAGCACAGTATCACCCACATCCAGATGGTGCCAGTGCTTCAATACTCCATTTTATGTTCTTTCCTCTAACCAGTGCGAGGCCTCTTCGTTTTCCACTTCCTTCTAATCACCCACCCAGATATCCCATTGCTGAGGCAGGAATATGCAATACAGAGCTGTGAGCCCAGCTCTCAAAGCAGAATGCCCCAAATCATATGGGATTGCAATGAGCACCCTGTCCCCATGCACACACACAAACATTAACTTCCCTGGCTGCTCATCCACATGGTCAGGAGAAAATAAAGGAGTTAAGAATACGCGTTATCTCAGTTTCCCCCCTGATTCAGCATCAGGAAGGGCCCCTGCCTCCCCCTCCACATTTCAGAGCCAGTCCTGGAGACAAGCGTCACACACCATTTTAGGGAAGTCCACCACAGATCTCATGGACTTTTTTTTTTTTTAAAGGATGGAAAGACTTTAAGTAGGACTGCCTGCATTGCTTGTTTTCTGAAGTGTTAAGCACTTCACTTGAGCTATGAATCATCAACAGAGACAACAGCAGAAACATCTTGTCATAAGCAATGAAGAAACTTCAAATTAAGTATCCCACCAAATAATTTACAGCGATCGCCAATCCACAGTCAAGAGGACTTGCTTATAAAAATCATTCATAATTTTAAAATGATTGCATGGACAAAATATAACTCCCTAAAGAACTTCAAAAATGTTAAATCAGAAGCAGCGAAAGAGGAAGACAGAGGTGAAGATGGGAGACCAGCACATCTCAAGCACCTTTTGGAGCTCAAAACTGCAAACACAGGTCACCTTACAGGTATGTGAGAAATCTGCAAACATGTTGAGAAAAGGTATATAAATTTCCCCAGGCAAATGCAGCTTTTCCCTCCTATTCACCCTTTTTGCAGCTTAAAAACTTGATGTTCACAACCCAGCCTCGATCTCCCCCTATTTTTTATCAAGTCTCAGAAGAGAAAGCAGCTTTTCATTTTCTTCCAACAGATTTGTAATATGCACCTCAGCATTAACATTCACAGGATGGCACACACTAGAGACAATCTGAAACTTTTTCTAATCTGAAAACTTACGTAGTTTTGTCGCTTTAGTAAATGATCTCATGATGTAACTGGAGTGGCACCATCTTCTCCATTTAGGTTACATTTCACGACTTTCCTTTAATATTTAGTCCTTCTACAGATTTGCTCCTTTTTCTGAATTAGGGGCATCTCCATGCCTTCTGGAATCCAAACTTCTGGGCACCAAAAACTGCTTTAGCCATGAGACTTTTCACTCCCAGAGTCCCATGACCCATTCATCACACTCCTTCCATCTTCTTCAGCAAGAAAAACTGGCAATTTACATCACCAGTGTCCTTTCCCACATACAGATCATTCATTCCCAAAGCCCTTTTATCCCATGCACTGAAGGAAACAGGTATTATACACAAAAAGGAGCTGCTATCGCATACTTAGAGTTCTCCAGTCACTCAAAAAACACAGTTAAGCTTGAAATGTGTTGGTTTCCTTGATTTCACTGCAGCCAGCTCACACACATACCGAAGCTATGCATTCTACATCATTAAAAATAGCTTTCTATACTCATAATATCTTGCTGCCTCTAGCTATAATCCAAACCCAGAAGTTGATATGCTGACTATCTCAGACCCAATAAAAGTATAGCTCTGGTTTCGGAGATCTTTCATCTGCTTTCAAGCCTCTCCACGAAGAATGGATGTCTAGGTGCTGCTGGGCCTGGCCCTGTCATCTCCCAGGGGAGAAAAAAAAAAAAATATCCCACCCATGTACAGTTTTGGAACTTGAGTCCTTGTAAAAATGTTGTGTCTTCACAGAAATTTTGTTACTCAGAATCCCAAAGAAGCCATTTCCTTTTCTAGTAAAACATCCAGGTGCAGCAGTTGCTAAAAGGCAGCACAGTAATTTATTTTAGGCATGTGCGTATGTGTGCAGACTGACCTTCCGGTACACAGCCTAATGAAGATCAGAAATCATCAAGCACTCTGCTACAAATAACCTAAAACCTGGCATGTACGCTTAGTAAAATGTTCAAGTGACTTCAAAGACCTCTATCAATGCAGAAAAGGGCTGCATTAAAATTCGGAGCCTTCGAACCTGTTAAGCATTTCCAAACACAGGAGGAGGAGTACGGGGATTTGTTCAGCTGCCCTCACCACGCTGTTCTCAGGAGAAGAGAGTCAGCTCGGTCAGTCGGCACACAGCTCACACGGGTCACTGCCATCAGCTCAGTGATTTAACATAGTTAGTAAATCTAAACTGTAATTTTTATCGCATTTGTAAAAACATTGTTTTAACTTGGTGAAAACCAACGCATTACACCTCTGAGGGGCACCAGCACCGAATGGATCAGATCAACATTTCCCTCAACACTTGCCACTGCCCTTTGGTCCCGGACACAGCAGAGCCCAAAGAGGGTCGGTGCAGCTCCCACGATGCAGCAGCAGCACGGGCATCCCACATGAGCTTTGTCATCTGCACCATGTCCATGCACCAGCTGCAGAGGTGACAGCCCCTTCCCCACTGCTGTGGCCCATGGTCCTGGCTGGAGGCACTGGCAGTGCACGGTGTGGTTCAACAAGGGCTGTCCTGGATGACAGAGCTCGGTGGAGGGGAGCGGTGAACACATACGCAGGCTGGTAAATGGGATTCATTAATCAGGCTCCAACTGCTCCACTTCACTGGAAGGGAGCTCTTTATAGACATTGCCTCATTTATTTATTTTTTAAATGCCTAGATTAGTTTAGTGTGAAGCTGTTGAGAGATATAATTTGTCTGAGCAGATGATCTATAGATCATTGAATGAACACTAACCAGGCTCTCGCAGCCCACAGAAGAAACCCACTGTGTGCTCTCCCATGGCTGCAGCGCAGAAAAGATGAACCTTTTTTCCTAAAATTTAACCAAATGCGTGCCATCCCTGGCAGCCCAGAGGTCAAAGAGTTGGCACCTCTTAGGACATGCTCAACCCTGACTGCAGGCAGGGCAGCAGCCACTGGTTATGAAGAGCAGGGCCCTCAAATCAGAGGGAAATCAGCAAGTGATCACTAACCAGGCATTCAGCTGGGGACAGACATTTCTAACACAAATAGCCTTTTCTGCTCACATCTGTGAATATATGCATATTTAAAAAATAAATTATCTTTCATTCAGATTAGTTACCAGAATATCTCTCTCTTTGCTGAAGCAGATTTGTTCCTAGGGTTGTATCTACTGCTATTCTGGGACTTGGTATTGTCTTCCCACTATTGCTGCAGAAAATGTTCAGCAGCTAATTGCACAGTCAAGTCCTTTCACGTAATTTTCACTTTGACAAGAGTAATTAAAAAAGCTAAACGTCTGGAGAAACAATTGATTAGGTCTGCAAGCAAAGCTTCATTTGGCCAATCCTGAGATGCATGTGCACAAAACAGTAAGCTTTCACCAAACACAATTAAGAACATGTTCCTCAGTGTTTATGATTTAGTCTCAGATTCTTACAAGAGCTCTTTTTTGCCCAATTCCAACCATATGTTATATTCATATATGTGCTGCACATCTACCATCCTTGCACGATTCAGGAAAACTAACCTTACAGAACAACTCAAAGAATACCTCCCTTCCATCTCCCATATTCACACAGTCTCCAAATAGTCTAAGTTTGCAAATGGACTCCAACACCTCCCGTCATAGGAATGGAACTACACAAGACTATTTTGTCACTAAATTTGAGAGACTATAAATAATGACAACTTCTGAATTTTTGCCACCTGCACCCCAGAAAAGACATTTTGAAGAGTAACCCTACCTGTAGACACACTTCTCTGATACAGTGCTGAATCATCTGTTTGCTTGCCTTAAAATTGCTCCAAGTCCTCCGTAACAGGACTTCTAATATCATTACATTTCAAACTACATAATCGAAGTTATAAAATGACTTCAGAATTACTACAGATGTACCAAAATAATGAGCTTATGAACAGTAATGAAATGGTAACTCTTGGAAGCCTGAGGTTACACACAAACTTAGAGATGCTCTCTGTAATTTCTTTAATAGAGCTAACAATTCTACTCTAAAGAGAGAAGCTGAAAGGGTTTGCTTTAAGCCACTTCCTTCTCAATAAGTTTTGGTCAGTTACAGACTACATTATTTGCAAAATTGTCATGAAATCTGCAAGGTTTAAAGCTAATGGGAGCTTGGATCAACAATAAATCAGAAACTCCCTCCATGCATAGAGGAGAGTGGTCAAACCCCAGACACCACCTGATGAGCAAGAAGATGCTGGTGCTCTTCAAAGCCAACAGCTCTGGCCTCTCTCTGAGTATGGGGCATTAGATGCAGATTAGAGGACAGATTTGTGGCAGAGGTCCCGAACACGCATGAATAAATTATAGAACAGTTTGGGTTGGAAAGGACCTTAAAGATCATCTAGTTCCAACCCCCCTGTCATAAGCAGGGACATTTTTCATTAGATGAGGCTGACCAAAGCCCCATCCAACCTGGCCAGTACCATCTGACAGAGAGCTGGGCACACACATGCCTGTCTGCAGAGTGGTTTCAAACAACACAAGTCCACTGCCAGCAGCTCAGACTTGGGTCCTACTCTCTGCAGCAGCATCGTACACCATTATTCCAGGCAGAACAGTCGCCCAGGGACCCAAAACCAGTTTCTTTGGCACAGAAAGCCAAAGGCTGACCTAACCTTCCTGCACAAGTTAAATGCCAAATCTTTCGAGGAAAGTCAAAGATGTAAAGAGAACTGTGAGTTTACATAAGCAGTTATGTTGAAAGAAGCCATAGGAAGGTTTCACACATTCACAAATGTGGTAATTTAGATGACAAATGTAACAAATTAAAGCCAACTTGTTAGCTAATAGAATATTTAATTACATACTATGAAAAATTGCTTAAAGATTTGGGAATTTCACCGGTTGTTTTTGAAAGGCATGAAATGTTCCTGAATACAAGGGGTTTTTAACGTCTCCGCACTGTCCCCCTGCATCTCCTCCACCTTACCTTGTTTATAGCTGTATTCAGTAATAGTTTTTACTTGTTTCCTTGATGTCTTAATTTCCTGCAATAATACATCTGCCATGAATAATTAAGCAATGCATTTGCTGCTTGCTGAAAGCTGAGCAAGTGCTATAAATCAGTTCTGGGACTCTCTGTCAGCACAGACACAATCGGTGATCTGCTCATGGTGGCGTTTTGTTTTGCAGGTGAGACAAACAGAGCACAGAAACACCCAAGGAGCCACTCGGCAGCACCAGCCTCTGGCATTTTAGGAGGATGCTTGTCTGTATCTTCTCTTAAACAGTGGGACTCCAAAGCCTGTTCTAGTTATTTTCCCAGTGAGGGACAGAAAGCTTAAATGTACTATATTCTTCATATTTACTTACTTCTTACTGTCTCATGTTCCTGGGTTGTTCCCTCTGATTTCCCTGCTCCATAGTTAGGAGGAGAGCAGACAAAGATGGCTTGAGCATCCATCATTCCCTTCTCAGCACCAAAATGAGGGTCTGCCATGGGTTCTTTGCTGTATTTCCACCTGTTTTCTCCTGCTGCCTGTGGTTCAACGCACAATACATGCTACAGGATGGTAGTGAAGCACTAAAGGATCATCTGTAGTCAGGGCCATTACACTCTGAAGGTTTATCTTGCTGATTCACACTTGCCCTCAGACAGCTGGGCATGCCACATTTCTCACTTTTTTGTATATGAAAACTGATGGAAGATAAGGATAAACTACAAAAACAACTGCGATAACACTTTCCTACAACACTTCCACTAGTATGCATATCAGGGGAAAGAAACAATAAACCAACTTTCCATTACTAGAACACCATCGCCTTTTAATTGGAACAAGGTTTTCAGTGCAATCACTTTAAAGAAAGCTCAGCTGCAGAGTGTACAAGCCTCTCCAGCTTGGCAGAGCAGGCACAGTAGAAAACTAATCATGCCCAGGTATCCAGTCAGGCTTAGGAAATGTCAGGGCGGCCGTTAGGATTTCACATGTCTTAATTTGAGAATCTCCCCAACTCACTAGAAGGTGCAAAGCCTCTGAAAATTTTTTTAAAGGTCAAACTGTAGAACAGTTCATCATTAAATTTCCCTATAAAACACCCTCATGCAGCAACAAACCATATAATGTTCCTGGTTTTAAATCTGTTGACAACATATTGTACATATTTTAAAGACGTAACACTTAGCAGCTGTGCTGCCAGTCTGCAGAGTTTGCATATATAGCTGTGATATTACCATACTCTATTATTCATAACAGGCAACAGACTCATTCTTGGTCTTGTGAAAAATAATTGCAGTTTGAAGCCAAAGTCTGGCTGCAAAAAACACCCCAACATAACGGCTAGAGTTTCCAGAATTCAGGAACTGTGTAATGGCCTGCATCTTGATTTAAATCAATTCATTAAAAGATGAATTTCCTCTGATCTGTTTTTCAGAAAGCCTTCCAAGAAGTACATGGCTCTCAGATGAAACCCAGGAAAGGAATAGCTCAAGTGGGCAAGTAGCTTTTTCTTATCCAAAACAAATACACAATGCATTAACCATAATCTTTTAACATGAAGCATGAGATATTCCCATCTCATACAATCTTGGGATTCCACTCTCCAGACAGAAGTCCATAGGCTGATGCATAGCTGTCCACAGGAAGAATAACTACTGGAAATAGTTGGCTCTGACAGGTGGACCCTCCAACCTGCTCTGCTGTACTATGTACTGTGTTATACAGTCTGGCACAACCACATCAACTCCATCAGAAATATCTGGCAATCACGGCAGAACAGCAGAGACATTTGGTGCTATGACAGAGACAGGCTGTGGTAAAGTCTCGGGGCAGACAACTACCTATGGATAAATTTGCAGTATCTACAGGGAGGAAAAAGAAACAACCCAAACCTACAGCTAACTGTTACAATTTGCAGAGCTGAGTTAACTGTATGGCTTGAGGATGAACCACCCATTGTAACATGCAGCTGAAACACCTTTAGTAAGTGCACAGACATAGGCAAACACATTGCAAACCTATGAGGGTTCATGAGGAAACTACATATAGGGGACATTTTTAAGTCTCATTTTGTTAATGGTATAGTCTCCCCTGTATTCTCCCCATCAACTCCTTCCGAGGAGAGCTAGAAAGTCAGAGAAGGGTACTGAGGAGAACTAAGGGCCTGGAAAACACTTTCACACAGTCAGATGGAAGAGAGTGACGGTCACTTGAGAGGAGGATGAAAAAAGACAGGATAAAAGTACCAGAGTATCAGGCAACCTAGAGAAGAGAGACTGGGAGCCTGTACTTTCCTGGTTCATAAATGAAGACAAAGAAACATTCAGTTTAAGAAATAACACTGGCAATTCAAAACCTGTATGAGGGAACACTTTCTGCTTGTATATGAGGTTCCAGAAATTCCTCTAGAAATTCTATTCAGTGCTCAACAATCCTTCACGTCAGCAAGCATTGCTTAGTGCCTGACCTGAACTTCCCACCTGCGGCTGAAGCACATTATTTCTTCTCCCAGAACTGGATGTGGGGGGGAAGAGGGACTGATTTCTCCTCAATTAGACCTTCCACTCAGACAGTGGGATGCTCAAGATGAGATGTCATTTCACTGGAGGCCTTATCAATGTGAGCAGAGTAGAAAGACTATCTAATATGTCTTCAAGATAGTACTCCTCATTTCCGCATATCACTGTGATGCTTGTTCCTTTCAAACCAGCACGGCATTGTTGACTCCTGTATGGTTTCTGATCCATTAGCACCGCAAGACCTTCTCTGTATACCAGCTGTCTAGGCAGTTGTCTCTCGTTCTGTATTTATGTAGCTGATTACTCCTATTTTCAAACATCTATCCACATTTCTCCTTATTAACATGCATCCTTTCAGACAGTTTCTCCAATTTGTAAAGATCATTTTGAATTCTAAGGGTGTCCTCCAACATGCTTGCAGCTCTTCCCAGCTTGTTGTTGCCTGCAAATTTAACAAGCATGTTCTCTATTCTATCAGAGAGATCATTACTGCAAATGTTGAATGCTACCAAACTGCCAAATACCCACCCTATGAGCAGATGTTTCACAGGAAAAAGTCTCATGAGGGAGCACTGAAAGCTTTACTAAAGATAAACGACATCTACTGCTTCTCCATTCACAAAGCCTGTTATCCTGTCATTAAAGGAAATTAGATTGATCTGACCTTGACAAATCTATGCTGGGCACTATACCTTTGCCCATGTGGGTATAACAATATTTAGAGTTGTTGCAATTAATAATGCTTTACAGAAGCAATAATGAAAGTCCAGCTTCTTACAACAATGTCCCATTTCCTATAGGAAATGGGAACCAATTTGGGTAGAATGAGAAAAAGGTCATCTTTCTTTTTGCTCCTACCTAAAACATGTAACATTTGTTGGCCATCATTGGAGGCTTACGTTGGGGCAATTCTGGGATAAATGGACCTTCAATTTGACACAGTCCAGGAATGATAAAAGCAAAATAATTCAGTCTCTTCTGCAATTTGACATAAACCTGTAAAACAACATGTGGTGTACTGCATATTACACTTTATATGTTAAGTGGAGTTTCTCCAGTTCCTCAAAATTACACAGGAAACTGCCCTCACATGACATACTACAGATTAAAGAAAATTCCAAAAATTTTAGCTAACTTTGCCTGAGAAGAAAAAGCTTTATGCTCAACAGAAGGCTGCGTGTCTAATTGAAAAGACATTGAGCAGTGCATAGATGCTGACTGAACAATATATATTCCCAGGCATTTTGTCTTAATGTTTAAAAAAAAAAAACCAAACCCAAAATCCTACCCTGCTCCTAGGATAAAAGGCACATATAATTCTGCAGTCATAGAAAGAGAGGCATACCTTGGGCATCTGAGGAAAAAAAAAAAAAACAAACTTAGGCCGTTAAATGTTTCATGCATTTACTAAGGCAGAATCAAGGTTCAACAGGCATCGTCAAGAAAGACAAGTCCAAACCCTTGTGGCCTATGGTACAACCACAGAGAAACTTTAAAGAAAACTCTCTATATGCACAATTGCCTCAAGAAATAGACAAATGCACTTGAACTCAAATTCCACGATGTTGCTGTGGAATTAATTCTCTCTGCTCACATTACAGGCTACAAGCTGTAGGATCTGGAGGACTGCCTCTGCTGTGCAACTCTGGGTCTTCCAAATGCTGAGATGAAAGCAGCTCTGGCTACATTCACAGTATGAATATATGGACAATTTAGTTACAAGCTCAGACAGCAACCTTTACTTATATGCGCTTAATGATGTAGCATGAAATCTCCTTTATATTTTTCAGCAGCTTATTTTTCTATTGGTCACTCCCACAAATGAAGTTCCATTTTCTCCTGACTGCTGAAGCACGTCTTTAGTAACATCAAATGTTTTCACAGACATTTTAGACTTGAGACCTATGAATAACACCACAGTTTGGTTTACTGGGTACAGAAGTATTTTTCCACTCTGTTTGTAAGAGCATCCAAAGACAACTTTTGCAGAAAGACCCAAAACCCAAATATCCAACTCATAAAATACAGCCTTCTGACTTGAACTTTGGCTGAAGACCAAGCAGGGCACATTTCATCCACAAAATAAACTCATAAAAAGCTGAAAAGAACAGGTTATAACTAAAGAACTTTGTGTAACCCCTGATAAATTGTGTGTAATGGAGCATTAAAAAGTATGTTGGAAGTCTATATACAGCATGTATAAATGACAAGTCGATAGCCAGGACCATTACCTGTTACACCAGACAGGAGCAAAGGGAGTCTTTCCAGCTCTTGGACTACCCTCATCATCCTCCTGAGAGCCACACTAAACTCTTTGTAGTCCACATGCCAAGAATGAGAACACTGCCAGGACAAGGCAACCCAGTCCTTTACATGGGAATCATAGAATCACAGA